>CM035162.1:71358402-71958402 GCA_020205615.1 Panax quinquefolius
GGTAATCTTGTTCAACTCCCCCGTAGTCTCTATACACAAATTTCATAGACCCATCCTTTTCTTCACAAACAAGATCGGAGCACCCCACGGCAAAACACTCGGCCGAATCACACCACGATCTAACAGCTCCTGCAACTGCTCCTTCAACTCTTGTAACTCTAATGGTTCCATCCGATACGGCGCCTTAGAGATAGGCTCCGTACCAGGAACAAGCTCAATAGAAAACTATACTTCCCGCTGTGGTGGTAACCCTGACCACTCCTCAGGAAACACATCGGGAAAGTCATGAACAATTGGAGCAACTTCAATACGAGACTCACACTTAGAGGAATCTATCACAAACGCCAAATACCCCTCACAACCCTTTGCCACCAACTTTCTAGCCTTCAAAACTGAAATAAACTTCACCACCCTACTTGGTTGTGAACCCTGAAACACAAATTCTGGAGACTTCACATCTCCAAATATAACCTTCTTCGTCTGACAATCAATAGTGGCCTGGTGCTTATCCAACCAGTCCATCCCAAGAATGACATCGAAATCGTTCATACTCATTGGAAGAAGATTAACCCTACCAATATTATCCCCAAAACTGATTGGACACCCTCGATACAAATCAGAAATAACAACAAAAGTCCCCATCGGGGTAGCAATAAACATAACATAATCTAAAGACTAAGATGGCACACCCAGGTGCCGAACAAAAGACTGAGCAACAACGGAATGAGTAGAACTCGTATCAAATAAAATAGATGCCTCACGATTACCAACTAATAGAGTGCCAGAAACAGTACCTAGTGCACCTACCGCCTGGTTATACGTCAAGGCAAACACTCGACCACCCTGACGCTGACCTTCATTACCACCATTATCACCACCTCTATTATTTCCACGTGGCCCAATATAATCTCTATCCATATGACCCATTTGTCCACACAAGAAGCATGCACCGGTGAGTCTGTGGCACTGCCTCCCTGGATGATTAGCCCCACAAGTAGCACAATGAGCTATCAGAATGAGATTTGGGTTACCCCACCAACGGTCCGGATAAACGACCCTAAATTTACCACGACGCGATTATGCCCTGGCGATGATTCGCACCACGCCAAGGTAGTCAAGTCGACGATTTTGCTTTGGCCGAGGCATCTACCGATAACCCTGCTTTTGATTCGCCACGCCATCGCATTTGCCGCCACTACGGTTCTCGCTCCATCGACCACCCTGATTCTTCCCATGCTGACCCAAAGTTTGACCCTGTTGGTCATCTTTGTCCCTCTTTCGACTCCCTTCCGGTTTAGAAGACTGAAAGTCTTGTCTCTCCATCTCAATATTCTTGGAAACACTGGCCAATGCTGACACATCTGCAAACTTGGTGTTAATTAGATATTGGAGATACCTATAATGAATCCGCCACTTGAACTTCTTTGCTTGTTCTGCCGCCGTCCCTGCTAAGGTTCCCGCAAAGCCTTCCAACCTGGTGAACCTCGTCATAAAATCTATGATGGACTCATCATCTTTCTGTCGAATAGACAAATATTCTCTGGTATAGGCCTCTATATCAGCATCTGGAAAGTACTACTGATAAAAGACCTCACAAAACTCCGCCCAACCAAGTGCCTCAACATAACCATCACCCCTTTGTTACTTTCATCGCTTTCCACCACCTTTGTGCATCCCCTTCTAGTTTGTAAGCTGCAAGCAACACTTTCTGATTATTTGAGCACCCCAACACATCAAAGATCTTCTCTAGGTGAGCAATCCAATTCTCTGCATCAATTGGAGTCGGAGCTGAACTGAATGCATGTGGTTTCTGCTTCTGAAACCTCTCTAACCATACATCAAAACCACATGCTGATCAAAACCATCTGCATTCCGTTCCTCAACATTTTCTTGCTGACCATTATTTCCTTGGATTCCTTGCTCAGAATTTACGTATACGGCCGTATCGCATTCAGTATAACATGTGCCACCAACTGGGGTAAAGCCTGATTCACCGCCTAATTCACCAAGGTAGCCAATTGAGCATTAATATGGTCATTAGGTTGTTCATTAGGCTGACCCTCACCTCTTCCACTATTGTTACCTTGCCTCCCAACAACTATAGCGGATCTACGAGCCATCTAAGAAAGAGATCACGAATATAAACAAAGCAGATTAGAGATAAGTTCGAATATAACTGATAGAATAGCTTAAAATAAAATTAAACGGAACATAAACCTAACCCAGAAGTCTACCCATAACTCACAGGTCAAACCTAAATAGGTTTTCTACAAGAAAGAACCTAAGCTTTGATACCAACTCTATGACACCCCCTTTTTCGAAATAGAAAGAGAGGTTACTCAAAACATAACAAAACTGATGAATTTAATAGCAGGGCTCAAAGCCACACAAGAATAGTCTTAATATCTGATAAATACCACAAGTCAACCATAATAAATGTCAAACTGACTAAAATCATAACCTAAATTATTTATTACAACTCCAATAAACTATTAGATCACAACCTAAACAAAATATTTAAACCATTTGGATAAAAGGAAGCTCTCTTCACACTTTCCCTTGATCCCCATGATTACTTGCCGGAAGAAAAACACAGCATGAGCCAAATACCCAGTACGGATATAGAATAAAAGAATAATGAAATGAAATAATTAATTCAATTAAACGAACTGAACTGAACTGAAACGAACAGAACTAACACGATAAAATAATAGGCTGAATCAAATGACTGCGTGTTATTTCATACCGAGCTCAAAATAAATAGTATTATACCTTGCCACACAGGCAAGTCAAATAATGCCACACAGGCAATCAAAATAATACGACACAAGCAATCACACATCGGACTGCGCAATCCAGATGCATGCAAAATCGGAAGGCGTGTTTGGCAAAAACATCACCAATCCATAGAACAGAACAGAACAGAAAACTAGGGTCGACCCATACGCCTCCCACAACAAAACACCAAATGGTCAACTCCCACCGGAGCACAAAACGGAGACGTCATGGACTGATCACACCGCCACGAAAGGTGTCATGCCTCGGTGCCAAGAAGACATGCTTGTGGTACCCCCACCGGTGGTTATAGCTCAGGTATACCCTACGGTATATTCTAACAGAAATATCATGTCACAACACATGCGACACAATATCAACACAAAAGGGGTTCTAACGTGTACATGTTAAATCGAATGAATCATCAACACAAGTCTCCAAAAATATACTGACATGTACATCACTACAAAAATCAAAATAAATATTAAATTACATGATAAAGAAGTTCAAAGAGTACAAACCTGAGTTATAAATATCAATGCCCCAAAACAAAACTGTCACATGGATTTGAGAAGGAACAGACATATGCAAAACAATAACTAACTTCTAAACGAAAACAAAGCGAACAAATCAAAATTAAAAGGATTATCGCTAAAGGAGTACAGAATCTGTACCTGGTTTAAGCATTGTAATACCCAAAATTATATTGCAAATGTAACTCTTTAAATTCCCTCCATCCGATCTAATAAAAATAATAATAATAATACAATTATAAGTTACTTACTAATTATAATTTATATTAGTATGAAATTAATTCCTCCAATTACATCAATTTTATAAGATAACCCAAATTAGATTATATTATATCTTCTAATCGTATTCTTTTTTTTATATATTAACAAATCAGAAACTTAATAATATGCTAAGTATAAATATATATCTATATATATTATAACAACCCGATATTTTCTATAAAATTAAATCGTAAATTTTATGATAAATTTTTTAAAAAAAAAAGACAGTATTTGTACAAGATAAAGAGTATGTATTTATGTGATAAATAAAAATATAATTATTACATGATTAAATATAAATAATTTTATTTTAGAATTATTGATTATTATAAAGTATATTCTTATAATAATTAATTTTATAGTAAAAATGTTTTTATTATTTATTTCCATGAAAATATAAATATATATTATTTAAATAATATATGAAATGATTTTTAAATTATTATAATAATTATTTATTTTATTATATAAATTTTTGTTAGATTAATTAAGTTAGTTATTTTAACTTAATTAATAATGTTATGTATGAAGAATAAATCGGGATTTTAATCTAAACCCTATTTTTGATTTTTATCAAGGAATGAGAATAATAATATAATATTAATTGTATTTTGAATTTTCGTCTATATAAATATATATTTGTATATACGTATTGATAATGATTGGTCAATTATGGTGTATAATGTCAAAACCCTAGCATTAATTTGTTTAACCCTATTTTTAAATTCAAATGGGAAATTTAAAGACCGTTATATAACCGTGTTATATGCTTTATGTTTAAGGTTATATGATTAATTAGGTAAACCATAATTAAAATTTAGAAACCCTAATTAATATTTAGAAAACCCTAATCATGAATTTAGAAACCCTAATTTCTATATTTAGTAACCCTAATTAGTAATTTTAAAACTTAATTACTAATTGTAAACCCTAATTGCTAAATTAGCAAGGTTAACTATAATTATTAAATAATTAAACCTTAATGTTCTTGTATAAGGTAATTAGAAACCTAACCTAATTAAGAAAACCCTAATTGGTAATTTTTAAAAATTAATTTTTATTTTAGAAACTAAAATGTTACATTTTCAAACCCTAATTGCTAAATTCTACAAATTTTATATGCTAAACCTTAGGGTTAAACCCTAAGGGTTAGGGCAAATGACAAAATGGCCATTAAAAGTGCAAGCAAAAAGACTAAAAATACCCTTTTGTCATTTTTTATTTAGCTTGCTTGCAAATCCTACCAAATTAAGAATTGGTGACCAACTTGGTTGACATTGTGACTTATAATTCCAGCAAATCAGATTCAATATCTCAGCCAAGTCCATTGTATACCACTTATATAAATAGATTGGAAGAGAGAGAAATGGCATTTGTTAGCTTATTTTGTCACAACACTCAACTAAACTCCCTCAAGCTCCACACCTTCGAAATTCCTTTAGTTTTTCAGTCACAAAACCAGCCTCACGAAATCCACTAACAAATCAGAAGCCCAAATACAAGAAGATCAAAGTGAGGTATAAAAACTAACCCTAGAAATCTGATCTTGATCTACATGTTAGATGTTATGATTTATTCACTACACCAAAATAGGGATGTAGTGAAGGAAAATTTGTGAAGGAATTTATTCATTCACATGAAGAGCTTTCTAGCGAGGGAACAGTGAAGAAAAAAAAATTAGTGACAATATAGTTATTATGAAGGAAACATCCTTCACAATTTAGATTTTTCTTTTGCATGAAAATTGAGATGATAAAAAGAATGTTTAAGCACTGATTTTTAAAAATTTATAAAAAAAAAAATTATTTAAGGTCGGGTAAAGTAAATTACTGGCCAGTGGATTTTCATACCTATTGTTGGGGAGCAATATATTTTGGCCAAATTTTACTAGAGATAAAACTACTCACAATTTTTTTTTTTTTTATGTTTTAAGACATTAAGTAGTATTATCAAAATGAGATAAGCCCCCAACAACCTATTTTGGATGGAATTATATATATATATATATATATATATATATATATATATATATATATAACCAAAACTTTGACTATGGGATTATCCCAAATTTTGATTCACTCTAATTCTAAAAAAACTTATTTTAATAAAATAGTGAGTAGTTTTATCTCTCAGAAAAATCTCGCCAATAATATATAGCGAGTAATAATTTTTTTATTAATAATATTTTTTTTTGTAAATTTTATCAAAATCGGGCGCTTAAACATTCTTTTTATCATCTCAATTTTATGGTAAAGAAAAAATCTAAATGTGAAGGATGTTTCCTTCATAATAACTATATCATTACTAATTTTTTTTCTTCACTGCGCCTCGCTAGAAAGTTTCTTCATGTGAATGAATAAATTCCTTCACAAATTTTCCTTCACTACATCTATATATATATATATATATATATATATATATATATATATAGAAATGACAAACAATTGTTGTAGAAATAACTGATTTTTTGCCACCACACCACTTGCACTTCTGACTTATAAAAAAAAAATTGTATGCAAGGTCGGTACAAGTAGTAATGGTCAGCAAAATGGGTTGTTCCACAATAACCGATCATGAATTAATCCCATATATATTTATATATATATATATATATAGGTCTCCATCCACAAAGAACCTATTGTTGTGAGTTAATCCTTTTTACCAACCGCCACAACTGCACTCTACTTGACAAATTATTTTTTTTTATGTTCAATTGAGGTCAGAATGACGCTGGTAAAAAGTATTGCTTCCCAACAACCCGGTTCTTTGACGGACAATTCATATATATATATATATATATATATATATATATATATATATATATATATATATATACTCTAGCCCTCTTCTCATTCACTTCCTCCGCCATCTCTTCTACTCCTAGCATCCAATTCTCCCTCTGTTCTCCATTTCATCTCCATTCAAGTTTCCCCTTATAATACCTCCATATCTATCATCCAGAAATTGATTTTTGCAGTCTGAATCGGTTCTAATAAAAACCCTAATTGTTCTTCATCGATCAATTTCAGTTGATGTCTTATTTTTGCCACAATGATTGAAAGTTAATTTTTTTCTTCTTCTTTTTTAATAAGTTTTGGTCCTTTTGGAGCTGTTAAAGATGGTTCCTTGGGGTGGAGTCTCCTGTTACTTGAGTGCTGCAGCTCTTTATCTTCTTGGAAGAAGTAGTGGAAGGTAAATTAGTGTTTCGTGCCTTGAAATTTGATTTGGTTGATTTAGTTTTATTGCCAAATTTCTGTCTTTTCTATTTTCATGGTTTAGGGATGTAGATATTCTCCGAACCGTCACTCGTGTTTATCAATTAAAAGATTTGGGTAAGCCCCAGTTTTATAATTATTTTGTGGGGGTTTATCTGTTTGAAGTTATCTTCCTTTACTTTTTCCGAGCAGAATATCATTAACTCGTGTGGACAGTTGATGCATATTGTGCCCATCTTACTTAGACCTCTTCACAACTAATAAATGCAGTTTACCATTCAAATCTTTATGGGAGTTTTCTCGAACTACCAAATTTGGAAGAATAAACTTGGAAAAATTATAGACTATAAAAAACATAGGCACACTAAAGAATTCATTAGAAATAAGCATTCTAACTAATGCCTGCCATTCATTCTTTTCTCAGCTGCTATGACATTTGGAGGCTGGCGATATATATTTCCTTATCATTTGTATTTCATTTTGTAGGAGTGAAAGTTTTGTCAAGCATAAAAACAAATACTCCTTATGTGCCACAAAAGGAGTCTCATTTGTCAAAAAAAGTTCTTCCACAAAAGGGTCCACTTTTTAGTGATAGTAGTATAAAATGACACAGTATACTCAAGTATGTTATCGTTATTTCATTATAATACTACACTACTAAAGCAACAACTTATTCACAAATTTTGCAAAATGAGGCTCTTTTTGTGGAACGGAGGGACTATTAGGGAATATAAACATGTTTCGCTTTTTGTATGATTTGGTGAGTAGGAAGGGAGGGAGAAGGGCAAAAAGGTTCTAGACAATGGTGTTTCTTGAAGAGAAACAAAAAGTTCAACTCTTTTCTATTGTTTATTTTCTCTTTTGGACCAAAAATTGGAGAATGTAGTAATTCATAGGGAAAGTCCAGTTACAGCTGCCACTTTGCTTTAAATTTGAAGTGAAGTTTCTTTAGTTTGCACAAGTAATGACTTTTTGTTTTTTACTTTTTCTGTCTAAGACTATGGAAGTTATGGTGAATGGTTATGTTATTAAGTTTATCAATAATTTAATCATCTGCATTGAGTTACAGATACAATGAAATTTGTCTTTTTTTATTCCTTTCAGCACAATTACTAGATACGACATTCAAAGTGTTGCCTTTGGTTGTCACTATATCTGGAAGAGTAGATCTGTTCAGATACACCAATCAATTGTGAGTATAGTGGATTACAAGGTGTAATAGTTGAGGAGGCGGTAAATGAACTTTTTAAGGGAACAATTTAATATTTTTATTTCCCTAGTGTTTATTCCTAAGAAGTCCTTTGAAAACCTTTCCGATATCTTTTGCAGGTAGAGCAACATTTCTTGAAACACAATGATGCTGGTTCCTGGATACATGATTCTACTTTGATGCTATCAATGTGTAAAGAGGTTCCATGGTACCTGGTAAGAAATAGTATATGTATTACATGCTCTAGGCTGCAGCACATGGACTTCCAATGGTGGCAACTAAAAATGGTGGTCTAGCTGACATTCATAGGGTAATTATGACATCTCTTTCCACTTCACACACTCTCAGTGCACTGTTTTGGAAACATTACATTGTGTATCTTTGTTTCGTACATAGTTATACAAAATATATAGGCAAAAAAGAAATTTCAAGAGTTGAAATCAACCGTTTTGGGATTGCTTTTGGATGTCCCCCTCTCCTCCCTCCTCCCTCCTCCCTCCTCCCTCCTCCTTTATTTCTTAGTAGACAAATGGATCTACAGTAGTGTAGAAATAAGTTAACATGGTGCTTGTTAATGTAGGCACTGAACAACGTTCTACTGATAGATCCTCACGATCAGCAAGAAATTGCAGATGCATTGCTTAAACTAGTTTTATAGAAGAACTTATGGCAAGATTGTCAAAAGAATGGTTGGAAAAACATACACCTCTTCTCATGGCCTGAACACTGCCGCACATACCTAACAAGGGTGGCAACATGCAGAATGAGACATTCAATGTGGAAAACTGACATGCCAACAGATGACTTGGCCGCATAAGGGTCCTTAAATGATTCACTTAAGGATGTGCAATATATGTCTTTGAGGCTCTCCATTAATGGGGGAAAATCATCACTAAATGAGTCAATTGAATATTCATATTCAACTGCAGCTGGTGGCGACCCTAAGGTGCAAGACCAAGTGAAACGGGTCTTAAGCAAGATGAAGAAACCAGAACCAAGGGCACAAGATTCTGAAAATGAAACGAAAGTGGTTGACAATGTACCAAGCAAATATCCAATGTTGAGGAGGCAGCGTAGGTTGATTGTTATTGCACTCGATTGTTATGATAGCGAAGGAGCTCCACAGAAGAAGATGGTTCAAATAGTATAGGAGATTTTTAAGGCCATTAAACTAAACCCACAAATAGAAAGAATTTTAGGCTTTGCTATATCAACGGCTATGCCAATATCAGAACTGACAGAGTTCTTGAAATTAATCAGGGAGCATTAAAGTAAATGAGTTTGACGCCTTGATTTGTAGTAGCGGTGGTAAAGTGTATTACCCGGGTACATGTACAAAATAAGACGGAACACTTTTTCTGGACACAGATTACTTAACACATATACACTACCGTTGGAGTTCTGATGGTATAAAGAAAACCATTTGGAAACTTATGAATGCACCTGAAGGTGGAGAAGAAGTTTGATCTGCCAAACCTTCAAATTCCATGGAGGAAGATGTGAGATCAAGCGATTCCCATTGTGTTTCCTACTTAATAACCGATGCCAATAAGGTAGTTATAATGAATAAATACAGAACATGAAGTAAAATTGCTAAGTAGTCCTTCAAATAGTTATTTGTGAGGGAATAAAGTTATTCACTAATTTCAAATAGTCCTTCAAATATTATTTGTGAAGGAAACTAATTTTTCACTAAATAACAATATTCCATTACCAAATACAATTTGTGAATAAAATAGTTATTCACAATATATCTTTCACAAACCAGGCCGTTAGATATCTTAAATCATCAATTGATCGAACGTAGTCAGTGGTCAAACCAGGCCACTCGGTCACGAATGCATTTTTTGGAATTTCCAGAAACATGAAGAACATACTTTCTGACAGCCATTGACCGGATCTTATCTGTTTTATTTGTTGTTATGAGGATGTTTTGTGATAGATCTGTAGTACTACATGTGGTCTACAACCTATAACCCTTAGATCACTTAAACATCAACATGATTTCAAGTTGTGGAAGCCTAAATATGAGCAGTCGAACTGTTCTTCATTTCTGGGTAACCTAGAAAATGAAGAACAGCTCTGACAGCTTGTTCAAGGCTCTATATCTCACTTATGTTATGCTTGTTGACCATTTTGTGGTTGGATCACGTAGTATTGTATTAGTACTACAAGATCTAAGTCATAATTTGGCCAGAAACACTTTGTGTTAAGAATTAATCATGGTCAAAGTTGCTTACTCGATAACTGCACAAGAGTTTCTGGGTTTTATGAAGAACACCTATAGCGACGGTTCTGTCTCTATAGGCAGTATTTAGCTACAGTTTTATTAAAATTAATTAAATTAATTTCTAAAAATCATTTAAAAATAGAAATTAATTTCCGAAAAATTACAAAAATTATTTTAAAAATTATTTAAGTTATAAAAATTAACTTTTAATAATTTGAAATATTTTTCATAAATATTAGTATTTATTTAAATATTATCGATATTTAATTTATTTAATAAATGCATTAAATAAATTAATTAAAAATGATTTTATTATATTAAAAATCATTTAAAATGATAATAAGTTATTTAAAATATTTTAAGTTATAAAATATAACTTTTATTATTTTAAAGCAAATTTCATTAAGTAATTATTATTAATTATATTAAAGTTATTTAATAATTATATTAAATAATTTAGTTTAAAAATGATTTTAATATTATAAAAATCATTTTAAATGAAAATAGTGTAATAATATTTTAAGTTATAAAATATAACTTTTAATATTTAAAGGTAAATTTCATTAATAATTTGATATTAAATTTAGTTAATAATTATATTAAATAAATAGTTTAAAAATGGTTTTATTGTTATAAAAATCATTTAAAAGGAAATAAATGAATTAAAAATATTTTAAGTTATAATTAATAACTTTTAATATTTTGATAAATAATACATTAATACTTAAATATTAATGATAATTATTTAAAAATGATTTTAATTATTTTAAAAATCATTTAAGGGTAATATTAATACTTTAAAATATTTTAAGTTATAATTAATGACTTTTAATATTTTGATAAATAAGACATTAATAATTAAATATTAATGGTAATTATTTAAAATTGATTTTAATTATTTTAAAAATCATTTAAAGGGTGATAAAATGTTTTAAAATATTTTAAGAATGTTTTGAGTTATTATAAATAACTTTAATATTTTTGCAATAGTTTCATTAATAAATTAATATTAATTAAATATTAATAATAATAAAATTATTTAATGTTTAAATCATTTTATAATGATTCCAGTGTTTGAAAAATCATAATAAATTATAATAATTATTTAAAAATTATTATAAGGCTATGAAAAATAATTCGACTGATATTTAAAATATCTAAAGGAATATTGAACTACAAAATAGAGTCTTAGACTCGATAATTACCCGATAAAGTCATTGGTACATCGAAATGTTTCAGAAATTGACATGGACTTATATAATTTGTCTGTATATGTGTTTGTTTGTGATCCAATGACTGTTAAATATGTGTGACAATGTGATTAGATTATGTGTTTAATCGTTGAATAAGCAAGATATATGTTACGATATGTTATTCTAATCGGTAAAATGATCTTATTAATGATAGGTTGCTATATAAAAGATAAATCTAAGTTGCGTATTGTAAGCAACAGACCAGGCAAGTATTTTACCTTTGCATTTTTCTTTATGCAATGGACTAGAGTAAGAAAGTTTCAGAATTATATTATTATTGTACAGATTATTAACCCTATTGTTATATATAATATATCCGATCATTGTTTATCAACATGATATTATATTATATAATTCAGATATATATTCTGTTTGTTAATTTCTAAGTATGGTTATACAAGTGTCCCCACTTGGATAATCATTGTATTTAATCACGTGTGGATATATATATATATATATATATATATATATATATATATATATATATACACCTATTAATCCCACATATGTATAAGTTAACTAAAAGTCAGATTTGACTAGCTAGATACTGATTTAGAAATATCGTTGAATATGATAAAACCTTTCAGATCCAATCAAATTATTTTGGTTCTGGATTCTCGACTATGTATGAACATCCCTAACAAAGGAAAACTTTTATGCTACTGGCAAGACATGAATGAACGATAATATAATATTCTTGCATGCAGTATTGATCAATACAGGGCACATTGCGATGATCACCATCGCGCCCGTAAGTTATGACAGTTTGCGGATGAAGTTCTGTTAAACATTATCAAAAATTTAAAACAATGTTCATAGTATGTCACCTTAACCCTATATATAGTCAATACATAGTTTCAAAAATTTGATATAGAGTTGTTATGTTATTATTATTGGATCAGTTTACTTCACAACTATTGAATCGTTGTAGAAGTGATGTATAAAGAAAAAATTTAATTCTTTCAGCTAATTATATTTATAATTGTTATTACTTGCTGGGCACCCAAATGTTCATTCTTGCTTTAAATTTAAAAGTTTTCAGCTAGGCATGATTCACATGAAGGTTCGGACAAGAACAAGTGAAAAGGAAAGCAAACAGAATATGTTTAATGGTATCTTTTGTAATAGTTAAACTGTATTAAGACAATGATATGTATTATATATCATGTAAGGAATTATGGTAAAGGTTGCGTACTTGGGATTAGACTTTGATATATGCAAATTGAGTTTGATATTATATTATTGTTATTATTATTAGTATTATTCCGCTCATAGAAATGGTATCGTGAAGCACCGAGTTCGGGTTTCAAGTACCCGAGTTTGGGGGCTTTAGAAGTTGGTATCAGAGCTTAGGGTTTGAAACCTTAGGTGCGATAGACCTTAGGCTATAACCTTAGAACAGAGGGAAACGTTAAAAATACAAATAACTCATATAGGGTTTAAAAAGAGATGAATTGAATAAATTCATCGTACAATAAAATAAAAGATAACTTATATAAAACTATTATTTGTTGTGTGTATATATTAAATATAACGCCCCCAAAATAGGTCCAATCCAACCAACCTATTCTGAGTCGCCAAAAACATGGTACAAAAAACAACTACAACTTTATTACTACAATTGTCGTGCAAAATACAACAACACATATGTTGTGAGTTTTGATACAAATATATACCAACTGTGACTCATGTCCCAACCTTGGATAGCACATCACTATGGCACCTTACATAAAGGTACAGTCAATAACTGTTTTAGAAATTAAAATCTTTGGGAAATGCTCAAGGAAACCTTCGTACATGGGAGGCCATGCGTCTAGGTTATAATAGATATCATATGCCCACAGACTTATCCTTGGTTGACCCAATAGACCCCAAAGAAAAACGAGAAGATTACTATCATGTTCTTTCCAATGGTGAGTCTTCTCTTGACATATAACTATCTTCACTATCTGCAATTGAAAATTATATTTCAACCAAACTCCAAGATCATATAGGTAGTTCTCGTAGATATACTCAACAAGTGGATGTGCATAACCCTGTCTTATGATAACACGAGGTTGTATGTCATTAGACATCTTATATGATAGTGTCAAAACACCCTTCCAAAGTTGGGTTCGCCTCACCCTATTTGATTCACCAAATATAACTACTAAATGATGTATAAAATATAACACACTTTTCTAAACTGTTTAGGGAGAATCTCCGCAACAAGAGACCACCGTTCTATTCCCCTGTTATCCCCGCTCGACTCAGCTACACTCTTATTACCTGAAAGGAATTGTGAAGAAAAAGGGTGAGCACAAATAGCCCAGTAAAGAATATCATGACTAAAGATAATTAAGTTATCAATAGCCTTCGTCAATAATAAATCAGAGATTTAGAACATATGGTAGATGATAAAACTTTTCTACCATAGTTGCAGCAGAACGAGCAATCCATTAGAAGAGTCAAATAGACTATAAAGTCTATTATCTTCTCCACGTTAAAAGTCCACCAATAATATTTTATCCCTGTAACATCAATCAACAGTTTCTGTCCACAATCACGTATATAACTCATAATCATAATTGTAGTTCTAAATTCCTCTTCTCATCCAGGACGAAGATAATTTTTATCACCTGTCTTTACCTGAAACATCAAAGACCATGGTTATACCAAATCACAGTTCATGTTCATAATCATACTAATAAATCCATCTTGCACTACTACCAAAGATATTCATCATCATTCATCTTTGCACTACATGCCAAAGATATTCAACAACTGGTCATCTTTGCACTACGGGCCAAAGATGTTCATCAATAATTCATCTTTGCACTACATGCCAAAGATATTAATATATAAAAAAAATACATAATCATTTCAGAATTTTTATAAACCATAATTATAACCATGTTAATCAATTCACCTTTGCACTTAAGCTAAAAATATTCAATTGTAAATTCAATGGTCATGATCATACCAGTCAACAATTCAACTATGCACTACTGGCCAAAGAGAACCCATAGTCACGATCATACCAATAATTTACCCATCTTTACACTCAAGTCAAAGAGAAATTCCATCACCAGTGTTATAAAACTATTATATATGATAATAAAAACAATATGATCAAAACATGGATTTAATTTCAAGAGTAAGATTCATAAATCAACGATAATTTGGTCAGAAAAAGAAACCAATTTTGTTGTGAATAGTATCCCGTGAATAGTAACTCGTGAATAGTAACTCATAAATAGTAACTCGTGAATAGTAACTCACGAATAGTAACTCGTGAATAGTACTCCGTATTCGTATATAGTACCGTATACATAAATAATGTCATATACATGAATAGTGCCGTATACGTGAATAGTGCCGTATACGTGAATAGTGCCGTATACGTGAATAGTAATCCCGACACAAAAAGGTAGAAATTCCACAATAATATTCATATCAACATTTTTGGCATAATGATATTGAAAGAATAACATCATTATGAAGAAAATAACATCCCTTACTATCCCTTACAATCCCGTACCTCAAAAGAGCAATAGATTGACCGAATGTAGGATATAATGTCAAGAGAACTTACATCAGATAAAGCAACACTCAAGATATCTAAATACTCACAAAAATACGCTCGATAATATAGAGAGAAAACTTTCAGTTTCTGGTGTGATTTTTAATTCTAACCTAAGCACCCTATTTATAGGAAAATGCTTAGAACACCAAAGCAGAAAATTTAATAAAATAATATATTTATATAAAAATCATACGCACCATTAGAAATCTGATTCCAGCACATTTACCACCCCCACCAAAATGAAAAAAAAACGTTTTTCTTTAAAAAAAAATATTTAAAACTTCAAAAATCAATTATTCCGGAACTTCAGAACTTCAATAATTCATAATAAATAGCCCTTTTATCAGAAAAATTCAAATCTTACGCCTTGCCATAGGAAATTCAATTTCTACAATTTTCATAAGAAGAAAGTTTTTCTAAATTCCAAATGTAAATCGACCAAATCCACATACGAGACGATTTTATAAAGCTATAATCAAATTTCGGAGTCAAGAAATGGGGTCCACAAACATGAAAAACATGTTTTAAATATTTTAGTAACAAAAATACTCCTCCTCATTTACTCATATATCACATTCATTGTAAAAATATCACCATTATTATATTATTATAATATAATAATAAATTATTTTATCGTAAAAGATAAAATATCAATTTTCAACAATTGTCATTTTTCTAAAAATTCCTCCATTTATATCCACATAAATAAATATTTTCCTTATCATATAAATCAATAATTAATTATTCACAAATAATATTACGTAATCACAATAAGACAACAACTAAGTGCGCTCCTGTGAAAGAGGGGCTTTCCAATAAGGATTTCTCTTTCATCGACGCCGCAATTAGGTGACTAAACCTCTCCTTAGATGTAACTTTCTAGACATTGCCAATAATGCTATCTAATAATATTATTCAAATAATATGAATTATTAATTTGATAATGAGAAATATCAGATAGTGACAATTATTAAAACAACAATAATATAACATATCAACGTAGCAATTATTGAACCAATAAAATAAAATATCAAGCAAGAATTATTGTAATAATTATTGAGTAGTGCTTCTTACGTAAGAATCAATAATTCAAAATACTATGCAATGCCGTGCTAATGCAACAATGCCAGACGCGTATTTTCGTATTTTAACCACTGTGTATTCCAACAAAGTTGTTAATTCAGAATAATTACGCCGTTATTTATAAAAACTCAAACTTGTCATTTTCTTCATCCGAAAGTTATTCGTTATATGGGCCCATAAATGGTCGCTACATTGCATTTAATATTCCCGACAACAAGAATATTGCACGACCAAATGAATATTCCCTGACAGCAATGAGTATTTTATAACCACTTGCTTATTTAAAATATTTACATATATCACCCTTAACTTTAACCTTTTATCAATTTAACCATTTACTAAATATAAAAATTGAATACTTTTATTTCATAAAATTCGGGGTCTTACAATCTCACTCCTTATGAAATTTCGTCCCCGAAATTTACGTACCTGGTATTTCAAAGAGTTGAGAATACCTTACTTTCATTTCAGATTCCATCTTCTCTGTCCTCATGATTTCTCCATTGCTCATCTCCTGTATTTCAAATATCATTCTAGAATACAGCTTCAAAACAAGGGTTAATTGAACAAATTAACATATCACATAATATCCCGATATTATGACTGACCAACAAATAAGCTTAGGTAGGACACACTAGCGAATGATTTACTCATCTCTCCCCTCCGAGTTCTATTCCCCGATCTCTACCAGAGACCATATCCCTAAGCTCTGATACCAATTGTAAGGCCCCCAAAATATGTCCAATCCAACCAACCTATTCTGAGTCGCCGAAAATATGGTATAGAAAACAACTACAACTTTATTACTATAATTGTCGTGAAAAATACAACAACACATATGTTGTGAGTTTTGATAAAAATATATACCAACTGTGACTCATGTCCCAACCTTGGATAGCACGTCACCATGGCACCTTACATAATGGTACAGTCAATAACTATTTTAGAAATTAAAATCTTTGGGAAGAGCTCAAGGAAACCTTCGTACATGGGAGGCCATGCGTCTAGGTTATAATAGATATCATATGCCCACAGAATTATCCTTGGTTGACCCAATAGACCCCAAAGAAAAACGAGAAGATTACTATCACGTTCTTTCCAATGGTGAGTCTTCTCTTGACATATAACTATCTCCACTGTCTACAATTGAAAATTATATTTCAACCATACTCCAAGATCATATAGGTAGTGCTCGTTGATATACTCAGCAAGTGGACGTGCACAACCCTGTCTTATGACAACACGAGGTTATATGTCATTAGACATCTTGTATGATAGTGTCAAAACACCCTTCCAAAGTTGGGTTCGCCTCACCCTATTTGATTCACCAAATATAACTACTAAATGATGTATAAAATACAACACACTTTTTTATACTGTTTAGGGAGAATCTCCACAGCTAGAGACCACCGTTCTATTCTCCTGTTATCCCCGCTCGACCCAGCTACACTCTTATTACCTGAAAGGAATTGCGAAGCAAAAGGATGAGCACAAATAGCCTAGTAAAGAATATCATGACTAAAGATAATTAAATTATCAATAGCCTTCGTCAATAATAAATCAGAGATTTAGAACATATGGTAGATGATAAAACTTTTCAACCATAGTCATAGTGGAACGAAGCAATCCATTAGAAGAGTCAAATAGACTATAAAGTCTATTATCTTCTCCACGTTAAAAATCCACCAACAATATTTTATCCCTGTAACATCAATCAACAGTTTCTGTCCACAATCACGTATATAACTCATAATCATAATTGTAGTTCTAAATTCCTCTTCTCATCCAGGACGAAGATAATTTTTATCACATGTCTTTACCTTAACTATCAAAGATCATGGTTATACCAAATCACATTTCCTGTTCATAATCATACTAATAAATCCATCTTTGCACTACGGCCAAAGATATTCATCAACAGTTCATCTTTGCACTACATGCCAAAGATATTCAACAACATGTCATCTTTGCACTACGGGCCAAAGATGTTCATCAATAATTCATCTTTGCACTACAGGTCAAAGATATTAATATATCAAAGAAATACATAATCATTTCAGAATTTATATAAACCATAATTATAATCATGTTAATCAATTCACCTTTGCACTTAAGCTAAAAATATTCAATTGTAAATTCAATGATCATGATCATACCAGTCAACAATTCAACTTTGCACTACTGGCCAAAGAAAACCCATAGTCACGATCATACCAATAATTTACCCATCTTTACACTCAAGTCAAAGAGAAATTTCATCACCAGGGTTATAAAAATGTTATATATGATAATAAAAACAATATGATCAAAACATGGATTTAATTTCAAGAGTAAGATTCATAAATCAACAATAATTTGGTCAGAAAAAGAAATCAATTTTGTTGTGAATAGTATCCCGTGAATAGTAATTCGTGAATAATAATTCATGAATAGTAACTCGTGAATAGTAACTCACGAATAGTAACTCGTGAATAGTACTCCGTATTCGTACATAGTACCGTATATGTAAATAATGTCATATACATGAATAGTGTCGTATATGTGAATAGTGTCGTATACGTGAATAGTGTCGTATACGTGAATAGTAACCCCGACACAAAAAGGTAGAAATTCCACAATAATATTCCTATCAACATTTTTAGCATAATGATATTGAAAGAATAACATCATTATGAAGAAAATAACATCCCTTACTATCCCTTACCTCAAAAGAGCAAGATTACATTTGGAATATCTGATATAATAATCAAGAGAACTGCACCAGTATAGAAACACTCAAGATATCTAAATACTCACAAAAATACGCTTGATATTATAGAGAAAGAAAACTTCAGTTTCTGGTGTGATTTTTAATTCTAACCTAAGCACCCTATTTATAGGAAAATGCTTAGAACACCAAAGTAGAAAATTTAATAAAATAATATATTTATATAAAAATTATACACACCATTAGAAATCTGATTCCAACACATTTACCACCACCACCAAAATAAAAAAAAATGTTTTTCTTTAAAAAAACTATTTAAAACTTCAAAAATCAATTATTCTGGAACTTCGAAACTTCAATAATTCATAATAAATAGCTCTTTTATCAAAAAAATTTGAATCTTATGTCCTTCCATAGAAAATTCAATTCTCTACAACTTTGCAGAAGAAAGTTTTTCCAAATTCCAAACAGAAATTGGCCGAAATCCACATATGGACGATTTTACAAACTATAATCAAATTTTCGTCAAGAAATTGGGTCCACAAACATGAAAAACATGTTTTAAATATTTTTAGTAACAAAAATACTCCTCATTTACTCATATATCACACATTCATTGTAAAAATATCACCATTATTATATTATTATAATATAATAATAAATTATTTTATCAGAAAAGATAAAATATCAATTTTCAACAATTGTCACTTTTCTAAAAATTCCTCCATTTATATCCACATAAATAAATATTTTTCTTATCATATAAATCAATAATTAATTATTCACAAATAATATTCTGTAATCACAATAAGGACAACCAGTGCCGCTCCCAAGAAAGAGGGGCTTTCCAACAAGGATTTCTCCTTCATCGCCAAGCAATTAGGTGACCAAACCTCTCCTTAGATGTAACTTTCTAGACATTGCCAATAATGATATCTAATAATATTATTCAAATAATATGAATTATTGATCCGATAATGAGAAATATTGTGTAGTGGCAATTATTAAAACAACAATAATATAAAATATCAACGTAGCAATTATTGAATCGATAAAATAAAATATCAATAAAGAATTATCGTAATAATTATCGAGTAGTGCCTTTTACGTAAGAATCAATAATTCAAAAAAATCGTGCAATACTATGTGCTACATCGTGCAACCACGCCAGACATCGTATTTTAACCACCAAGTATTCCAACAGTGTTAACGGTAACAATTACGCCGTTATTTATAAAAACTCAAACTTGTCATTTTCTTTATCCGAAAGTTATGAGTATTCCACGACCAAACGAATATTCCCCGACAGCAATGAGTATTTTATAACCACTTGCTTATTTAAAATATTTACGTATATCACCCTTAACTTTAATCTTTTATCAATTTAACCATTTACTAAATAGAAAAATTGAATACTTTTATTTCATAAAATTCGGGGTCTTACATTATATGCTAATTAGGATAACTTGGGTGTGTAGATGTCAGATAGAAAAGAAATAAAATACCCTCAAATTGTAAAGAAGGAGCCGATCTCCATAACCGAGCCAATGTCAAAGCCAATAGCTGAAATAGAAGCTCAAATTGAAAGCTACCTCAATGAGGTGGTTATTTTGGAAAATATCGAACTGGACCTAGAAACGATAAGTGTAACTGATAGGTAGAGTATAGTTAAAGAATATATGGTCAAGCTCGAGTTCTTAAAACTCATACTTATGGTAAGTTCATGACTCATAATTATATGAAATTTTTGAACCCCTCAGCGAATGGACGCCAAAGGTCTGACTAGGATAAGTTCTTAAACTCATATAATTGTGGTAAGTTCCTGAACCCATAATGTGTGGTAGGTCTGACGAACTTGGTATAGTTAGGTGTGAATGAAGAATTAAGGATTAAAGGAATAGATAGATTTCTAAGCAAATGATCCTTAGTGAAGGCGTAAGAAATAAGTAGTATTAGTATTACTTGATTATGTATGATTCTATGTTGTGTATATGATAGATATGACTGTGTAATGTAATATTCACAACTTTCGTATAAGTTGTGGCAGCCATTCCTGACTTGTGTGTCACAAAGGAATAACGGATTTTTAAAGCGGTATGTGTTATGGTATGTCAAGTTCTATGAATAAGAATCTATGTTGGATTAATGAAATAAGTTGGTAGTAATTATTTATCTAAACACTGGTTAATACAATAAAACAAATTTTCAAAATCTAATATTTTGAGAACATGATTATTTGAATAGAAAATTTCACATTATGTGTTAAGCGTATATGATAAGGCTTAGAATGTAAGAATAATTTATGATAATGCCGCCAAGATGAAAATGAAACTCAAGGATAAAAAAACATGTCAACAAAGCTGGAGAACAACCAGACCCAATACAGAATTTCTCGAATGTGATTGCTCAAGCTATGCAGAATGGAATACCAGTTGCGGGAAATCAGCCAGACAATCAATTGACGAATTTCAAAGGCTTCAAGGTCGTCGTACTGCCAGGATATAGAAGATCAACTGACCCTGTTGTCGTGTTTGTGATAACTAGGGTAACGGAGGGACAAAAGAAAGCTTTCACCACCTATACGATGAAAGGAGATAATTTCGATAATATCGGAATTAGGCCGGGAATGTGTTTAAAAAGAAAGTTTGTGTGCTATAAGTGTGGGCAGGAGGGACATATCTCTCCTAACTACCCCAATCCAAGAGTGTATAGTGGGTGTTTTATTAGTGAATCAATGGAGCATAATGTGAAAGACTGTCCAAGAAGGAGAAAGGATGCAAGGAATGTGAATACAGAAAAAGGCAGCATGACATTGGCGACAACGAGACCAACTTCGACAAACAATCCAATGTAACCCATTGTAGGAGTCTTCAAAGACGATCGTTCGTGATTCGATAGCGAATTGTGGATGCAACTCCAGGTATTATTCGAACAAATTTTATTTTTAGATTATTTTCATATATATATAATAAATTATTTTTATAAAGAAATTTTGAAGGAGGAATTTGAGTTCTTTTAGAAATCAAGTTTCTGTTTAAGCAGATAGAAGAGCTTTTTGCTTAATAGTTAAAGATCGGTTCGATCAATTATGATCGAGATCTACTTGCAATGATTGAGTATGCTATGTACCCTTGTATGTATAGGTTTTAAAACTGTGATTCCGGGGACGAAATCTTTACAAGGGAGGGTGAATGTAACAACCCGATATTTTCTATAAAATTAAATCAGAAATTTTGCATATAATTTTTTTTTAAAAAAAGATGAGGATTTGTACAAGATAAAGAGTATGTATTTATGTGATAAATAAAAATATAATTATTACATGATTAAATATAAATAATTTATTTTAGAATTATTAATTATTATAAAGTATATTCTTATAATAATTAATTTTATAGTAGAAATGTTTTTATTATTTATTTTTCATGAAAATATAAGTATATATTATTTAAATAATATATGAAATGATTTTAGAATTATTATTTATTTTATTATATGAATTTATGTTAGATTAATTAAGTTAGTTATTTTTAACTTAATTAATAATGTTATATATGAAGAATAAATCGAGATATGGAATCCAAACCCTAATTTTTGATTTTTATCAAGGAATGAGAATAATAATATAATATTAATTATATTTTGATTTTTCAGTGCTATAAATATGTAGTGTATGTACGTATTGATAATGATTGGTCAATTATGGTGTATAATGTCAAAACCCTAGCATTAATTTGTTTAACCCTATTTTAAAATTCAAATGGGAAATTCAAAGACTGTTATATAACCGTGTTATATGCTTTATGTTGCGTATTATATGATTAATTAGGTAAACCCTAATTAAAATTTAGAAAGCCTAATTAATATTTAGAAAACCCTAATCATGAATTTGGAAACCCTAATTTCTATATTTAGTAACCCTAATTAGTAATTTTAAAACCTAATTACTAATTGTAAACCCTAATTGCTAAATTAGCAAGGTTAACTATAATTAATAAATAATTAAACCCTAATATTCATGTATAAGGTAATTAGAAACCTAACCTAATTAAGAAAACCCTAATTGGTAATTTTTAGAAATTAATTTTTATTTTAGAAACTAAAATGTTACATTTTCAAATCCTAATAGCTAGATTCTACAAATTTTATATGCTAAACCTTAGGGTTAAACCCTAAGGGTTAGGCAAATGACATAATGGCCATTAATTAAAAGTGTAAGCAAAAATACTAAAATACCCTTTTGTCATTTTTTGTTTAGCTTGCTTGCAAATCCTACCAAATTAAGAGTTGGTGAACAACTTAGTTGACATTGTGACTTATAATTCTAGCAAATCAGATTCAATATCTCAGCCAAGTCCATTGTATAACACTTATATAAATAGATTGGAAGAGAGAGAGGAATGGCATTTGTTAGCTTATTTTATCCCAACACTCAACTAAACTCCCTCAAGCTCCACACCTCCGAAATTCCTTTAGTTTTTTAGTCACAAAACCAGCTGTGACAAACAAGATTTTATAATTTAATTTTAATATTTATTAGATTAAATAAATATTTTTGATGATTTAATTATTTAATTAAATAATTAATTGATGCAATTATGATGGATTAATTTAATTATATATGCTATATTTATTAAATTAATATGGAGAATAATTATTATTCAAGTATGTATTTATGTGAGCTTATTCAATTAAATGAAATATTTAATAAGCATAATGTTATTTTAATTAATGTAATAATTAATTAGAGATTTAATAATTTGACATTATTAATATTATTTGACTATGTGAATTAATGAGAAATTATTATATTTTATGTAAAGTAAAGTAAATAAGATAATTGATTTATTTTCTAATTAGATGTGACATTATTCAACTATAGTATAGGAGATTGATTAAAATAATTAGAAGTGTTATTTGTTGTTAGCCAAACATGGCCTTAGTGGGAGTTAAGGACAGTTAACCCATGATGGGTAACTGACCTCCACATCGCGTCAATTATTTATTTTATACGTCTTCTTTATTTCATTTTTCTAAGTCTGAAAAATAGTTAGAGAGAATTCAGAGGATTTTTGTGAGAAACTTTGTGATTTGAAGAAGCTTTTGAAAAAGGGTTTTATCTCTATTCATTCACACTCAGGGTAATCTCCTCCTTCACAAATTTTAAATTTACGTTGTTTAAGTTTTCATAAAAATGGCTTCACGTTTTGTTAAAAACACTATGAATGGGAAAAGGGTATGATTATGGGTTTGTGTATGTGTTAAGGTGTATCATATCGGTTTTGATTATATATATGTTATATAAACCTTATCATCAGTTTCATAATATTATAACGTATGTTATTTACAGAGTATGGAATATGGCCATATGGCCCTTATACGCGATTTTAATACGCCAAACATAAATTGTTTTGTAAAATTCACACTCATATATGATTATGCATGTTAAAACGAATGAATCAAACTTCAAATAAACAGATTTGGTGTTATAACGAACCCTTAATGTTGATTTTCATGTTTTGTATAGAAAACTCAAGAAAATCAAGAACAGTAAATTATATGTTTTGATTATGCAAAATTATGTGTTATAACTTGTTAAAAGCATGCTAGAAGGGTTAAGTAATAGTTATATGTGTATTATAATGTCCGGGTATAATTAAATTAGTGTAAAAATAAGTTGATTATAGTTTTGTTGGCCATGTTCTGCAATTTTCATGAATAGCGTAAGCTCAAATCGAGTCTCATGTGGCATGTGCCAACTCTGTGCCTAAAACTCGCAGACACAGTGCCACCGCTATGCAAAGACACCAAGTCTCAAGCTGCAGCGCCAAGACCTAGTGTAACAGTGGCACCGCAGTGCCACTTAGCAGAATGGCCCAGAAAGGAATTTTTAAATTGTTCAAGTCTAGCAATGTGTTGGTAACTTAATCTAATGAACATAAGAACATGTTAGACATATAATGAGGTGTTAAAATAAATTCTTAACATGTCAATAACACATCTATGTGTAATTTGAATGATTAAATACATAATTAGCTTATTGTTCATGAAGTATAAATTATGTGGCAATGAGTGTAATAGTTTGACTAAGTATAGTCATAATTAGAGTTAGACAAAAAGAATGAATGTTTGATGATTAGTTACGTTATAATTAATGGGTATTGTGAATGTAAATGGTATGTAGGATTAAATCAAGGAACGTGTATAAATTAACGTGTAATCTACGCACGAGGCAATTTTTCTAACCCTACTTGTTATCATTATTCAAGTTATTCTCATTATTATTAACCAAGTTCAATTGTTATATTAAAGATTAATTATCTTTTTAAAGTATGAATCCGTTATACAATATTTGTTCTATTGTATACCTCTTGAGATTATTATTTAATCTAATTATCATTTATTGTTGAACCTTGTTAGACTAGTGAACCCCTATTTGATTCGACTAGTCCATAGTTGATGAACGTTCTAAATTTCAGAACACTTATTGATTTATCCAAACCAAACTTCCTTTGGTGCGGACTCTAATGTCAAACTGAGATGAACAACCCTGTATAGCGATTTCTTATGTGTTAGCGTTAAGATATTGTGCATAGTATGGTACTAAGGGCTGATCCCCCTAAGTACAAGTAGAAGAGTCCATAGTCTTATGACTGTTAAAGGTTTCAAGTACAACCGTTGATAACCTAGGACAAAGTTCATGGTCTTATGACCCTCAGAAATCTTTTAAATTCTTGTTATTCATTCTTGATTCAAAAGTTGAGCTTTTATTTCAGAAGTCTTTGATTCACTCGCATGTTATTATATATTGTTATTTTATTTTTATACTTATGGGAAATCATGCTCACTCTTGCATAATAATAATATTGCAGTTAAGAACGAAAGGTATGATGAGCCTTCTACTAGCAAAGGCAAGGGCAAAGCTAATAATTGATGAAGACTTGTTATTTAATTTTTAGAGTGTCATTGTAAAGACTTGATGTTGTTTAAGACTTATTTGTTTATGTTTCCACACAGATGTTTAAGGTTAGTTTGACCTGGGATTGAATTTATTATTCAGATGTTGTAAACCCATAAGGGGAGGATTTATTTTCATCTATTGCATGGTTTACATTTATTATGGGTAGATAGATAGATGATATTTGTACAGTGAACACCAAATCCCACGGAATTTAAGTACCCGGATTTGGGGGTGTCACAGGTAGGTATCAGAGCTGTAGGTTATAAACCTTAGGTGGGGGAACAACCTTAGGTAGTAGCCTTATAGAAAGAACATAGTGATGGAAAACTCTTATCGAGTTCTAGGAAATGAATTTTTGTAAGTCATTGAAAATAATAAAAGACTTTATGTGCTTATGTGTTAAATTATGTCCTCACTAGTACGACTTAGTAACTAAAACTTGAAATTGTGTTGTCAGGATGTCTGATGTTTGAGGAACTAGTCGAGCTAGGGATGAGGAAACCCGAGTACCTACCGTACCTACATAGGAGGAGCCCCGAGACATTCATGTCGTTAGGGAACAGTTGGTGTAGACACTCGAAATTTTCTGTACTACCGTCACTAACATTGCAGGAGGACAGATTCGTCTTTTAAGAGGGAACCCTGAAAGACAATCCATATATATACCGGATACTTCCAGAAGTTCAGCATCAACCCCGGATCACACTCTGGGAGTAACAATTCCAACCTCAGATATAACCCTGAGGCATGCAGATCCAATACCGGAACACACACCGGAAAAGACCGATTAATCTCGGAGATAACCCCGAGGTATTCAGTCTCAGTCCCAACTATGGGAATAGCCACCAACCTTGGTAATAACCCCAAAGAATGCAGTTTCGGCGATAACTCCGAAAATGCTTGTTTAAAATGCGACCAGCTTCAATCTCGGCGCTCACAACGAGATACACTGTACCAACCCGGTGATAACATTGGGAAGATAGGCACACCTCAAAGATGACAATGAGGACCTTCAATAATTGCAGCAGTCCAATCTCAGCGAAGCCTGAGCAACGTCTGCTTTATCAGCCCAATCCAGCGATAACACCGGTGAGGGGAAACATCGTCATATCGCCAATGCAATGCCACGCCACGTCGTCTCAACATCTCTACGCAACGATGTCCCACAAGACTAACCAATCCCGAGTGACTATTGTGCGGGGTAACGGATGAAAGTTGAAGCTTGAAGACCGGAGGGCATCGTCCCATCTTCAATGACTTCGTACAAACTCTAATCCCATGCCATCGTACAACTCTCGACAACGGAGGTCCGAAATAGGTCTTGTATACCTCAAACGGATGCCCAAATTGTACTTCTTAAAGTTCGAGTGGACATTACAGTGCCCGAGTGCACGTATTTCGAGACGACCCGATCCAAAAAATTCGGGCCCACCTGGGTTGCCTCTGGTAGACCTGTGGCTCAGCCGCCGGTACACCTGCGGCTAAATCATCTATAAATAGTGGGCTTGGGCTGCTCATTTTAAAAGAACAAAACAGCGAGGAAGCCCTGCCCAATTTGCTCTGCACTCATCCCATGCAGTGTACTTTCTCATTTTAAACACATGTGAGCTCATATATAGCTCTTTTGTACCTACAAAAACCAGTGTTTACACACTCTAAAGATATAGAAGTCTTCTTTGGCAGTCAACTGTAAGCCTTCTCACACACTTTAGAGGCTTTCTCTTCATTTCTGCACACACCCTTCTTCACGTTGAGAGTCGTGTTGCGCGCATTTTCCCGGACTTTGGTTTGTGGTTTCGTTTTAGCTTGTATATATATATATATATATATATATATATATATATATATATATATTGACTAACATTATCGAGTTATGCCTCGATTGAGCCTAGACTTCGGTCTGAAGCGTTTATTTGCTTTTCTATATATATATTTTTATATATATGAACTGTGTGTCGAACTTTGTTCGATGAGCCTAGACTTCGGTCTGGTGCGTTTATTTGCTTTTCTATATATATATATATATATATTTATATATATAACTATGTGTCAAACTTTGTTCGATGAGCTAGATTTTGGTCTTGTATTTTATCGCTTTTAATATATATATACTTATATATATTAAGTGTGTGTCGGACTCTCATTCGATGAGCCCGGATTTTACATCCCAGGTGCGTTTTGCTTATATATATATATATATATATATATATATATTATATATATAAATCATTGTCGAACTCATTCGATGAGCCAGATTTTACATCCGGTGCATTTATTGCTTATATATATATATATATATATATATATATATATATATATATATATATATATATTTGTCCGCCTGAGTTTCCTTCGTGGAAGTTGATCAACTTTTCTGACTTTTATTTACATTTCGTTCCGCTTGGAGTTTTTTTTTTGGTGGTGGTCATCGTATTTATTCTGACTTTATTTATGTTTCGTCCCGCCTGGAGTTTCCTCCGTGAAGGTTGATAGCTTTTAACAACTTTATTTACATTTCTGATCCCCCGTGGAGGTGCTTCATGGTTGGTGATCATGTATGTATATATATTTACAATTTTTATATATATACCTGCTTATTGCTTTCATACAAATTGCGGTATCATATGCGCCTAGGAATCATGTGATCACAGATTTAGCCTATTGGATCTAGATTCGGTTCCCGTGATGGACATTTTTAGTTGTAAGCAACTTGTAAATTATTTTGTGATGTCTGAATTTCCTTCGATGGTTTCCATATCCACGAGGAAGTCAGCATTATTTTTGTACATCATTTTCATGCGGATGTTTCGCATCTGTAAAATAAAATCAATCAAGCCGAGCACTTAATAAAATGGAAGTGTAAAAGGTCTCAATTACTATTGAGCATCAGGGTTTGAAAAAACCTCTTTTATAAAACATCACTGCCATATCTTGCTAAAAATTAAATTTTTACATAAATTCAAACCCTGTGTATATAGGTGTGAACGAGGCCTCGTACTACTTCCAAATAACAGCATATTGACCCACACACACACACATTCAGATAATAGTTTCTTGAAAAGAGGCGGTCACCGGGGTAACACGGATGTCGGGGGGTGCCTAACTCCTTTCCTCCGCATAACCAAGTCCTCGGACCCTAATGAATCTCGGTTTCACCGACCCGTTTAGCAGTGTCACATCACTGGGTCAATGTGCAAACCTTTTCTCGGTTGTGTTGGTACAACCATTTAAAAACCAATGGCGACTCTTAGCAATCCATCGTCGATATTATACATGTCGGACCTTTTTCACTTGTTTTTTCAAACAAATCTCACCTAAAATGAGAACACCAAAGAACAAGTAACGGAAAGGGACATCTAAAAATCCCGATGTCGACAGTTGGCGACTCTGCTGGGGACTCCAGTAAGAGGACTTAAGCCGCTATTACAATCTTTTCAAAACCATTATCTGCTTGTGTGTGGATGTTGCATTTATATTTTTGATAAATGTGTACGAATGCATTTCTTTATTGCACTTAGTGCTTCGCACCATAACTGCTTGTGATATTAGTGCTTCACACCATATCTGCTTGTGATATTAGTGCTTCGCACATGTCATCATTTTCATACGGTGAGACGCGATGTATGTGAATGTATGTTGTGTGGTCCCTCCATCAGGAGGCTATCCCGTCGGTGTTTGATTACTAGACTCGTGAGAAAACTAAATCTCAGATGCTCAGGAAAGGCACCACCCAAATTCGCTCCAGTTGAAAGACCGGATTAACTTCCCGTCAAGTAGATTGCGATGATTTGGGAACCTTCATGCCAAAAAGTCGCGAGAGTAACCTAAGATAGGCCAGCCTCTGATAAACCCAAAACGGAGGAAAGTCTCTTCATGCTCTCATTTCAAATTACTTGTAAACACAATTACTTATAATTTCATTCCATATCTATCTCCATGTAATGAGAAATATGAAGAAATGTGTACACATACATATTAACATGCTACAAACAGCTGACATCCATTTTGCAGGATAAAATTCCTAAAATGGACACATCACATAGTATGTTATTATACACATTCTATAAAGACTAAACTATGCAAGTCTTTCACAGGGAACCAATTGGACCTACTACCCGTTCAAAGTCCAAAAAGGAAACAGGCCTACAGTCAATCATGTTGTCATCCGACCAGACTGAACTTAATCCAGTTTCTCGCAAAGAATTCGACGGATTAAGCAAGCAAATTCTGATTTGGTCATTTACTCAAAAAGAATTACACCAATCTAATCAGGTCCAAAATACCCGTATACATCTTTGAATACGAACTACAAGGGGAACCTGCGGTCATTACAATACCTAAACTGTAGTTGGATCCGACCAACAAGACTCATGATGCTGCCCATCCCACTAGAGATCCAGACACTGGTGACATCAAAAAGAAAGTCCTCCAAATGGAAGAGACCCTTCGCGTTATCAAAGGAATTGGAACACACGGGAGTGTTTCATATGCTGATCTGTGTATTTTTCCTGGTGTTCATTATCCAGAAAAATTTAAAACTCCTGACTTTGAAAAATATGACGGGTTAGGAGATCCTTACACACATTTAAAGGTGTTTATTGGAGAACTTGGATCTTATGTAGAGGACGAAAAGCTTGGAATGCAATTATTCCAAAAAAGTCTAATTGGAGAAGCCCGTTCGTGGTACACAAGATTAGATAACTCCAAAATCCATAGCTGGGAAGAGTTAGCACATACTTTCCTCACTCAATACAGCTTTCAAACTCAGATGGCTCCTGATCGGTATCAAATTACCAAGATCAAGAAATAGTCTAAGGAGTCTTTCAGAGAGTATGCTCAAAGGTGGAGACGCCTGGCTGCCCAAGTTAGTCCTTCCATGACAGAATCAGAGATGGTCATGACTTTCATAGACATACAAGAAGCTTCGTTCTATGAGAGAGTTTTAGCCGGCATCGGCAAACCATTTTCTGAAATGGTCAAACATGGGGAGATGGCTGAGATGGGATTGAAGTCCGGAAAGATTCAAGACCTAGCTGCACTCAAAGCTGTTTCTGATCACATCCAATCTATAAATTATGGAAACAACCCCCGGAGGGTCCATAAAAAGAAAGAGGAAGATGTTTCCCTAATACTACAGGGGCAAAAAGGCAATCAGAACATGCCTATTCAAAGGAGAAACTACACTCCCTTTCAAGCGCAATCTGTAAACCCTATAATACCAAAAGGTGGAGAAGTCAAACGCCCTCGAGTGTTTACACCCTTAAGGGATACCCTCGAGAACATTCTCATTCTTCTGACAACACAGAAGAAAATTACACATCTTCTTCCACCAGCCAGCCCTAATGGACGGGGTTTCAATGCTGCTCGGAAATGTGCTTATCATGCCGGGGCACCTGGACATGATACTTAAGATTGTTGGGCCTTGAAACACAAGATCCAAGACCTGATAGACAACGGGGAGATCGTGGTCACCAAACCAGATCAACCTCACGTTCAAGACAACCCTCTTCCTCAACACAAAGAAGAAGAGGTTAACATGATAAATTGGAGTAATGGACAGAATTCCAATTTCAACTGTGAATCCTCCCAAACCCTAAAACACGGTGATGATATATGGGATTATGCCAAGTTCCAGTTCACAATGGAACGAAAGATGAAAGCTCTATGCAAACAAATTGAACAATTGGCAGAATTGGTGACTTATCAACATCAAGTGACTCGTCAATTAATCAGCCAGGAGCATGCCAGTCTCCTACCTCTTGTCATGAATATTCCCTTGTCACTTTCAGAAAATGAAATGCTGGAAGACAAAGTGACAAAGAGAGCAAATGCCAAAGCCCGTCGGGATTTCGCCAACAAAAGGGAATTCACCTATCTGGGCCAACCTATGGAGGAAATCCTTCATATGTTAATCAATGAAGGAAGGATCAGTTCCCTTTTACCTCCAATCAACCCCCGTTCAGGGCGGTACAACTCTGATGGAGTATGTCAATATCACTCCCAGTCTCGCGGTCACAACATAGAAGAATGATGGGCACTCCGCCACCTAGTAGACGACGATACTGTGTTACGTGCAAGTGAGAATACAGGTCCTACTAAGTGGAAGAGTGTGGTAGCAGTCATATTCACTAAAGCTGATGGGATTAATCAATCACTCACAATGCCAACAATTTAACTCAGGGGAAGCAACAATCCTTTGAAAGTGGCCACTCCTGAGCCAATCAACTTTTCGTGCAGAGCACAATATCCTATTGTTAGCTTGCGCAAAGTTCCATGGAATTATGGAAAAGGTGAAGGATCCACCTCATATACAACTGCTACAGTGTCGAAGGAAAATCCACTGTATCTTCCCCAACGGGTGATGAAGCCTACCATCAAATCAAAGGGGAAAATACCCATGGAGAAAATTGAAAAATTCCTCCGCACTATGGGTCATAACGAAACCACGGTGGTTTTAAGCTTAAAAGAAGCTCCACAACAAATATCAATTCTGGACTTGGTCTTAACTTCTGAGAATCACCGGAGGGTTTTGTTGAAGGTTTTAGAAGAAGCCTATCTGCCGACATCAGTTGATACGGAAAAATTTCAACATATGGTTGATCACATTTTCAACAACAATGTGATATCCTTCACTGATGATGATATACTGCCCAAAGGGACCGATCATTGCAAGCCGTTGCACATTACGGTCTTATCCTCTGGATACATGCTAGCTAGAGTCTTGATAGATGGAGGTTCATCTCTTAATATATGTCCATACGCTACCTTGGTGAAGATGAATATCAATCTCAACAGAATTCGGAGTATCCATACTATCATCAAAGCTTTTGATGGAGCCCGCCGTAATTCAGTCAGAGTAATTGAGTTGCCAATCGAAATTGGTCCTCATACATTCTGCGTATCCTTCCATGTGCTCAAGATAGATTCAGGATACAACCTGCTCTTGGGACGACCATGGATTCATATGGCTGGGGCAGTCCCCTCCACTCTTCACCAACAGTTGAAATACATTATCAACAATAGCCTGGTCACGGTCAACGCTGAACCAGAGATTCCTCAGCACGGAGACATACCATTCATCAATGCCAATGCAGATGTGGAACCGGTCAGTTTTCATGCTTTGGAAATAAGCAATACCCAATACCATGCTATTGGAACGCCATTGCCCGAACCCAAGATATCTGCCGAGGTAATGTCGGCTACTCAAGAAATGATGTCATTGGGTCATAAACCACGGGACAAGGGTTGGGTAAAGATTGCCAGGGTATCAAGTACCCTATTCGATTAACCAAGCAAATTGGAACCGCCGGACTAGGATATTCTGCTAGTTCTAGTCACAGGAATCCTCCTAAGCATCAGCAGATTCCTTCAGCTTCAACCTTGCGGCGTTTATCTTCGCCTTCAAGCTCTGAGTCCGCACAACCTCCTGTAAAGGTGCCAGCCAATGTAATGGCTATGTTATTTCCCAAGCCAGTACCGGTGAAGGAGAAAGAAGTCTTTGTTCCAAATCCCGCAGTGGAAGAAGAGGGACGAAGAATCAAGCAAGACATCATCCAAATGATGTCAGGCATACGCATCATCGTTCATGATGAACATACCAACAGATATACCCCAGACGATGATTGCCCAGACGTAATGGTCATCATTTGGGATAGGGAAGACAAGGACAATCCCTCCATCGCTACGGTCCACCCAGACTTTACCCTTACCAATTGGAGCAGTATTCCTTGCATTAGTCGACAAGGGTAAAACGGGCAGAACTCTTTTTGCCCTGTAGATATAATAACTGCTTACTTTTCTGTATAGTACTAGCAGTTTATTTTTCCAGTATATGCTAACACTGTGTATGATCAACACATTTCATATATACTAAGTGAAAGCATATTTTGTTTCAGGACTCAATTTAGATGTGCTTGTACTTACGATCATCAGGCTCTTCTCCATAAGGATTGTACCTTTGATGTAGAGATGAATTCACCTTGATGGATATCTGAGGATGACATTGAGATGACTCGAGAAATTCAAGAATGGGTCAAAGACAAACCTAAACCCAACCTTGATCAAACCACTTCTTTTTCAATCTCTAACCTTAGAAAGCCCTAAGTTAATCCAGATTGGTTCTGACCTTACCCCAAACCAACGGAATGACATGGTTACGTTATTAACCCAATTCCAGGATGTGTTTGCATGGTCTTATGAAGACATGGTGGGTTTGTCCACTGACATTGTCCTTCATCGCCTTCCCATTAAAGAGGGATTTAAGCCATCGAAGCAAAAGCTCAAAGCGATTGAAACACGAGTGGAGTTTAAAGGTGAAAAAAGAAATTGTGAAACAATTTCAAGCTGGCATCATCATGGTGTCTACATATCCTGAATGGATATCCAACATCGTGCCCGTACCTAAACCTGGAGGGAAGGTGCGAGTTTGTGTGGATTACCGGGACTTGAACAAAGCTTACTTAAAAGATATCTTTCCTGTGCCATTTATCCACATTCTCATTGACAATACTGCGCAATACGACATGTACTCATTTGTTGATTGCTTTGCGGGGTATCATCAGATCATGGTTGCTGAGGAAGATCATGAGAAAACTGCTTTCATCACGCCTTGGGGAACCTTTTGCTATAGACGGTTGACATTCGACCTCATCAATGCCGGAGCCACCTAACAACGAGCTATGATGGCTCTTTTCCATGACTTAATACACAAAGAGATCGAGATCTACGTGGATGACATCATTGTCAAGTCCCGGAAGGTGGATGACCATATTGACCATCTCAGGAAGTTGTTTAACAGGTTGCGTAAGTAAAACATGAAGTTTAATCCAGCTAACTGCGCCTTTGGTGTTAAATCAGGCAAGTTGCTAGGATTTCTAGTCAGCCACAAAGGGATTGAGCTGGATCCTGCCAAAATTCAAGCCAACACAGAAATGCCCATTCCTCAGACAGAGAAAGAAATACGGGGATTTTTGGGAAGAATCAACTTCATTAAAGGTTTATCTCCAACTCACAAAGAACTCCGTGAGCCAATCTTCAAGCTATTAAGAAAGAACTCCTCCATGAAATGGAATGATGAGTGTCAAAATGCCTTCCTCATAATCAAGAAACAGCTAGTCAAAGCTCCCATTTTGGTACCACCCAGGGATGATGTTCCCCTATTTATGTACCTGTCCATAAGTGACAATGCCATGGGCTGCATGCTGGGACAGAAAGACGATAAAGGCCAAGAACGAGCTATCTATTGCCTCAGCAAAAGGTTCAGCAGCAGTGAACACAAGTACAATCTGATCGAAAAGACGTGTTGTGCTTTAGCATGGGCTTCCATGAGGTTACAACATTACCTCCATGGTCACACAACCCATCTCATATCCCACGTAGATCCTCTCAAATACGTGTTCAACAAACCCATGTTAAATTGTCGGCTGTCCAGATGGCAGTTGATCCTACAACAATTTGACATCATATATGTGACTCAAAAGTCCATCAAAGGTCAAGGAATTGCGGATCAACCGCGGCACGCACCTTTGAGGGGATTTCAAACCCTTGGAAACATATTTCCCGATGAAGGAGTAATGATGAGGCAAACAACACCATCGAGACGATACGCGCCAATCATAGAAGATGTATTTTGATGGAGCTGTTAATATGGAAGGTTCTAGAGCTGGAGCAGTTCTAGTATCTGGTACAGGGGAGCAGTATCCCGTCACCGTCAAATTGTAGTTTGTCAGCACCAACAATATGGCTGAGTATGAAGGCTGTCTCATGGGGCTAAAACTTGCCCGTTCCATGGGCATCAAGCGGTTAACTGTCTTTGGAGATTCAGAATTGGTAATCAGACAATCCACCAGAATCTATCAAACCAAAGAGCTACATTTGCTGCCTTACCATCGGTAGGTTTTGAAGATGACTTTGGAGTTCGGAGAAATCTCATTTCTACACATTCCTCGTAATAGGAATGACTTTGCGGACGCATTAGCAACTTTGGCCACCTTGATTCGAATATCAGATAAGGAACACTTGCCAAGCGTCACAATTTCCCTGCACAAGGCCCCAGCCTATGGGAACTACATTGGAGAAGTATCGGATGAGCTACCTTCTATCCAACATCCTTGGTATCAGAATATCAAGGAATATCTACGAGATGGATCTACACCCGCTGAAGCGAGCCCTACTGAGAAAAGGTGGATCCATCGACTTGCTATGAAATTCTACCTGAGTGGAGATGCGCTCTACAAAAGAGATGCAGAACTAGGTCTCCTCAGATGTTTAGACAAAGATCAAGCCCAAAGGCTTATAGATGAAATCCATGGTGGAGTCTGTGGCCCCCTCCTTGTCAAGAAAGTCCTCAGGATGGGACATTATTGTCTATCTCTCAAAGCTGATTGCGATGACCACGTCAGGAGATGCTATCAGTGCCAGATTCATGGGAATGCTATACACGCCCCTCCAAAGGAACTTCACAATATGAGTTCACCTTGGCCTTTCTTAATGTGGGGAATGGACGTTATCGGGCCCATTGAGCCTAAAGCCAGTAACGGTCATCGATTTATCTTCACCATGATCGACTACTTCACCAAGTGGGTAGAAGTAGCCTCCTTCCACAGGGTTACTAAAGAAGTCATCATTGCTTTCATCAGAAATAATGTCATTTGTCGATACGAACAACCAGAGGTGATTCTGTCAGACAATGCTAAGAACCTCAACAACAAAATGATGGAGGAATTATGCAGTAAATTCCACATCAAACATCTTAACTTTGTCATCTATCGTCCGAAGATGAACGGTGTTGTTGAAGCTGCTAACAAAAATATCAAGAAGATTATGCAAAAGATGTCCGCCAACTATAAAGATTGGCACGACTATACCTCTCTACTTATTGTTAGCCTACAGAACTTCAATGCGTACTTCCACTGGGGAAACCCCCTACACATTAACCTATGGGATGGAAGCAGTGCTCCCCATAGAAGTTGAAATGGAATCCTCTCGAGTGTTGATAGACACTCATTTGGATGAAGACCAATGGGTACAAGACAGGTATCACCAATTGTCTCTAATAGACGAAAGGCGAACCGCGGCTATCTTCCATGGTTAATTATATCAACAAAGGATCGCCAGATCCTACAACAAAAAAGTCCGGCTACGGCGGTTTAAACAGCATGATTTGGTTTTGAAAAAGATCTTTGACAACCAAAATCAATCTAAGGGAAAATTCGCTCCTAACTGGGAACGCTCGTTTGTTGTCAAAGAAGTATTGACAGGAGGTGCTCTCAGATTACAAGAAATGGACGGCGATGAATTTCCACAACTCATCAACTCAGACGCCATGAAACGGTATTATGTCTGAAGTAACCAGCAATCACCCTGGTGTTGGACCATCAGATCACCAGTTATTCTGGTTCTTTAACCCTTTACCATATATAACTTTTCTACACTTTGCCCCTCAGGGAAACATACATTTCAAGCCAGCAGCCTGGCTCTCCTTTGCGTTCCTATGACTTAGGTCATCCCACCGCGGATTGAACCTATCGCACTTGTAGTTTGGCTACCCATACATGGGATCAAACTTCTCGTCCTTGTAGTTTATCTTCAACCTAGGATTAAACTTTCTCCTCCCCGCACTCTGACCTGCGCATTAGATTACGCTTTTCATCTCGCCCTGAGGGGTGAACTACGTCGACCTGATCTCCTCTTCAATAGGAGTACGTAGGCAACCATTTCATATGGCCCGGTCGCAATAAAACAAAAATAACAAAAACATTTCTACCCTTACAAAAAAAAAACAACAAAAACATTCCTACACCATTTCTACCATATACAGCGTTGAACCTCTTACATCAGATTCGAACTACGCAGACATGATCTCCTCTTCAATAGGAGTACGTAGGTAGCCATTCATGGTGCGGTCTCACCCCCTACCAAAACACAAACCCTTGTCAGTTGGTACTGGGATCAAACATCAATCCACTACATTTCATTGGCTTCAGACCAAAGAGATGGAATTACCTGAACTCCTCCCAAATAGGAGATTCGGCGACCATCTAAGTTGTGGTCAAACCTTGAAGAGCAACACCAATCCATAAGAGATGGAATTAACTAGGCTTCTCCTAAATAGAAGTACTGGCGACTGTAAGGCCCCCAAATCCGGGTACTTGAAACCCGAACTCGGTGCTTTACGATACCATTTCTATGAGTGGAATAATACTAATAATAATACCAATAATATAAAGATCAACTTAATTTACATATCATCAGAGTCTGAATCCCAAGTACGTAACCTTTAAACATTCATTACAACCCATGATAGATAATATATATCATACTTGTCTTAATAAAGTTAATTATTACATAAAATAGCATTTCTCTCATTCAGCAACCTTTCCCTTTCCCTTGTTCTTAGCAGAGCTTTCTGGTCGTTCACACTTAGCTGAAAACATTTAAATTAAGCAAGGATGAGCATTTGAGTGCCCAACAAGTAATAACAATTATATATAAGCTGAAAGAATTTAAATATTTTCTTTATACTACCCTTCTACAATAATTCAACAGTTGTGAAGTAATCTATACCAATGATAATAATATATCAATTCTATACCAAATCTTTGAAACTACGTACTGACTATAAATAGGGTTTAGGTGACATGCTATGAACATTGTTTTCAATTTTTGAATAGATTAAACAGAAATTCATCTGCAAACCGTCATAACTTACGGGCACGGGGGGTGATCAACCCGTTATGCCCTGCATTGATCAATACTACATGCAAGAACGAGGGTCTCGTTCACTCTGTCCACCTTGGGTGCATAAAAATTTTCCCGTGTGGGGATGTTCATACTTGTCTGGATTCCAAATCAACGGTTTTATCTTGTTCAACAATAATCTATAATTCAACATATATATATATATGTGTGTGTAATTGACAAAGGTGTATCAACATGTGATTAAATACAATGATTATCCAAGTGGGGACACTTGTATAACCATTTATAGAAATTAACGAACAGAATATATATATATATATATATATATATATATATATATATATATCTGAATTACCATATACTAACATGTTGATAATCAATGAGCATATATAATATAAGGTTAATAATCTGTACAGTAATAATATAATTCATAAATATTCTTACTCATGTCCATTGCATAAAGAAAATGCAAAGGTAAGATACTTGCCTGATGCGCTGCTTACAACTTGCAATTTAGATTTATCGTTTATATCACAACCTATCATTAATCAGATCATTCGTTCGATTAGAACAATATACTATAACATATAGTACTGCATTTCGCAGTCAGCACATAACCTAATCACATTATTACCCATATTTAACAACCAGTGAATCACAAATAATCATATATCTAATTACATTATCTAAGTCCAGATCAATTTCTGAAACATGTCGGTGTACCGACAACTTTATCGGGTAATTATCGAGTCTAAGACCCTGTTCTCTAATTTAGTATTAGTCATATTATTTTTAAAAGACTTAATATAATTTTAAAACATTTATTATAATTTATCATGAATTTTCAAACATCGGAATCATTATTAAATGATTTAAATATTATATAATTCAATTATCATTATTATTTAATTAATATTAAACTATTAATGAAATCATTTCCAAAATGTTGAAGTTATTTATAATAACTCAAAATACTTTTAAAGTATTAATATTACCCTTAAATGATTTTTAAAATATTTAAAATCATTTTTAAATAATTATCATTAATATTAAAGTATTAATGTTCTATTTATCAAAATATTAAAAGTCTTTAATCATTACTTAAAATATTTTTAATTCATTTATATCCTTTTTAAATGATTTTAAATTAATAAAACCATTTTTAAACTATTTATTTAATATAATTATTAAATAAATTTAATATCATTAATAATAAATTAATAATTATTAATATTAAATTATTATTGAAATTATCCTTTAAATATTAAAAGTTATATTTTATAACTTAAAATATCTTTAAACACTTTATTTTCATTTAAAATAATTATTATAATATTAAAATCATTTTTAAACTAAATTATTTAATATAATTATTAAATAACTTTAATATCATTAATAATAATTAATTAACAAAATTTTATCTTTAAATATTAAAAGTTATATTTTATAACTTAAAATATTTTTAAATACTTTATTATTATTTAAAATGATTTTTAATATAATAAAATCATTTTAATTAATTAATTTAATTCATTAATTAATTAACTTAATTATCATTAATATTAATTTATTAATAAAATTTATCATAAAATATTAAAAGTCATTAAAAATAACTTAAAAATTTTCTTATATCATAATATAATTTTAAATGATTTTTCAATTATTAAAATCATTTTTAACTACTTTATTTAATAATATAATTAAATAAATTAAATACCTTTAATATTCCAAAAATATTAAATATTTATGAAATATATTTAAAATAATTAAAAACTAATTTTTGGAATTTAAAATAATTTTTAATAATTTATTTAGTATTTTAAATTATTAAAAACTGATTTAATAATTAATTTCTGGAAAATAAAATACTATTTGTCATTAAAGATCGCTTTATAGCAACAAAAAACCGTCGCTATAGGTGTTCTTCATGTTCTTCATACAAAACCAGTATATTCATACATGCAGCAGATTTCGAGTGGCTCTGTTTGACCCGTGATGATTTAGTGTGTGTTGTGTTTCTAGACATTACATTAAGCATATATCGTAAAGTTAATGCAAGACTACAATATACAACAACAACATGATCATAATAAAGCATAACAAAATAGATCTGAGCCATCAATCGAGCATGCACTTTTGGGCTTCCACAACTTGAAATCCTTGTAACGTTTTAGTGATTTAAAGGTTGCAGTGTGTAGACAACATGTAGCACAAGAGATCTATCACATAACATCAACAAAAACACATCACAATCGTCAGATCCGGACTGGTCAAAGCATGTCAGAAACTTTGCTCATAGGTTTTCTGGGTTGCCCAGAAAATCGGATCCGTGCTCAAGATACCTACTTTGACCAGCCACTAAGATCGATTCGTTTATTGCTAAGGAGATTTTAAGGAATAAACATGGACTTAAAATACCAGACTATAATTTAGATACAACAACAACAACAAAACGGAAATACACTGAACGATCTATCCGGTTGAAAATGTTGTCGGTAGGTTTCTGGGTAAGCTTCGGGTTACCGAAACACCGATCGTGGCCACGATCGACATGGTTTGACCACGTTTAACTTTCTATCGGTTCATGTTATGACTTTGATTCAAGTTCTAGAATAAAGATCTCATGGCATACTACACGATCAAACATTAAAACAACAAAAACACAAAACAGAGAACGATCTACAGGGCATGACATTCGTTGTCAGACGACTCTTTAAAATTTTTCCAGATTTTGTAAAATGCTAGATCCGAGCCTAAAGATGTTATGGATCTAACATCTATCAACCCAGATCACTTAATTAGACTCCATACAACATATTTAACACATCAAACTAACATCTAACAACAAATTTATGGACAGAAATCTTGCTAAGGTTTTATACCTCTTATGAACAAATCTTGATTTCTGGCCTCTGATTTGGTTATGGTGTTCGTGGGGCTTTGATTTGGGACTGATATACTAGTATATTTCGGAGGTTAGAGAGAGAGAGAGGGTCTTAGTTAAGTGTTTGTGCTAAAATGGCTAACAAATGCAATCTTTTCTCTCTCAATCTATATATAGAAGTGTATGGTGCATGTATGGCTGATGTAAGTGGCTTGTTGCTGGAGTTTTGTGTCTCATAGAAAGTCAAGGTTTGGCCAACCACTCCAACAACTCTAACACTTGTCAAAATCCAATAATACAAGAGGGGTATAATGGTCTTTTGGCTTGGAATTTTAAGGGCAATCTTGTAATCATGCAAACCCTTAGGGTTTAACCCTAAGGTTTAGCACAAAAAGGATTTCTAGAATAACAATTAGGGTTTAAAAAAATAAAAAAATAAAAAAATAAAATAATGTTAGTTTCTAATTTTTGCAAATTAGCGTTTCTTAATCGCGTTTAATTCTCTAATTACATATACATGAACATTAGGGTTTAAAATTAATAAAACATAATTAATCTTGCTAAATTAGCAATTAGGATTTACAAATAGTAATTAGGTTTACTAATTAGGGTTACTAAATATAGAAATTAGGGTTTTCATGATTAACAATTATAATTCTAATACTTGTTAATTAATCATCTTATCACAATTACCAATAATCTTGAACTCTAATTTGAGTTTCAAGTTAGGGTTTCTAGATTTCAAAAATTAGGATTTTATAAATAGGATTTTTCTAACAATTAATTAGGGCTTCTAAAATTAGGGTTTACCTAATTAATCAAATCATTATCTAATACATAACATAAATCATATAATACAGTTATATAACAATCTTAAACTCACCATTGATTTCCAACTTAGGGTTTCCCCCCAGTAAAACTAGGGTTTAACCAATTAATATTAGGGTTTTGAAATTATTCCCCATAATCGACCAACAATCCTCAATACATACATACAATACATATTTATAGCATTGAAAAATTAAAATATAATTAATATTATATTATTATTCTTACACCTTGACAACAATCCAAAATTAGGGTTTGGATTCCATATCTAATTTATTCTTCATATTTAACCTTAATAATTAAGGTAAAATAATTAACTTAATAAGATGTACTAAAATTCATATAATAAATAAATATTATAATTATTCTACAAATTACTCCATATATTATTTAAATAATATATGCTTATATTTTCATGGAAAATAATTAATAAAACATTTATACTATAAAAGTAATTATTATAAGAATATACTTTATAATAATGAATAATTCTCAAATAAAATTATTTGTAAATATTCAGGTAATAAATATATTTTTATTGATCACATAAATACATATACACCTTATCTTGTATAAATCCTCATTCTTAAAATAAATAAAAAATTATACGCAAAATTTCTGATTTATTTATATAGAAAATATCGGGTTGTTACAACGACCATACATAGTGAAAGTGGTCGATCTCGGAGAGGAAAGCCACACTCCTCTCCACATTTCCATATAGAAACCGGTCCATGACACCAAAGATGGTAGGGATATACGAGATCGATGATCCATTCGAACTATCCGAGAGACAACTCGATGTCCATCCACCCGGAGGAATTGAGAATATATCAAGATCACAAGCCACAAGCAAAGAAAGAGCAAAATATCAAGCAAACAGCAAGGCGTATCTAAAAGGGAAGTGATCCAAAAATATATTTCCCTGTCATATATATAATGATGTTTAATTTATACAATGTAAACTGTACATGACAAAATGGCTAAGCTAGTCTGTGCAGGAAAATACAAGCTCATCTACAAGTTAGGATATATGCGAGCTAACAAGCCCAACATGGCGTCCCTCTCAGAAGATGGAGGTGAAGCTGTGGTCTCCTTTACGAGAATATCCACACGACCCAACAGATCTGCAGCCATCTGTATGGTGACCATATGATCATTAATATATGCGCTCATCTCTGCGATCATGCCAGTTGTAAGGGACCTCACTGCAGTACTCTCTGTGACGGCTACATCCCAAGCAGATATAGCACTATCCCGCTCAACTATCACTGCATCTCTAGCTGATCTGGCCTCATCCCGCTCAAGGACAGCGACATCTCTGCGAGCTAATGCCTCATCTCTCTCTAATAGAGATGCGTCTCTCCCATCAAGGGCATTCAACATCATAGATCGAGCTTGATCTCTCTCAAAGGTCATCAGATGAAGACTCTGCTCAAATCATCGTGTAGAATATTGAATCACAACTGCTTGAGATTGGTCTTCGGGAGAATCTAGAGGAAATCTTTGGAAACCCGGTGACGGGCTCCTCCTTGATGTATGAATCGATGTCCTCCACGGGCTCTACATCATCTGACTCACTATATCAAGAGACGATGGACACTCTCTGCGGTAGATAAAATCTCTGTCTCCATCCATGCGGAATACTCTGCAGAACAACCTGGATGACTGACAGAAAAAGAAGCTATCTCACGCTGATCCCAACAAGCATACACGCGGGATCGGTCCTCTGCTGAGAGATATCGAGAAGCTGAACGCTGACCTATCGCTCCCTCGAAAGGATGAAAGTCCATGAACTGGTCAAATTGTGACATCACGAACAGTGGGTGATAAGTAGTCACACCCCTCAAGCCAGCCAGAAGGAGGAAGTCCATGCCCGGAGCATGAGTAATGAAAGGAATATGACATACCGCTAGTGATCCTCCGGTGCGGTAAAATACCCAGAATATCGTGAATAGCTATCATCCGAGCCAAATCTGTCATACAGAAAACGCTGAGATATCACGTGGCTAGATGTCAGCTCATCATGTACTACTCTGCGCCGCAATCCAGTAAGAGTCATGAATCGTCTACTCATGTCTCCCAAAGCCAGGTACACGCAAGGTCTATCTAAAGGCAACATCGTCAATCGTGCATACTCCTCCAGAGTAGGAGTCAACTCATGGGTCCCGAATCGGAAGACTAGCCTATCCGGTACCCAATGCTCTAGCATCCTGTCCACAAACCCTGCGGGAACCTGAAACATCAATAAAGTCATGGTATACTGCAATAAATGATCTACAGTCACCATGTCTGGTGGTGACATGCTATCATACCACGATCGCATACCCAATGCCACCAATGATGGTGGGGTATGATCTATACGGCTAACTGTCGAAGAAGACATCATGCGGCCGTGTGTCATAAGACCATCTAGGGTCAATCTTTGAATATCTCTGGACATGCATACATATGCATAACATGATACATGCATAGCAGATAATAGATGGCAATATGATATAGGGAATGGAAAAACTTTGCATACATTCCTAAGTATATCAACATCTAATACATCTTCTCTGTACAACTACAAATATAGGGAAATGGGGCATAACTGCCCAACAACTATCTGCGGCACCTGTGAAAACCCAAAATTTATAAAATCTTGAATGATTAGAATAAAGGTTAAAGAATAAAACCTAGAAGAGAATTTGAGAATTTATTTAAAATTTTCAAGTAAAACCTATATGGTTTGCTATTCGAATGAGAATAGAGAAAATATGGGTTACAAAATTTCAAAACCCTAGAAATGAATTTATATGTATTTGAATGAATATCAAGAATAAGATTTTGTGATACCTGTAAAATTTGATGTGAATTGAATAAGTATAAAGTCGTTAGTTAATACGATTAGCAATATGAATGGAATAATTTAAAATTCAAAATTTGAGTTAGAGATATAATTTTGAAGCACAGACTGCTCGGTTGCATCCGGAGCGTCAAGTTTAGTCAAAATGGACAGTAAACACAGAATGTGTAAAGGTTGACTTTTGCTCAAAGTCAACAGTTGACTTTTTATTGAGAAAAGTCAAAATTAGTGTGATAAGTGAAATATGTTATGATTATGTGAATTATGTATATGATTAAATAAATATACATTATATAATGTGAATACATTTATTTTGTATATAAAAGTGAATTAAGAATTAAGTTATGTAACCTAATATATATATTAGGTGTGGTAATTAAATAACCTAAAAGGTTATAATATAGGAGAATATTAGTGTATATATATATATATATATATATATACTAACATTAAGAGATTTATTTTATATATCTCAAAATAATTAATTTTATAACCAAGTCTAATTGTGTTATAAAAATTAAAATGGCATAAGGAATTTATTCTCTAGTGTGAGAAATAAAAACCCTAATTAAATGATTAGGGTAAAATAGAATTAAAAGTATTGGTCTATAATAATGTCATAGCCAATAAATTATTTACAGTTCAAGAGAATTGGATTTAATGGGCTAAGGATGTAATATTATTTAAACAAGCCCAATTAATTAATTAAGCATAGGACTTGTAGATAAAGTGGCTAAGGGCGATTAAATTATTTAATCTAGCCCAATATACTATGTATGAGACAAGTATTATATTGACCCAATTTAATTAGGGTTGAAAGCCCAAGTTGGTTGTTGTTAGTAAGTAAAACAAGTAAATTTGTTAGCTCAATGAGATTAATTAAGAGCCCAAACTAGGCCCACTTGTGGGAGAACAATAATATTAAAAATTATATTAAGTTAAGAGATATATTTTTTATTATCTCAAGTTATTAATTTTATAACTTAATTAAAACAAGTTTAGTTGGGTTATAGAATTTAATATACAAGAGTGGTGATTTAAATTCTAAATATTTGGAATGGATACCCTAATTAAATATTTAGGGTGAGATAAGATGGAAAGGAGTGGACTATGTAAATATTACATGGCCCAAAGATTTTAATTTGAAAGCCCAAAAGATTAAAGAGAGTGGCCCAATTTTTTTAAAACCAATTAAAGAAGGGCATATTGGGCAATTGTATATTAGAAATAATAATAATAATAATATGTGGCCATAAGAAGGGCCACATGTGCCGAAATTTTTGGAGAAAAAAAAGAGAAGAATCGTCAATAAGAATAAAAAAGATAAGAGAAGAAGAGAGAGAAAGAGAAAGGAAAAAGAAGAGAATGGGAAAGAAAAGAAAAAAACCGAGAAAGAGAAGAGGAGAAGGTGCGGCAGCCATGAGGGAGAAGAAGAGGAGAGATAAGATCCTCTATGGAAGAAGGAAGAAGAAGAAGAAGAAGGAAGATTTTGAGAAAAGAGGTAAATCCTAAAACTAGTTTACATAATTGATTTTAGTTTTTCCAAATCAAAGCTTGGATTTATGTTTATAAACTCAAAAACCATGGGTATCCATGTTGATGAGTGTTTCATGTTTAGATCTACCCATTTTGGGTGTTGATTTGGTTTGAATCAAAAAGGAAAAGAAAAATAATTTTTCTAGTTTTGAAACCCAAATTTCTATGTACTTTGAAAATCTACCGTTTTAAATCTATAACTCCTTTTTACGATCCGTCAAAGAGGGGTGCTAGATATATGTGTTTACTAGTTAACCCAAGTGGTAGACTCAAAAATGTTGAGTTTTCATGGCGTAGTGACTGGTTTTGCTAAAACAGTCCCGTTTTTGGTAGAAGGAAACAAACTGTTTTCGGGCAGTCTGAAACGGGGGTATTTTTGTCCACTGTTTATGATTTAAAAATTCAGGAAAAATGTTTAGTGGTAACATCAGAAGTTTTTCAGGTTGTGTAAAAATTTGAGAATTTTTGGCCATACGGTTTGAGAGTTATGGATTTTACGGTGAAGGACTATTTTTATGAAGCTACCCGAATAACTCTCCGTGTATAAGTCCAAAAATTAAAATTTTTTTTACTGGAAGTACATGTGTATAGCAGGAGCATACTGTAAAAATTTCAAAATTTTTGGAGTTAATCTCAATTTATGAAAAATAGGAGAATATTTGGCTATTATGGACTATTTAAATATAGTAAATGGATTTTAAAAATTCGAGAAAAATATATGTTCAATATGAAACTATATTCTGTCAAATCCTTGAAAAGAAATATTTTTGGAACTGATTTGGTATTTTTCATCTAAATGATGATAAATGGATAAATAGATTTAATTAATTATATGATGTCCAAAATTATGAAAAGTACGATTTATGACTTGAGACCCTTGAGCATGGCTTATGCAGGTTTTTGATGAAGTTTTGGGTCGGGTGTGAAGTATTGTGATGTTTATGGCATTTTAGAATGCTTAAACAAGTGTATTAATAAAAGGAAAACAATTAAAAACAATTGTTTATTAATGTGATTAATGACTTAACTTATTGTTATATGACTAATAATATTGGATTAAGATATTATTAGTAGTATTTGAATGTAATGTTTTTAAAAGGTTAACAACCTTAGCTTAAAATATTTTTACATAATTAATAATATTCGACGGATGATTAAAATAAGAGATTTATGATATTTTTCAATGTAATTGTTGAAATTGATATTCAATGAACTATATTATGTGTTTGGGCAAAGGATAGAAATTTAATATTTGATTTAGTGTTTTTCATGAAAAGGATATGGAATCCAGCTTGCTGGATTGTAAAATTTGATGAATTCAGCTTGCTGGATTGAAAAGAAGATTGCTGGATTGAAAGATTTATGAATCCAGGCTTGCTGGATTAAAGGATTATGAATCCAGCTTGCTGGATTGAATTATTGGTGAATCCAGGCTTACTGGATTGGAAATCTATTGAATCTAGGTCGCTGGATTTGGAATCCAGTTAGCTAGATTGCAGTATGGGTTGTTGGATTTAGAATCCAGGTGGCTGGATTAGTATTTAACTTAATAGATGTTAAAGAATAACTTATGAAATGAAAAAGCAAGTGATAAATCATAATGTATATGATACAGTGATTGAAGAATTATCAAAGAATGATAATAATACTGCTGTGTTAAGATGTTATCTAATATTTGATTAAGTGTTAGATAATCTATTAATAAAGTAATTGTATTATGATACAAAGTAGAATATGCTGATTGAAAGACCAATTTCATTATTAATGATAGGTCTTACCAAAAGAAGTTAACTTAAACTGCGTAGCAGTAGTCAACGAATCAGGCAAGTTTCCCTAACTCAAACTTGAGTTGTATATTTAAAGCATGTTGGTGAATAATTATTGTTGATTATTCACGTCTATACTGATTTTTGATTCGCACTTAGTGTATGTTGCATATGTTCATCAGGTATGAAAGGTTGATCACCTTCATTACCATAAGTTTCAGTTAAATTGTTTATGGTCATTGTTGACCTTTAAACATTATTGATTCAGTCATGAAATTATTGAAACTCAATTCATGTTATTTCACAATTATTATATTGTTGAAAACTTGAAAGCTTATTCATTCTTTTCAATCATGATATATCTTCATTGTATTTAAAACTTGCTGGGCAAATTTGTTGCTCACCCTTGATATATCATGATAAAATTTTCTGATTTAGATGAAAGCTCGAATAAAGACAGAAGCAAATTCAAAGTGCAAGATTAAATTATGTTGCAGTTAGATCTATTAAATTTTCTGACGAAAATAGCATTGTAAATCTTCTAAGATATTGAAGGTATGTATTAAGTTAAGGTTGTAGACCTTGGGAATGATGTGTAAAGGTTTATTGTATAAACAATTTATGTTTATATCTTCCGCAATAGTTGTAGAAATGATGTACCATATCTGAGGTTAAAAGTACCCAGATATGGGGGATGCTACAGCACCCCTATATGGGCCCCACCCCTCCGACTCGGTCCAATTCGAGTTGTAAAGGAGTTCTTACAGACTAGAAAGGTCAAATCGGGAATAAAAACGCCACACGATTGAGCAAAACAGCATACAATCCTGGTCTTCTCAGATGAAACTTTGAGTCTGTACATCGCCATTGGTAGTCACCCGAACACGAGGTATACCTTGCCAATGATCTCATTTGTTACAAATCACATTCGGCAATACCTTGTACAGGTCCGATGCTGCCAATTCCGGGTCATCACCCTAAAAGATCAACGTGATCCCCGACTATGGTTATAATGTGGATCCCCGACGGGGGTTACAACGTGGATCCCCGATGGGGGTTACAACGTGAGTCCACGGTGGGGGATACAACGCATCCTTATCCGTTGACACACAAATCAGCGAAGGTCAAGCAGCCTTGACATCATGATAACTGTTGGGAAGCAAACCCAACAGAGCATCGGAAGCCATCCAATGACCAACCGCTGCTACACACATCAGCGATGGTTACAATGTAGATCCCCGACTGGGGTTACAGTGTGAAGCCCCGGCGGGGGTTACAATGCGTGCTTATCCGTTGACACACAAATCAGCGAAGGTGAAATAACCTTGATGTTATTTCAGCCGATAGCGATTAAACCTATTAAAGCTCTAGAACTATTCGAGGATTTCACGCTCGATTGCTCATATTCCCTAGCGGATCCCCGACGGGGGTCACAACGAAGTGTTTCGTTGATTCACACATCAACAAAGGTTAAGCAACCTTGACAATTTACCCACAGAATCTCAGCCGTTGATTCACACATCAGCGAAGGTCAAGCAACCTTAACAGTATATCCCACAGGATTTTTTTCAACCGTTGATTCACATGTTGGTGAAGTACACGTCAATAAAGGTCAGGCATCCCTGACAGCATTTGATGTTGGCAGTAAATCCAACAGAATCTTGACATGTCCTGGCGATACCAACTAGGAAAGGTCAATGTTATCAAAGAGGATAGGTGATGGAATTTGGTGATAACTCCAACATCAACATCCTAACATATTCGGATTACACATCAAATTTGGTCAGCATTGCCTATCCCCAGTTGAAGCAACAGGGAGCCAACAATCATCCTCAGCATGTTGGGCTACAACCCCGTACACATGCATCATACATTTGCCTCATGTAGCTACATATAGTACCATGTTTGTCTTGTTGCATTTTAAGTGTCTAGGATTCTTTATCCTACCCATGCATCGCCATGCATTAGTATGATAAAGAGGGGCATCTGTAGACACTCAAAATTTTTTGTACTACCGTCACTAACATTGCAGGAGGATAGATTCGTCTTTTAAGAGGGAACCCTGAAAGACAATCCATATATATACCGGATACTACCGAAAGTTCAGCTTCAACCCCGGATCACACTCTGGGAGTAACAATTCCAACCTCGGATATAACCCCGAGGCATGCAGATCCAATACCAGAACACACACCGGAGAAGACTGATTAATCTCAGAGATAACCCCGAGGTATCCACTCTCAGTCCCAACTATGGGAATAGCCACCAACCTTGGTAATAACCCCATGGAATGCAGTTTCGGCGATAACTCTGGAAATGCTTGTTTGAAATGCGACCAGCGTCAATCTCGGCGCTCACAATGAGATACACTGTACCAACCCGGCGATAACATCGGGAAGATAGGCACACCTCAAAGATGACAATGAGGACCTTCAATAATTGCAGCAGTCCAATCTCAGCGAAGCCTGAGCAATATCTGCTTTATCAGCCCAATCCAGCGATAACACCGGTGAGGGGCAACATCGTCATATCGCGAACGTAATGCCATGCCACGTCGTCTCAACATCTCTACGCAACGATGTCCCACAAGACTAACCAATCATTAGTGACTATTGTGCGGGGTAACGGATGAAAGTTGAAGCTTGAAGACCGGAGGGCATCATCCCATCTTCAATGACTTCGTACAAATTCTAATCCCATGCCATCGCATAACTCTACTAACAGAGAGGTCCGAAATAGGTATCAGATATACCTCAAACGGATGCCCGGATTGCACTTCTTAAAGTTCGAGTAGACATTACAGTGCCCGAGTGCACGTACTTCGAGACGACCCGACCCAAAAAACCCGAGCCCACACGGGTTACCTTTGGTACACCTGCGGCTCAGCCTCTAGTACACCTGTGGCTAAATAGTCTATAAATAGAGGGCATGGGCTGCCCATTTTAAAAGAAAAAAAGGGCAAGGAAGCCCTGCCCAATTTGCTCTGCACTCACCCCATGCAGTGTACTTTCTCATTTTAAACACCCGTGAACTCATATATAGCCCTTTTGTACCTATAAAAGCCAGTGTTTACACACTCTAAAGATATAAAAGTCTTCTTTGGCAGTCAACTGTAAGCCTTCTCACACACTTTAGAGTCTTTCTCTTCATCTCTCGCACACACACCTTCTTCACGTTGAGAGTCGTGTTTAGCGCATTTTCCGGACTTTGGTCCGTGGTTTTGTTTCATTTTATATATATATATATATATATATATATATATATATATATATATTGACTAACATTATCGAGTTATGCCTCGATTGAGCCTAGACTTCGGTCTGGAGCATTTATTTGCTTTTGTATATATATATATATATATATATATATATATATATATTTATATATATGAACTGTGTGTCAAACTTTGTTCGATGAGCCTAGACTTTTGCAGTGCGTTTATTTGCTTTACTATATATATATATATATATATTTATATATATATGAACTATGAGTCGAACTTTGTTCGATGAGCCTGAACTTGATGCAGTGCGTTTACTACTTTAATCTATATATACTTATATATATTAAGCGTGTGTGTGAGTCTGCATTCGATGAGCACGGATTTTACATCAATTGTGTTTACTCGCTTTTATATATATATATATATATATATATATATATATATATATATATATATATTATATATATAAACCGTTGTCGAACTCATTTGATGAGCACGGATTTTACATTGTGTGTGTTTATTTTATATATATATATATATATATATATATATATATATATATATATATTCTTCCACTGGAGTTTCCTTAAGTGGCGATTGATTGCTTTTACAGCTTTATTTACATTTCGTCCCGGCTGGAGTTTCCTTCGTGGTGGTTGACCGTATTTACAGATTTATTTACGTTTCGTCCCGCCTGGAGTTTCCTCCGTGACGGTTGATTGCTTTTAACATCTTTATTTATATTTATGAACCCCCATGGAGGTGCTTCGTGGTTGGTGATCATGTCTGTATATATATTTACAGCTTTTATATATATACTTGATTACAGGTTTCATACAAATTAAGGTATCATGTGTGCCTAGGAATCATGTGATCACAGATTCAGCCTATTGGATCTAGATTCGGTTCCCGTGATGGACATATTCAACTGTAAGCAGCTTGTAAATTATTCTGCGATGTCTGAATTTTCTCAGATGGTTTCCATACCCACGAGGAAGTCGGCATTATTTTTATACATCATTTTCATGCGGATGCTTCGCATCTGTAAAATAAAATCAATCAAGCAGAGCACTTAATAAAATGGAAGTGTAAAAGGTCTCAATTACTATTGAGCATCAGGGTTTGAAAAAACCTCTTTTATAAAACATCACTGCCATATCTTGCTAACAATTGAATTTTTACATAAATTCAAACCCTGTGTATATAGGTGCGAACGAGGCCTCACACTACTTCCAAATAACAGCACATTGACCCACACACACACACATTCAGATAATAGTTTCTTGAAAAGAGGCGGTCACCGGGGTAAGATGGATGTTGGGGGGTGCCTAACACCTTCCTCCAAGATAACCAAGTCTAGGACCCTAATGAATCTCGGTTTCACCGACTCGTTTAAGATGTCACATCATCCTTTGGGTCAATGTGCAAACCTTTTCTCGGTTGTGTTGGTACAACCATTTAAAAAACCAACTGGCGACTCTTAACAGTCCATCATCGACATTATATATGTCGGACCTTTTTCACTTATTTTTTCAAACAAATCTCACCTAAAATGAGAACACCAAAGAACAAGTAACGAAAAGGGACATCTAAAAATCCCGACGTCGATAGTTGGTACAAAGAGAGTCATCTTCATTGATCACTGTTATTGGTAAGGAGCATGAACCTTAGACTGATCCTGAGGAGGATCTTGAGGAGGAAGATGAAGAGGAAGAAGAGGAGTTTCCACCGTACTCCATTGATGTTGAGATGTACGACGCGTTATACGATAGTAACGTAGAGTTACGAGATAATGTCCAGGATTTGACTGAGCGGGCGATTATTCAGCAGATTACTCTCGAGCAGAAGGAGAGGGAAATTGAGACTCTACACACACGACTGGAAAATGTAGAATGGGATTTGGTCCACGAGAAGGGTCAAACCGAGGATAAGACCGAGGAGATAGAGAAGTTGAAGAAGGAATTGAAGGAAAGCTCTGAAAGGCTGAGCATAACAGAGGAGGGCTGGGTAAGAGAGTCACGTCGTGCTGACCTTGCAGAAGAGGATGATCGTGCAAAGAAGGCTAAGATTGGGGAGACGTACTCTACACTTAATAAGGCAATAGATGAGGCCCAAGATCGAGTTTTGAGGTACCAAATCCAGTTCGAAGGCCTACCATCGTAAATGCTGGATCATAGAACGATGTCTCATATCATGGAAGAGGAGCGTAACAAGGCTATTCAGCGCCTTAACCAGCAGTGATAGGATTTGTTTAATTATGTGAAAAAACTTATTTGGTATTTAGATGTAAATTCCGATGTAGTTATGAACAAAGGAATATTTTAATATTTAAATCATGTGGATTCTTTATCTCAGGATAGTTGATGTAAATAGCAGTGATGCTATCGTTTGATGTTAAAACTTTTGAATTGAATAAATATATCAATTTGTTTGAGATAATGTGTTAAATAATTATATTAAATTGTTGAGTTAAGTCTTAACTATTTAGAGAATTTAATAGAGATTTAATAAGCATATATTTTAACAGAAATATGCTGCCAAGAAGAAGATAAGAACGTCAACCAGCTCAAGAAGGATCTACAAATAACAACAATAACGCTAATGATAATCCTGTTCAGCAATTGGTTAACTTACTAGCTGGAGTAATGAATAATCAACCTCAAGCTCCACCAAATACTACGTTTAAGGATTTTAAGGCGGTGGGACTGCCAGAGTTTAAAGGTTCCATGAACCCGATTGAGGCTCAAACGTGGGTTATGGAAATGGAGAAGGTTTTCGATGTTGCTAGAGTTAGAGAAGACCAGAAGACCGCTTTCGCAACGTTTATGCTGAATTCTGAAGCCAGTTACTGGTGGCAAGCAAACAAGGTCCATGGAGGTGAAGGCGTGATTACTTGGGAGAGATTCAAAGAGATGTTTTTTGAGATGTATTACCCGACCAACTCGCAGAACTAAATGGAGGTTCAGTTTCTGAAGTTGAAGCAGGGAAATATGACCGTACCAGATTATGCAGCTAGATTCAACGAGTTGGTGAGGTTTGCCCCGTATCAAGTACACACGGATGAGAGAAAAGCAAGAAGGTTTGAACCAGGACTGAAGCCCTGGGTATATAGCAAAGTATCAATGTTTCAGCTAAACACTTTTGCTGGAGTACTGGAAAAGGCCATCCTCGTTGAAGGTGGAAGCGATGCGGTGACCAAGTACAATCAAGATCAGAAGAAGAAGAAGACTGAAAGTGAAGGAAATAACAAGGCTAGTGGAAGTGGCACAGGAGGTGGTAATTTTAATCAGAAGAAGAGGTGGAATGACAACTCATCATCGGGGAATCAGCAAAGAGGTCAGAAGAAGAGGATTGAAGCATGTTCGACCTGCGGGAAAGCTCATCTGGGGGTTTGTATGAAGGGAAAGCGGGTGTGCTACAATTGTGGTCAGGAGGGCCGCATAACACCAAACTGTCCTAACCCAAAGAAGGGTGCCCGCTTCACTTGTGGTTCAAAGGATCATCTGGCAAGAGATTGTCCTAAGAAGGGATCTGGAGGGACAGGATCAGGAGGAAACTGGGGAAACAACAGTGGGAGCACCTTCACTATCATAGGACCAACCGCAACTAACCGACCGACTGCCAGAACTTTCAATATGACGGTGCAGGATGCAGTTCAGTCTCGTGATGTGGTGTCAGGTATCATTCCGATCAATAAAGTTAATGCTTATGTATTATTTGATTCGGGTGCTACTTGTTCCTTTATATCCGATGACTTTGCTAAGAACTTAGATCTGCTTAAGGGTGAGTTGGAATACCCCATGAACATAGAAATTGCGAATAGAGAAATAATCCCTGTTAAGTACGTATATATGAACTGTAGAGTGGATATTAAGGGTAATATCATGAATGTAGATCTTATCCCTATTCGACTTTGGGAATTTGACATTATCTTGGGAATGGACTGGTTATTCAATTACGGGGCTGTAATTGATTGCCAAAAAAAGAAGCGTATTAACCTTATGACTCCGTAAAGGTTGTATTTTATGGTAAAGAAGTCGCTGAGACAAGCGAGTTGTCGCGACGATGATGCGAGCGGAAGTTGTTAAAGACAAAATGTATAGGATATTTAGCTTACATAGTCGACAGTCGTAAAGAGAATCTGAAGGTAGAGGAGATACCGGTAGTAAGAGACTTCGTCGATGTCTTTCCAAACGATTTGCCAGGACTTCCGCCAGATATAGAGGTTGATTTCGTGATTGATTTGGCGCCAAGAACAGCTCCAATATCGAAGGCACCATACCGAATGGCAGCGATAGAGATGAAAGAATTAATGGTACGACTACAAGAATTACTGGACAAAAAGTACATTCAACCGAACGTATCGCCGTGGGGAGCGTCGGTGTTGTTTATGAAAAAGAAGGACGAAACGATGCGGCTCTGCATTGACTACAGAGAACTAAATAAGGTCACGATTAAGAATAGATATCCATTACCGAGGATCGATGATCTGTTTGATCAATTGAAGGGAGCGAAATACTTTTCCAAGACAGATTTGAGAAGTGGTTATCATCAACTGAAGGTGAGACTAGAGGATGTACCGAAGATAGCGTTCAGAACACGATATGGTCACTACAAATTTTTGGTTATGTCGTTTGGTCTAACGAATGCTCCTGCAGAATTTATGGGATTAATGAATGGTGTGTTCAAACCGTTTTTGGACAAGTTCGTAGTGGTATTTATATATGATAATTTGGTATATTCAAAAACCAAGGAAGAACATGAAGAGCATTTGAGATTAATGTTGGAAGTGTTGAGGAGGGAGAAGTTGAATGCCAAGTTTTCGAAATGCAAATTTTGGATCGAGCGAGTGCAATTTCTTGGGCACGTGATCGATAAAAACGGAATTTCAGTAGATCTATCCAAAGTCGAAGCCGTGATTAACTGGGATCAGCCGAGGACGTCGTCGGAAGTACAAAGTGTTATTGGATTGGCAGGTTATTACAGAAGGTTCATTCAAGACTTTTCCAAGATCGCAACTCCGTTAACAAATTTAACTCGAAAAGCTGTGAAATTTGTTTGGACGAAGAAGTGTGATGAAAGCTTTCAAGAATTAAAGAAGAGGTTGAGTATAGCACCTGTGTTGTCTCTTCCGGATGATACAGGAAATTTTGTTGTTTATAGTGATGCGTCGCATAAAGGACTTGCCAGTGTGCTGATGCAAAACGACAAAGTCATTGCGTTTGCATCACGATAATTAAAGGATTACGAGAAGGGATATCCGACCCACGACTTGGAGTTAGCTGCAATAGTTTTTTCTTTGAAAATCTGGAGGCACTATCTCTATGGGGAGTAATGTGAAATATATACAAACCACAAGAGTTTGAAATATATTTTTACACAGAAGGACTTGAATATGCGCCAAAGAAGGTGGTTAGAGTTAATTAAAGACTACGACTGTGAGATTTTATACCATCCAGGTAAGGCAAATGTCGTTGCCAACGCCTTAAGTAGAAAGGGTTGGGAGAAGTTGATGATGTTGACCGCTCAGGAGGAGCTAATTTCAGAAATGGAGAAAATAGAGTTGGAAGTGAAGTATCCTATGGAAATTGATGAGAAGCTATTTCAGATGCAATCCGGTACAACCCTACTGGAAAAAGTTAAGGAGGCTCAACTTCAGGACGATGAATACAAAAAGGTGATAAGGAAGATATCTGAAGGAACCGAACCAAGATTTAAGATGGATAAGGAAGGAATACTGAGATTTGAGAGCAGAATTTGGGTACCGTCAGTACCAGAGATTAAGGAAGACATTTTGAGAGAGGCTCATAGCTCACGATATTCAATTCACCCTGGTAGTACCAAGATGTATCAAGATCTTCGACAACACTTCTGGTGGCCAAATTTGAAATGTGATGTTGCAGAATGTGTTGCCAAGTGTCTGAATTGTCAAAAAGTGAAAGCAGAACATCAGAGACCAAGTGGGTTGCTACAACCGTTGGAGATCCCAGAATGGAAATGGGAACATATTACAATGGACTTCGTGATTGGCCTTCCGACAACTCAGAAAGGCTATGACACAGTATGGGTTATCGTTGATGGATCGATTGAAATCCGCAGACACTTCCTTACGATCAAAAATCGATTCAACTTAGATTAGTTGGTAAGGTTATATGTGAAAGAGATTGTTTCGAGGCACGGAGTGCCGGTGTCAATTATTTCCGATAGAGATCCACGCTTTACATCAAACTTCTGGAAACGTCTACAAGAATACATGGGTACGCAATTACGAATGAGTACATCATATCACCCTCAGATAGATGGACAGAGCGAAAGAACGATTCAGACATTAGAAGATATGTTAAGAGCCTGTGTGATGGACTTTAAAGGAAATTGGGATATCACCTACCGCTCGTAGAGTTCAGCTACAACAACAGTTACCATGCTAGTATTGGCATGCCGCCTTATGAAGCGTTATATGGCAGAAAGTGTAGAACTCCGCTATACTGGGATGAAGTTGGCGAGAGACAATTATTAGGTCCCGAACTAGTACATGAGATGATGGTAGAAATAGTTAAAGTGATTGAACAAGGTAGTAGCATTTCAAGATGAAGGCGAGAAGAAATACGTCGATCCACACCATAAAAATGTTGAGTTTGAACCGGGTAGTTATGTGTTTTTGAAAGTCTCTCCCTAGAAGGGAAAGATCAGGTTCGGAAAGAAAGGGAAATTAAGCCCAAGATTCATTGGACCCTTTGAAGTACTACGAAGAATCGGAGAAGTTGCGTATGAGGTAGCCTTACCTCCAGTACTCGAGAATGTCCACAACGTCTTCTACGTTTCTGTATTACGACCCTACAAACCCAATTAAAAGCATGTAATTGAATACGAACCCCTACATTTTGAAAAAGACTTATCTTACGAAGAAATTCCTGTTCAAATTGTCGACAGAAAAGAAAAAGTTATCAGAAATAAAGTAATACCTTCTGTTAAGGTAATTTGGAGGAACTACAACGCTGAAGAAGCTACGTGGGAACTCGAAGAGAATATGATGAAGAATTACCCTCATTTATTTACTTAATTTTTTTGTGTATGCGATTCTGGGGACAAAATCTTTGTAAAGGGGGGGAGAATGTAACGGGTCGAAATTATTGAGTCGTGATTCTGGGGACATAATCTTTTTAAGGGAGGAAAGATGTGACAAACGAGATTTTGTAATTTAATTTCAATATTTATTGGATTAAATAAATATTTTCGATGATTTAATTATTTAATTAAATAATTAATTGATGCAATTATGATGGATTAATTTAATTATATGTGCTATATTTATTAAATTAATGTGGAGAATAATTATTATTCAAGTATGTATTTATGTGAGCTTATTGAATTAAATGAAATATTTAAAAAGCATAATGTTATTTTAATTAATGTAATAATTAATTAGAGATTTAATAATTTGACATTATTAATATTATTTGACTATGTGAATTAATGAAAAATTATTATATTTTATTTAAAGTAAAGTAAATAAGATAACTGATTTATTTTCTAATTAGATGTGATATTATTCAACTATAGTATAGGAGATTGATTAAAATAATTAGAAGTGTTATTTGTTGTTAGCCAAACATGGCCTTAGTGGGAGTTAAAGACAGTAAACCCATGATGGGTAACTGACCTCCACATCGCGTCAATTCTTTATTTTCTACGTCTTCTTTATTTCATTTTTCTAAGTCTGAAAAATAGTTAGAGAGAATTAGAGAACTTTCAAAGAGAATTCAGAGGATTTTTGTGAGAAACTCTATGATTTGAAGAAGCTTTTGAAAAAGGGTTTTATCTCTACTCATTCACACTCAGGGTAATCTCCTCATTCCCAAATTTTAAATTTACGAGTTAAATGCTTTTTAAGTCATTGTACTATAGGTCGACTTACAGATGGATAACTGAACTTTTTTTTCTTACAGTCAACTCATTGTACTCGACTTTTCTAACAAAAAATAAAAAAAACCGTTAAATAAGTTTGACTGTTAATGGAAAGTACACGTCAGCAGCTGAGTTGACCGTTACAAGCTGATGTGGCACCTTTGTGTGATGTCGTAGTGATTATGTGGATTTTTAGGAAATTTTTTATGAAGAAAATGAAAAAAATATTTTGAAATATAATAAAAATTATAAAATTAAAAATATTTTAAAATTAATTTTTTTCAAATTAGGACATTAAATAAAAAATGCGATTTTTTTATAAAAATAAAATAAAAAGATATTTTTTAATAAAAATAAAATTAAAAACGCTATTTTTTATATAAAAAAAGCATGCTTTTTTTTTATAAAAATAAAATAAAAAGCATAAAATTTATTTATAAAAAAAGCAAATTTTTTAATAAAATAAAATAAAAAGCACTTTTTTTTTATAAAAATAAAATAAAAATGTAGTTTTTTTTATAAAAATAAATAAAAAGCGTGTGTTTTTTTATAAAAATATAATAAAAATGCGATTTTGTTTAAATAAAATAAAAATGCAATTTTTTAAATAAAAATAAATTTAAAAAGCTATTTTTTATAAAATAAAATAAAAAATGCAACATTTTTTTAGAAAAAAAAAAGTGCGATTTTTTAATAAAAATAAAAAATAATTTTTTTATAAAATAAATAAAAATGGTGTTTTTTAACAAAAATAAATAAAAAACACTTTGCTTTTTTATAAAATAAAAAGCAAATTTTTTTATTAAAAAACGCAGCTTTTTAATAAAAATAAAATAAAAATCTTTTCAAATTCGGACATTAAATTTATAATTGAGTCAAACGCGTTGTTGTGGCGGAGAGGGAGAGACAGAGAGCATTGTTTTTATAAAAAATCAAATTTGTGTTTTTATTTTATTTTTATAAAAAAAAGCGTATTTTTTTTATAAACAAAAGCTGTGCTTTTTTTATAAACAAAAACCTGTGATTTTATTTTATTTTTGTTAAAAAAAACACCATTTTTTTATAAAAAAAATTTATTTTTATCAAAAAACTCGCATTTTTATTGAAAAAGCTACGCTTTTTTTTTATAATTTTTTTTCGTTTTTATATTTTTTTATTTTTTAAAAACACAATTTTTTATTTTATTTTTTTATAAAAAACTATTTATTTTATTTTATTTTTATTAAAAAAATTGCACTATTTTTTTTATAAAAAAAGTTACGCTTTTTTTTTATAAAAAATAGCGTTTGTTATTTTATTTTTATTTAAAAAACTTCATTTTTATTTTATTTATATAAAAAATGGCTTTTTTATTTTATTTTATTAAAAAATTTCATATTTTATTTTATTTTTTATAAAAAAATCTGCGCTTTTATTAAAAAATTACGTTTTTTTAAAAAAATTTTGCTTTTTTATTTTATTTTTATAAAAAAACTTCGCTTTTTTTTTAATAAAAAAAATATTTTTTATTTAAAAAATGTCTTTTATTTTATTTTTATAAAAAAAAGCTGCGTTTTTATTTAATGTCCAATTTTAAAAAAATTAATTTTAAAATATTTTAATTTTATAATTTTATTATATTTCAAAATATATTTTTTTTTCATTTTCTTAATAAAAATTTTCCTAAAAATCCACATAATCACTGACACATCACACAAAGGTGACACATCACCAGAATCAGACAACTCAAATTACCGACGTGTACTTTCCGTTAACAGTCAAACTTGTTTAACGGTTTTTTTATTTTTTGTTAGAAAAGTCGAGTATAGTGAGTTGACTGTAAGAAAAAAAAGTTCAATTATCCATCTGTAAGTCGATCTATAGTACAATGACCGAAAAAGCATTTAATCCTTAAATTTACGTTATTTAAGTTTTCATAAAAATAGCTTCACGTTTTGTTAAAAACACTGTGAATGGGAAAAGGGTATGATTATGGGTTTGTGTATGTGTTAAGGTGTATCATATCGTATTTGATTATATATATGTTATATAAACCTTATCATCAATTTTATAATATTATAACGTATGTTATTTACAGAGTATGGAATATGGCCATATGGCCCTTATACGTGATTTTAATATGCCAAACATAAATTGTTTTGTAAAATTCACACTCATATATGATTATGCATGTTAAAACGAATGAATCAAACTCCAAATAAACAGATTTGGTGTTATAACGAACCCTTAATGTTAATTTTCATGTTTTGTATTGAAAACTCTCAAGAAAATCAAGAACAGTAAATTATATGTTTTGATTATACAAAATTATGTGTTATAACTTGTTAAAAGCATGCTAGAAGGGTTAAGTAATAGTTATATGTGTATTATAATGTCTGGGTATAATTAAATTCGTGTAAAAATAAGTTGATTAGAGTTTTGTTGGTCATGTTCTGCAATTTTTGCGAATTGCAGAACTGAAACTGGAGTCTCGCGCCGCGGCGCCAACTCCGGGCCTAAAACTCACGTCAGAAGGTCACCATGCACAGCCAAGTCTCAAGTCTCAAAGATCACTTGGCACAAGCAACGCCAAGACCTACTATAATAAGTATGGCCGCAGGCTACCAGCAGAACGGCCCTTGAAATGAATTTTTAAATTGTTCAAGTCTAGCAATATGTTGATAACTTAATCTAATGAACATAAGAACATGTTAGACATATAATGAGGTGTTAAAATAAATTCTTAACATGTCAATAACATGTCTATGTGTAATTTGAATGATTAAATGCATAGTTAGCTTATTGTTCATGAAGTATGTGGCAATGAGTGTAATAGTTTAACTAAGTATAGTCATAATTCGAGTTAGACAAAAAGAATGAACGTTTGATGATTAGTTACGTTATAATTAACTGGTATTGTGAATGTAAATGGTATGTAGGATTAAATCAAGGAACGTGTATAAATTAACGTGTAATCTACGCACGAGGCAAGTTTCTAACCCTACTTGTTATCATTATTCAATTTATTCTCATTATTATTAACCAAGTTCAATTGTTATATTAAAGATTAATTATCTTTTTAAAGTATGATTCTATTATACAATATTTGTTCTATTGTATACCTCTTGAGATTATTATTCAATCTAATTATCATTTATTGTTGAACCTTGTTAGACTAGTGAAACCGTATTTGATTCGACTAGTCCATAGTTGATGAACGTTCTAAATTTCAGAACACTTATTGATTTATCCAAACCAAACTTCCTTTGGTGCGGACTCTAATGTCAAACTGAGATGACCAACCCTGTATAGAGATTTCTTATGCGTTAGCGTTAAGATATTGTGCATAGTATGGTACTAAGGGCTGATCCCCCTAAGTACGAGTAGAAGAGTCCATAGTCTTATGACTGTTAAAGGTTTCAAGTACAACCCTTGATAACCTAGGACATAGTTCAAGGTCTTATGACCCTCAGAAATCTTTTGAATTCTTGTTATTCATTCTTGATTCAAAAGTTGAGCTTTTATTTCAAAAGTCTTTGATTCACTTGCATGTTATTATATATTGTTATTTCATTTTTATACTTGTGGGGAATCATGCTCACTCTTGCGTAATAATAACATTACAGTTAAGAACGAAAGGTACGATGAGCCTTCTACTAGCAAATGCAAGGGCAAAGCTAATAAGTGATGAAGACTTATTATTTAATTTTTAGAATGTTATTGTAAAGACTTGATGTTGTTTAAGACTTATTTGTTTATGTTTTTGCACAGATGTTTAAGGTTAGTTTAACCTGGGATTGTATTTATTATTCAGTTGTTGTAACCCCATAAGGGGAGGATTTATTTCCATCTATTGCATGGTTTGCATTTATTATGGGTAGATAGATAGATGATATTTATACAGTGAACACCAAATCCCGTGGAATTTAAGTACCCGGATTTGGGGGTGTCACACTGCCCCACAAAATCCACTAACAAATCAGAAGCCCAAATACAAGAAAATCAAAGTGAGGTGTAAAAACTAACCCTAGAAATCTGATATTGATCTACATGTTATATAGATGTTATGATTTATTGTTAAGATATGTTGTTTATGGTGTATAATGATGATCTGGGTTGCTAGATGTTAGATCCGTAACATTTAGAGGCTCGGATTCGAAGTTTTACAAAATCTGGAAAAATTTGTTTTGTGCTCTGACAATCGAATGTCAGGCCTTATATCTCTGTGATCTTTAATGAGTTTTGTATTTTGAAAGTTGGTAGTTGTAGTCTGATATGTGCTCTTTGATCTGGGATTGAAATCAGACTTAGAGCATGTGTATATTACAAGTTATGGAAGGTCAAACTGCATTGACCGACCATGACTTGCAAAGTTTCTAGGTAACCCAGAAATGGGTTTTCAGCGTCTGACAAGATCTTTGAATGTCAAGATCGGTCAGATGATTGAATGTTTGATGTTGTTTTTCTAACTAGATTGTATCCTGTAATCTGGACTTTAGATTATGACCTTTAGATATCTTAAATCATCAATTGATCGAACATAGTGAGTGGTCAAACCAGGCCACTCGGTCACGAATGCATTTTCTGGAATTTCCAAAACATGAAGAACATACTTTCTGATAACCATTGACCGGATCTTATCTGCTTTATTTGTTGTTGTTATGAGGATGTTTTGTGATAGATCTGTAGTACTACATGTGGTCTACAACCTGGAACCCTTAGATCACTTAAACATCAACAGGATTTCAAGTTGTGGAAGCCCAAATATGAGTAGTCGAACTGTTCTTCATTTATGGGTAACCCAAAATATAAAGAACAACTCTGACAGGTTGTTCAAGGCTCCAGATCTCACTTATGTTTCGCTTATTGGCCATGTTTGTGGTTGGATCATGTAGTATTGTATGATCATGTACTACCAGATCTTAGTCATAGTTTAGCCAGAAACACTTTGTGTTAACACTTAATCATGGTCAAAGTTGCTTACTCGATAACCGCACATAAGTTTCTGGGGTTTATGAAGAACATGAAGAACACCTATAGTGACGTTCTGTCACTATAGGCAGTCTTTAGTGACAATTTTATTAAAATTAATTTCTAAAAATCATTTAAAAATAGAAATTAATTTCCAAAAATTATAAAAAAATATTTTAAAAATTATTTTAAGTTATAAAAATTAACTTTTAATAATTTGAAATATTTTTCATAAATATTAGTATTTATTTAAATATTATTGATATTTAATTTATTTAATAAATGCATTAAATAAATTAATTAAAAATAATTTTATTATATTAAAATCATTTTAAATGATAATAAGATATTTAAAAATATTTGAAGTTATAAAATATAACTTTTAATATTTTAAAGCAAATTTCATTAATTAAGTATTATTAATGATATTAAAGTTATTTAATAATTATATTAAATAATTTAGTTTAAAAATGATTTTAATATTATAAAAATCATTTTAAATGAAAATAAAGAGGTTAATAATATTTCAAGTTATAAAATATAACTTTTAATATTTAAAGGTAAATTTCATTATTAATTTGATATTAAATTTATTTAATAATTATATTAAATAAATAGTTTAAAATGGTTTTATTGATTTAAAATCATTTAAAAGGAAATAAATGAATTAAAAATATTTTAAGTTATAATTAATGACTTTTAATATTTTGATAAATAATACTAATCGATACTTAAATATTAATGATAATTATTTAAAAATGATTTTAATTATTTTAAAAATCATTTAAGGGTAATATTAATACTTTAAAAATATTTTAAGTTATAATTAATGACTTTTAATATTTTGATAAATAAGACATTAATAATTAAATATTAATGGTAATTATTTAAAATGATTTTAATTGTGTTAAAAATCATTTAAGGGTGATAAAATGTTTTAAAAATATTTTAAGAATGTTTTGAGTTATTATAAATAACTTTAATATTTTTTGCGAGAGATTCATTAATAAATTAATATTAATTAAATATTAATAATAATAGAATTATTTAATGTTTAAATCATTTTATAATGATTAGGTGTTTGAAAAATCATAATAAATTATAATAATTATTTAAAAAATATTATAAGGCTATGAAAAATAATTCGAATGATATTTAAAATATCTAAAGGAATATATTGAACTACAAAATAGAGTCTTAGACTCGATAATTATCCAATAAAGCCATCGGCACACTGACATGTTTCAGAAATTGACCTGGAGTTATATAATTTGTCTGTATACGTGTTTGTTTATGATCCAATGACTGTTAAATATGTGTGACAATGTGATTAAATTATGTGCTGACTACAATAAGCAGTATTATGTGTTACGATATGTTATTCTAATCGGTAAAATAATCTTATTAATGATAGGTTGCTATATAAAAGATAAATCTAAGTTGCGTATTGTAAGCAGCAGACCAGGGAAGTATCCTACCTTTGCATTTTCTTTATGCAATGGACAAGAGTAAGAAATTTTTAGAATTATATTATTATTGTACAGATCATTAACCCTATTGTTATATATAATATATCTGATCATTGTTTATCAACATGATATTATATTATATAATTCAGATATATATAGTGAGTGAATTCATGTATGTATTTCCAAGTGAATTGTCGGGTCTTTCGCCGGATAGGGAGACCGAGTTCGTAATAGACATTGTGCCAGGAGCGACACCAGTTTTAAGGGCACCGTATCGAATGGCGCCTGTAGAAATGAAGGAATTAATGGTTCAGTTACAAGAACTGTTGAACAGGAAGTACATACAACCGAGTGTTTCACCGTGGGGAGCACCGGTACTGTTTGTCAAGAAGAAGGACGGATCGTTAAGACTTTGTATCGAATACTGAGAGTTGAACAAGTTAACGATAAAGAATAAATACCCATTTTGATTTAAGGGGCAAGGTATTTTTCAAAAATAGATTTAAGGACGGGGTATCACCAGCTGAAGGTTAGGAATGAAGACGTACCAAAGACGGCATTCAGGACTTGTTATGGTCATTACGAGTTTCTAGTGATATCATTTAAGTTGACTAATGCACCAGTTGCATTTATGGATATGATGAACAGAGTGTTCAAACAATATTTAGACAAGTTCATCGTGTTGTTTATCGATGATATTCTAGTCTATTCTAAGACGCCATAAGATCATGTTGACCACCTAAGAATAGTGTTGGAAACACTAAGGAAAGAGAAGTTATATGCGAAATTCATGAAGTGTGAATTTTAGTTAGAGAGAGTACAATTTTTAGGTCATGTCATTGACCATGAAGGGATTTCAGTAGATCCAAAGAAGGTGGAAGCTGTGATGAATTGGGAGCAACCGAAAACGCCGACTGAGGTGCGGAGTTTTCTAGGGTTAGTGGGTTACTATCAGAGATTTATACAAGATTTTTCAAAGATAGCTACTCTGTTGACTAACTTGACAAGGAAGACGGTGAAATATGCGAGGGACTGAAAAGTGCGAGGATAATTTTCAAGAACTGAAGAAGAGGTTAAGTGAAGCACCTGTTTTTTCATTACCCGATGACACAGGAAATTTTGTAGTTTATAGCGATGCTTCGTATAGAGGACTTGGTTGCGTGCTCATGCAGCATGGCAAGGTCATTGCGTATGCATCAAGGCAGTTGAAGGATTATGAGAAAGTTTACCCTACTCATGATCTAGAACTGGACGCGGTAGTGTTTGCCTTAAAGAAATGGCGACATTATATTTACGAGGAAAAATGTGAGATATACACGCACCATAAGAGTCTAAAATATATCTTCACACAAAAGGAGTAAATATGAGACAGAGGAGATGGCTGTAGTTGATAAAGGATTACGACTGTGAAATCCTCTATCACCTTGGAAAAGCCAATGTAGTTGTCGATGCCTTAAGTAGAAAGGGTCAGGAGAAGTTGTCTATGTTAACGGCTCAAACTGAGTTAATAACAGAGATGGATAGGATGGAGATGGAGGTGAAATCGCCAAGTGAATCGGGTCAGAAACTGTTTGCGATAGAGATTCAATCTACCATTGTAAAGAGAGTTAAAGAGGTGCAGCTCAAAACTGATGAGTGCGACCAGATGAAGAAGCGGTTAACCAATGAAAACGATATAAAATACAGTGTTGATAATGAGGGATTATTAAAATTTGAAAGAAGAATTTGGGTTCCGAATGAGACAGAATTAAAGGAACAAGTTTTATAAGAGGCTCATAGTTCAAGGTACTCGATCCATCCTGGTAGCACAAAGATGTATCAAGACCTTCGACGGAGTTTTTGGTGGCCGAACATGAAGAGAGAAATAGCTGGGTATGTGAGTATGTGCTTAACTTGTCAGAAAGTTAAGGCCAAACATCAACTACCAAGTGGCTTGTTGCAGTCATTGGAGATTCTGGAGTGGAAGTGAGAGCATATCACGATGGACTTTGTGGTCGGACTTCTAACTACTCAAAAGGGGTATGATGCGATATGGGTAATCGTGGACCGGTTGACGAAGTCAGCTCACTTTTTGCCAATTAGGGTTAAGTATAACTTATACCAGTTAGCTAAAATTTATGTTAAAGAAATTATTTCCAGACATGGAGTGCCAGTTTCGATTGTGTCAGATCGTGACCCCCGATTCACGTCGAACTTTTGGAGGAGTCTGCAAGAGAAGTTGGGAATGCAACTAAAGTTGAGTACGACATATCATCCGTAAACTGATGGAAAGAGCGAGAGAACAATTCCGACTTTAGAAGATATGTTGAGATCTTGCGTTATGGATTTCAAGGGTAGTTGGGATGATCATCTACCATCAGCAGAGTTTGCATATAACAATAGTTATCATCCAAACATAAGTATATCGCTTTACGAAGCCTTGTACAGAAGGAAATGCAGAACACCATTGTATTGGGATGAAGTGGGAGAACGTCGAATGCTAGGACCAGAATTGGTTCAGTAAACAGCGGATATAGTGAAGCTAATACGAATGCGATTGCTAGGAGCTCAAGATAGACAAAGGAAGTTTACAGATTTGCATCGAGTAAATAGGGTGTTTGAAGTAGGCTTGTATGTATTTCTAAAGGTATCTCACTGGAAAGGAAAGATACACTTTAAAAAGAAGGGAAAGTTAAGTCCCAGGTTTATAGGACCTTTTGAGATATTAAAAAAGGTGGGAGGGGTAGCTTACTTGGTAGCGTTACCTCCAGACCTAGAACGAATACATAATGTGTTTCACGTATCAGTGTTACGTCCTTATAAGCCGGATTATAAACACGTAATAGAGTATGAGCCTATTCATATCGAGAAGGACTTAACTATGAAGAGTTGCCGATTCAAATCATCGATAGAAAAGAGCAAGTTCTAAGAAACAAAGTTATACCTTCTGTAAAAGTGTTATGGAAGAACCACGATGCCGAATAAGCAACGTGAGAATTTGAAGAAAAGATGAAGAAGAATTACTCTCTGTAAGACCCCGAATTTTATGAAATAAAAGTATTCAATTTTTCTTATAATTACTATTCAGTAAATGGTTAAATTGATAAAAGTTAAAGTTAAGGGTGATATATGAATTTTTTTCAAAATACGCAAGTGGTTATAAAATATTCATTATTGTCGGAGAATATTCGTTTGGTCGTGGAATATTCTTTCCGCTTGGGAAGAATATTAAATGCGGCAGTAGTGACCATTTGTGGGCCCTATAATGGAATAAGCATCGGATGAAGAAAACGACAAAATTAAGTTTTTATAAATAACGGCGTAATCGTTCACAATTAACTTTGTTGGAATATTCGATGGTTAAAATCTGATAATATGCGTGTTTGCATGCGATAGCTACGGTTTACAGTATTTTGAATTATTGATCCTTACATAAGAAGGCACTACTCAATAATTGTTAAAGTAATTCTTATTCAATATTTTATTTTATTGATTCAATAATTCTTTGCGTTGATATCTTATATTATTGTTGTTTCAATAATTATCTTTGCCTGATATTTCTCATTATCGGATCAATAATTCATATTATTTGAATAATATTATTAGATAGCACTATTGGCAATGTCTAGAAAGTTACATCTAAGGAGAGGTTTGGTCACCTAATTGCGGCGCCGAGAAGGAGAAATTCTTATTGGAAAGCCCCTCTTTCTGAAGCGCACTGGTTGTCATTATTGTGATTACGTAATATTATTTGTGAATAATTAGTTATTGATTTATATGATAAGAAAATATTTATTTGATGTGGATATAAATGATGGATTTATTTATGTATTTATAAGTGAAGGAATTAAAGATGAGGTGTTTTATCAAGTATTTGTCGAAATGGAGAACAAAATATGGGATTTTCGAGAAAAATTAGTTTATTACTTGATTTTGTAAAATCCATAACTCTTTAATGTATAATGAGTTAAGAGATGAGCCATATATCAAAAGAAAGCCCTAGAAGTAAGCTAACTGTAGAAATTTGAATCACCCAAAAATTCTTTTGTAGATATTCCGTGGTGAAATTTTGAATGAAGCGTGGTCAGAAGGACTAATAGTCCGAAAAATCAATGTTCTTGACTATATTGCGTGAGTTATAAATTTTGATCAAATAGTTGGATCGTTGTAATTTTTGGATATGTTATACATATATAAGTTGAGTATATGTCCACAAATTTTGAACCGTTAAAATGAGCGTATGATTTGTTATGAATTTTAAGAGGTAACTGATTAGGAAATTAGGTTTTGGTGGAAAATTCTAGAATTGAGTGGGCCCCACTCTTGGTTGTTGGGGAAGATGGCTGATTTTGGTGGGTGGAATAGTAGCGAGGTAAAGCCATCGGGTAGCAGGTCAAGTGCCTTGGTGGGCTAACATTTTCCTATAAATAGAGGGCTAAGTTAGAATTGAAAATCACACCGAAACAAGTTTTTTCTCTCTCTCTCTCTAGATTATTGAGTGTAATTTGTGAGTATTTAGATACTTGGTGAGTTGATATTCATCGATTGCAAGTTTCCTTCACGTCATATCAGATATATATCCCGAAGTCTTTGCTCTTTTTGAGGTAAGGGATAGTAAGGGATGTTATTTTCTTCTCGAGATGATATTATTTCTTCAATATCATTATCTTTGAAATATTGGTTGGAATTTTTATCAAATTTGGAACTTTTTCATGTCGGGGTTACTATTCATGAGTTACTATTCACGAGTTACTATTCATGAGTTACTATTCACGAGTTATTATTCACGAGTACTATTCATGAAGCGTGAAGATGTTTTTTTGTGGAATTTCTATCTTTTGGTGTCGGAGTTACTATTCACGTATACGGCACTATTCACGTATACGGCACTATTCACGAATACGGCACTATTCACCGAAAAATAAAAATTTTTCTTTTCGTCTAAAATATCTATTATGGATACTAGCTTTGATTGTATCCACGTTTTGATCATTCTTGAATTTTACACCACTATGACTATTTTGAGGTATTTTTGGATGTATAGATTAGGAGTTATGGATTTTATGAGAAAAGACTATTTTAAAAGTAACTATTTATAACTCATTGCGGTTAACTCCAAAATTGATGAAATTTTTATTGAGAGTACATCTATATAATATCAGTGTACTCTGTGAATTTCGGAATTTTTGGATAAAAGTACAATTTATGATAAATGTTTAAATATTCGGTGGTTTTGGCCATATGAAAAATAGTAAATGAATTTTTAAAATTTCAAGAAAAATATATGTTCAATATGGGACTATTTTATGCTAAATCCCAGAAAAGAAATATTTTTAGAACTGATTTGGTATTTTTCATGAAAATGTTCTAGTTATGAGTAAATGATTAAATATGTTATGTGAAGTAAGAAAATTGGAAAATATGATTTATTGGCTTGAGAATCATATATGAGATATATGCAGATTTTTATGAGGGTTTTGGTTAATGATGATGAAATCTTATGAGTTTGGCATTTTAGATGATTAAATGCATTAATTATTAAAGTGTAAATAATTGGATTAAATTATTTATAAGTTTGAGAAATGATTAAAATATTATTATAATATTAATAATATTAGATTATGAGATTTCTAAGTGATTTATAACATTTGGATTAAGGTGTTATAAATATGGATATGAATTTTATTATGAAACTTTATCTTTTCGTGTCGAGGTTACTATATGCACGATATACGGGACTATGTCACGAATCACGGGTACTATTCACAACAAATTGGTTTCTTCTCTGACCAAATTATCGTTGATTTATGAATCTTACTCTTGAAATTAAAACCATGTTTTGATTATATTGTTTTTATATAACATTCTTATAACCCTAATGATGATATTTCTCTTTGACTTGAGTGTAAAGATGGGTAGATTATTGGTATGATCGTGACCATAGGTTCTCTTTGGCGAGAGTGCAAAAGTTGAATTGTTGGTTTGGTATGATCATGACCATTGAATTTACAATTGAATATTTTTTTAGCTTAAGTGCAAAGGTGAATTGATCAACATGGTTATAATTATTGTTATATAACTTCTGAAATGATTATGTATTTATTTGAGATATGAATTATTGATGAATATCTTTTGCTCGTAATGCAAAGATGAACTGTTGTTGAATATCTTTAGCCTGTAGTGCAAAGATGAATTATTGATGAATATCTTTGGCTTGTAATGCAAAAAGATGACCCGTTGTTGAATATCTTACTTTTGTAGTGCAAAGATGAATTATTGATGAATATCTTTGGCTTGTAATGCAAAGATGACCCGTTGTTGAATATCTTTAGCACATGAAAGTGCAAAGATGAATTATTGATGAATATCTTTGGCTTGTAATGCAAAGATGACCCGTTGTTGAATATCTTTAGCCTGTAGTGCAAAGATGAATTATTGATGAATATCTTTGGCTTGTAATGCAAAGATGACCCGTTGTTGAATATCTTTGCTTTGTAGTGTAAAGATGAGCTGTTGATGAATATCTTTGGCCGTAGTGCAAAGATGAATTTATTAGTATGATTATGAACAAGAACTGTGATTTGGTATAACTATGATCTTTGATGTTTCAGGTAAAGACAAGTGATGAAAATTATCTTTGTCTTGGATGAGGAAAGGAATTTAGAACTACAATTACGATTATGAGTTATACACGTGATTGTGGATGGGAATTGTTGATTGATGTTACGAGGATAAAACATTATTGGTGGATTTTAACATGGAGAAGACAATAGACTTTATAGTCTATTTGACTCTTCTAATGGATTGCTCATTTCCACGCAACTATGGTTGAAAAGTTTTATCATCTACCATATGTTCTAAATCTACGATTTATTCTTGATGAAGACTATTGATAATTTATTTATCTTTAGTCATAATATTCTTTTCTTGAGCTAGTTGTGCTCACCCTTTTGTTTCACAATTCCTTTTCTGTAATAAAAGTGTAGCTGGGTCGAGCGGGGAATAGAGTGGTGGTCTATAGACGTTGAGGGTGAGGTGAATTTAACTTGGAAGGGTGTTTTGTCACTATCATACAAGATGTCTAATGACATACAAACTCGTGTTATCATAAGACATGGTTGTGCTCATCCACTTGCTGAGTATATTTACAAGCACTACTTATATAATCTTGGTGTTTGTTTGGAGTATAATACCCAATTAGAGACAGTGGAGATAATAATGATATGTCAAGAGAAGACTCACCATTGGGAAGAATACGATAGTAATCTTCTTGTTTTTCTTTGGGGTCTATTGGATCAACCAAGGATAATTCTGTGGCCATATGATATCTACCATAACCTAAAAGCATGGCCTCCCATGTACGAAGGTTTCCTTGAGCACTTCCCAAAGATTCTAATTTCTAAAAAAGCAGTTTTGATTTGTACCTTTATGTAAGGTGTCATGGTGACGTGTTATCAAGTTGGTGTCGAGTTACATTTGGTATATATTGGTATCCAAACTCACAAAGATATGTGTTGTTGTATTTTGCACGACAATTGTTGTAATAAAGTTGTAGTTGTTTTTCGTACCATATATTTGGCGACTCGAGAATGGGTTGGATGGAATGGACCTATTTTGGGGTTGTTACATTTGGTATATCGAGCTATAAGTAAAGAGCCCCGAGCCTCTCATTTGGTGACTTCTGTTGATGGGGGATGCATGAAGCGGACTCTCCGTAGGGGACGCTTGATTTCTTGATGGCAAACCGATAGGTACCACCGTTGTGAGGTGTTGTGGTTGAAGCACCATGAGGGTCACATTTGGTATCAGAGCTTAGGGATATGATCTCCGCGGAGATCGGGGAATAGAACTAGGAGGGGAGAGATGAGTAAATCCTTCGCTAGTGTGTCCTACCTAAGCTTATTTGTTGGTCAGTCATAATATCGGGATATTATGTGATATGTTAATTTGTTAAATTAACCCTTGTTTTGAAGCTGTATTCTAGAATGATATCTGAAATACAGGAGATGAGCAATGGAGAAATCATGAGGACAGGGAAGATGGAATATGAAATTAAAGCAAGGTATTCTCAACTCTTGAAATACCAGGTACGTAAATTTCGGGGACGAAATTTCATAAGGAGGGGAGATTGTAAGACCCCGAATTTTATGAAATAAAAGTATTCAATTTTTCTTATAATTACTATTCAGTAAATGGTTAAATTGATAAAAGTTAAAGTTAAGGGTGATATATGAATTTTTTTTCAAAATACGCAAGTGGTTATAAAATATTCATTATTGTCGGAGAATATTCGTTTGGTCGTGGAATATTCTTTCCGCTTGAGAATATTAAATGCGACTCACGTATGACCATTTGTGGGCCCCATAATGAGAATAAGCGTCGAATGAAGAAAAGCGACAAAATTAAGTTTTTATAAATAAGCGTAGCGTAATCGTTACAGATTAACACTTGTTGGAATACCCGATGGTTAAAATAAATAATATGCGTGTTTGCACAAGCAGATGCTTTGCGGCTTTTTTACGAGTATTTTTGAATTATTGATCCTTACATAAGAAGGCACTACTCAATAATTGTTAAAGTAATTCTTATTCAATATTTTATTTTATTGATTCAATAATTCTTTGCGTTGATATCTTATATTATTGTTGTTCAATAATTATCATCGCACAATATTTCTCATTATCGGATCAATAATTCATATTATTTGAATAATATTATTAGATAGCACTATTGGCAATGTCTAGAAAGTTACATCTAAGGAGAGGTTTGGTCACCTAATTGCGGCGCCAAGAAGGAGAAATTCTTATTGGAAAGCCCCTCTTTCACAGGGCCGCTGCTGGTTGTCATTATTGTGATTACGTAATATTATTTGTGAATAATTAGTTATTGATTTATATGATAAGAAAATATTTATTTGATGTGGATATAAATGATGGATTTATTTATGTATTTATAAGTGAAGGAATTAAAGATGAGGTGTTTTATCGGTATTTGTCGAAATGGAGAACAAAATATGGGATTTTCGGAAAAATTAGTTTATTACTTGATTTTGTAAAATCCATAACTCTTTAATGTATAATGAGTTAAGAGATGAGCCATATATCAAAAGAAAGCCCTAGAAGTAAGCTAATCTGTAGAAATTTGAATCACCCAAAAATTCTTTGTAGATATTCCGTGGTGAAATTTTGAATGAAATCGGTCCAGAAGGACTAATAGTCCGAAAAATCAATGTTCTTTGACTATATTGCGTGAGTTATAAATTTTGATCCGACCGTTGGATCGTTGTAATTTTGGATATGTTATACATATATAAGTTGAGTATATGTCCACAAATTTTGAACCGTTAAAAATGAACGTATGATTTGTTATGAATTTTAAGAGAGTGGCGATTCGGAAATTAGGTTTTGGTGGAAAATTCTAGAATTGAGTGGGCCCCACTCTTGGTTGTTGGGGAAGATGGCTGATTTTTGGTGGGTGGAATAGTAGCAGGTAAAAGCCATCGGCAGTAGCAGTCAAAATCCGCTTTGGCGGGCTAACATTTTCCTATAAATAGAGGGCTAAGTTAGAATTGAAAATCACACCGTAGAAACAAAGTTTCTCTCTTTTCTCTCTAGATTATTGAGTGTAATTTGTGAGTATTTAGATACTTGGTGAGTTGATATTCATCGCTGCAAGTTTCCTTGATGTCATATCCGATATCCCCGTCGAAGTCTTTGCTCTTTTGAGGTAAGGGATAGTAAGGGATGTTATTTTCTTCTCGGATGATATTATTTCTTCAATATCATTATCTTTGAAATATTGGTTGGAATTTTTTATCAAATTTGGAACTTTTTCATGTATGGGGTTACTATTCATGAGTTACTATTCACGAGTTACTATTCATGAGTTACTATTCACGAGTTACTATTCACGCAGTACTATTCATGAAGCGTGAAGATATTTTTTGTGGAATTTCTATCTTTTGGTGTAGAGTTACTATTCACGATATACAAGACTTTATTCACGTATCTGAGACTATTCACGAATCTTTAAGACTATTCAATAGAAAAATAAAAATTTTTCTTTTCGTCTAAAATATCTATTATGGATACTAGCTTTGATTGTATCCATGTTTTGATCATTCTTGAATTTTACACCACTATGACTATTTTGAGGTATTTTTGGATGTATAGATTAGGAGTTATGGATTTTATGAGAAAAGACTATTTTAAAAGTAACTATTTATAACTCATTGCGGTTAACTCCAAAATTGATGAAATTTTTATTGAGAGTACATCTATATAATATCGATTGTACTCTGTAATTTTGAATTTTTGGATAAAAGTACAATTTATGATAAATGTTTAAATATTAAATTGGTTTTGGCCGTATATGAAAAATAGTAAATGAATTTTAAAATTTCAAGAAAAATATATGTTCAATATGGGACTATTTTATGCTAAATCCCGTAAGAAAAGAAATATTTTAGAACTGATTTGGTATTTTTCATGAAAATGTTCTAGTTATGAGTAAATGATTAAATATGTTATGTGAAGTAAGAAAATTGGAAAATATGATTTATTGGCTTGAGAATCATATATGAGATATATCTGATTTTTATGAGGGTTTTGGTTAATGATGATGAAATCTTATGAGTTTGGCATTTTAGATGATTAAATGCATTAATTATTAAAGTGTAAATAATTGGATTAAATTATTTATAAGTTTGAGAAATGATTAAAATATTATTATAATATTAATAATATTAGATTATGAGATTTCTAAGTGATTTATAACATTTGGATTAAGGTGTTATAAATATGGATATGAATTTTATTATGAAACTTTATCTTTTCGTGTCGAGGTTACTTATGCGATCACGGGACTATATGCGAATACACGGGTACTATTCACAACAAATTGGTTTCTTCTCCGACCAAATTATCGTTGATTTATGAATCTTACTCTTGAAATTAAAACCATGTTTTGATTATATTGTTTTTATATAACATTCTTATAACCCTAATGATGATATTTCTCTTTGACTTGAGTGTAAAGATGGGTAGATTATTGGTATGATCGTGACCATATAGGTTCTCTTTGGCCGATGAGTGCAAAAAGTTGAATTGTTGTTGGTATGATCATGACCATTGAATTTACAATTGAATATTTTTAGCTTAAGTGCAAAGGTGAATTGATCAACATGGTTATAATTATTGTTATATAACTTCGAAATGATTATGTATTTATTTGAGATATGAATTATTGATGAATATATTTTGCTGTAATGCAAAGATGATATTCATTGTTGAATATCTTTGCTTTGTAGTGCAAAAGATGAATTATTGATGAATATCTTTGGCTTGTAATGCAAATGACCATTGTTGACTGTTTGTTGAATATCTTTGCTTTGTAGTGCAAAGATGAATTATTGATGAATATGAATTGGCTTGTAATGCAAAGATGACTGTTGTTGAATATCTTTAGCTTTGTAGTGCAAAGATGAATTATTGATGAATATCTTTGGCTTGTAATGCAAAGATGACCCGTTGTTGAATATCTTTGCTTTGTAGTGTAAAGATGAAGCTGTTGATGAATATCTTTGGCCGTAGTGCAAAGATGAATTTATTAGTATGATTATGAACAAGAAGCTGTGATTTGGTATAACCATGATCTTTGATGTTTGAGGTAAAGACAAGTGATGAAAATTATCTTTGTCTTGGATGAGGAAAGGAATTTAGAACTACAATTACGATTATGAGTTATACACGTGATTGTGATGGGAGGAATTGTTGATTGATGTTACAGGATAAAACATTGTTGGTGGATTTTAACATGGAGAAGACAATAGACTTTATAGTCTATTTGACTCTTCTAATGGATTGCTTTCATTCATTTGCAACTATGGTTGAAAAGTTTTATCATCTACCATATGTTCTAAATCTACGATTTATTCTTGATGAAGACTATTGATAATTTATTTATCTTTAGTCATAATATTCTTTCTCGAGCTAGTTGTGCTCACCCTTTTGTTTCACAATTCCTTTCGGGTAATAAAAGTGTATTTGGGTCGGCGGGGGATAGCGAGGAATAGAGTGGTGGTCTATAGGCGTTGAGGGTGAGGTGAATTTAACTTGAAAGGTGTTTTGTCACTATCATACAAGATGTCTAATGACATACAAACTCGTGTTATCATAAGACATGGTTGTGCTCATCCACTTCTTTGAGTATATTTACAAAGCACTACTTATATAATCTTGGTGTTTGTTTGGAGTATAATACCCAATTAGAGACAGTGGAGATAATGATATGTCAAGAGAAGACTCACCATTGGGAAGAATACGATAGTAATCTTCTTGTTTTTCTTTGGGGTCTATTGGATCAACCAAGGATAATTCTGTGGCCATATGATATCTACCATAACCTAAAAGCATGGCCTCCCATGTATACGAAGGTTTTCTTGAGCACTTCCCAAAGATTCTAATTTCTAAAAGCAGGTTTTTTGGTGTACCTTTATGTAAGGTGTCATGGTGACGTGTTATCCAAGTTGGTGTCCGAAGTTACATTGGTATATATTGGTATCCAAACTCACAGCATATGTGTTGTTGTATTTTGCACGACAATTGTTGTAATAAAGTTGTAGTTGTTTTTCGTACCATATATTTGGCGACTCAGAATGGGTTGGATGGAATGGACCTATTTTGGGGTTGTTACATTTGGTATCAGAGCTATAAGTAAAGAGCCCCGAGCCTCTCGCTGGTGACTTCCTGTTGATGGGGGATGCCTGAAGCGGACTCTCCGTAGGGGACTTGGATTTCTTGGTGGCAAACTGATAGGTACCATTGTGAGGTGCTGTGGTTGAAGCACCATGAGGGTCACATTTGGTATCAGAGCTTAGGGATATGATCTCTGGCGGAGATCGGGGAATAGAACTAGGAGGGGAGAGATGAGTAAATCCTTCGCTAGTGTGTCCTACCTAAGCTTATTTGTTGGTCAGTCATAATATCGGGATATTATGTGATATGTTAATTTGTTAAATTAACCCTTGTTTTGAAGCTGTATTCTAGAATGATATCTCGAAATACGGGGAGATGAGCAATGGAGAAATCATGAGGAGAGGGAAGATGGAATATGAAATTAAAGCAAGGTATTCTCAACTCTTGAAATACCAGGTACGTAAATTTCGGGGACGAAATTTCATAAGGAGGGGAGATTGTAAGACCCCGAATTTTATGAAATAAAAGTATTCAATTTTTCTTATAATTACTATTCAGTAAATGGTTAAATTGATAAAAGTTAAAGTTAAGGGTGATATATGAATTTTTTTTTTCAAAATACGCAAGTGGTTATAAAATATTCATTATTGTCGGGGAATATTCGTTTAGTCGTGGAATATTCTTTACGCTTTGAGAATATTAAATGCGACAGTATGACCATTTGTGGGCCCCATAATGAGAATAAGCGTCGAATGAAGAAAAGCGACAAAATTAAGTTTTTATAAATAACGGCGTAATCGTTACCGTTAACACTGTTGGAATACCCGATGGTTAAAATACAGTAATATGCGTGTTTGCACAGTAGCACACGGTTTTACACAGTATTTTTGAATTATTGATCCTTACATAAGAAGGCACTACTCAATAATTGTTAAAGTAATTCTTATTCAATATTTTATTTTATTGATTCAATAATTGCTGCGTTGATATTTTATATTATTGTTGTTTCAATAATTATCACTGCACAATATTTCTCATTATCAGATCAATAATTCATATTATTTGAATAATATTATTAGATAGCACTATTGGCAATGTCTAGAAAGTTACATCTAAGGAGAGGTTTGGTCACCTAATTGCGCGCCTTGAGAAGGAGAAATTCTTATTGGAAAGCCCCTCTTTCACAGGAGGCACTTTGGTTGTCATTATTGTGATTACGTAATATTATTTGTGAATAATTAGTTATTGATTTATATGATAAGAAAATATTTATTTGATGTGGATATAAATGATGGATTTATTTATGTATTTATAAGTGAAGGAATTAAAGATGAGGTGTTTTATCAGTATTTGTCGAAATGGAGAACAAAATATGGGATTTTCGAGAAAAATTAGTTTATTACTTGATTTTGTAAAATCCATAACTCTTTAATGTATAATGAGTTAAGAGATGAGCCATATATCAAAAGAAAGCCCTAGAAGTAAGCTAAGCTGTAGAAATTTGAATCACCCAAAAATTCTTTGTAGATATTCCGTGGTGAAATTTTGAATGAAATCGGGTCAGAAGGACTAATAGTCCGAAAAATCAATGTTCTTGACTATATTGCGTGAGTTATAAATTTTGATCCGACCGTTGGATCGTTGTAATTTTTGGATATGTTATACATATATAAGTTGAGTATATGTCCACAAATTTTGAACCGTTAAAAATGAGCGTATGATTTGTTATGAATTTTAAGAAGTGGCGATTAGGAAATTAGGTTTTGGTGGAAAATTCTAGAATTGAGTGGGCCCCACTCTTGGTTGTTGGGGAAGATGGCTGATTTTTGGTGGGTGGAATAGTAGCGAGTAAAAGCCATCGTAGCTTGAGTCAAGTCTCTGCTTGGTAGGCTAACATTTTCCTATAAATAGAGGGCTAAGTTAGAATTGAAAATCACACCGAAACAAAGTTTTTTCTCTCTTTCTCTCTAGATTATTGAGTGTAATTTGTGAGTATTTAGATACTTGGTGAGTTGATATTCATCAGTGCAAGTTTCCTTCAGCGTCATATCCGATATCCTGTCAGAAGTGCTGCTCTTTTGAGGTAAGGGATAGTAAGGGATGTTATTTTCTTCTCGGATGATATTATTTCTTCAATATCATTATCTTTGAAATATTGGTTGGAATTTTTATCAAATTTGGAACTTTTTCATGTCGGGGTTACTATTCATGAGTTACTATTCACGAGTTACTATTCATGAGTTACTATTCACGAGTTACTATTCACTTAGTACTATTAATTAAGCGTGAAGATGTTTTTTTGTGGAATTTCTATCTTTTGGTGTCAGAGTTACTTATTCACGATACTCAAGACTATTCACGATATCTGGCACTATTCACGAATCTAAGACTATTCAAGAAAAATAAAAATTTTTCTTTTTCGTCTAAAATATCTATTATGGATACTAGCTTTGATTGTATCCACGTTTTGATCATTCTTGAATTTTACACCACTATGACTATTTTGAGGTATTTTTGGATGTATAGATTAGGAGTTATGGATTTTATGAGAAAAGACTATTTTAAAAGTAACTATTTATAACTCATTTCGGTTAACTCCAAAATTGATGAAATTTTTATTGAGAGTACATCTATATAATATCGATTGTACTCTGTGAATTTGAATTTTTGGATAAAAGTACAATTTATGATAAATGTTTAAATATTAAGGTGGTTTTGGCTATATGAAAAATAGTAAATGAATTTTTAAAATTTCAAGAAAAATATATGTTCAATATGGGACTATTTTATGCTAAATCCGGAAAAGAAATATTTTAGAACCGATTTGGTATTTTTCATGAAAATGTTCTAGTTATGAGTAAATGATTAAATATGTTATGTGAAGTAAGAAAATTGGAAAATATGATTTATTGGCTTGAGAATCATATATGAGATATATCTGATTTTTATGAGGGTTTTGGTTAATGATGATGAAATCTTATGAGTTTGGCATTTTAGATGATTAAATGCATTAATTATTAAAGTGTAACTAATTGGATTAAATTATTTATAAGTTTGAGAAATGATTAAAATATTATTATAATATTAATAATATTAGATTATGAGATTTCTAAGTGATTTATAACATTTGGATTAAGGTGTTATAAATATGGATATGAATTTTATTATGAAACTTTATCTTTTCGTGTCGAGGTTACTTATGCATTATCACGGGACTATGTACGAATACGGGGTACTATTCACAACAAATTGGTTTCTTCTCTGACCAAATTATCGTTGATTTATGAATCTTACTCTTGAAATTAAAACCATGTTTTGATTATATTGTTTTTATATAACATTCTTATAACCCTAATGATGATATTTCTCTTTGACTTGAGTGTAAAGATGGGTAGATTATTGGTATGATCGTGACCATAGGTTCTCTTTGGCGATGGTGCAAAAGTTGAATTGTTGACTGGTATGATCATGACCATTGAATTTACAATTGAATATTTTTAGCTTAAGTGCAAAGGTGAATTGATCAACATGGTTATAATTATTGTTATATAACTTCTGAAATGATTATGTATTTATTTGAGATATGAATTATTGATGAATATCTTTTGCTCGTAATGCAAAGATGAACTGTTGTTGAATATCTTTAGCCTGTAGTGCAAAGATGAATTATTGATGAATATCTTTGGCTTGTAATGCAAAGATGACCCGTTGTTGAATATCTTTGCTTTGTAGTGCAAAGATGAATTATTGATGAATATCTTTGGCTTGTAATGCAAAGATGACCGTTGTTGAATATCTTTGCTTTGTAGTGCAAAGATGAATTATTGATGAATATCTTTGGCTTGTAATGCAAAGATGACCGTTGTTGAATATCTTTTGCTTTGTAGTGCAAAGATGAATTATTGATGAATATCTTTGGCTTGTAATGCAAAGATGACCGTTGTTGAATATCTTTTGCTTTGTAGTGTAAAGATGAGCTGTTGATGAATATCTTTGGCCGTGGTGCAAAGATGAATTTATTAGTATGATTATGAACAAGAAGCGTGATTTGGTATAACCATGATCTTTGATGTTTCGGTAAAGACAAGTGATGAAAATTATCTTTGTCTTGGATGAGGAAAGGAATTTAGAACTACAATTACGATTATGAGTTATACACGTGATTGTGGGACGAGGAATTGTTGATTGATGTTACGAGGATAAAACATTGTTGGTGGATTTTTAACATGGAGAAGACAATAGACTTTATAGTCTATTTGACTCTTCTAATGGATTGCTCATTCAGCTGCAACTATGGTTGAAAAGTTTTATCATCTACCATATGTTCTAAATCTACGATTTATTCTTGATGAAGACTATTGATAATTTATTTATCTTTAGTCATAATATTCTTTCTTGAGCTAGTTGTGCTCACCCTTTTGTTTCACAATTCCTTTCGGTGTAATAAAAGTGTATTTGGGTCGGCGGGGGATAGCGAGGAATAGAGTGGTGGTCTATAGGCGTTGAGGGTGAGGTGAATTTAACTTGGAAGGTGTTTTGTCACTATCATACAAGATGTCTAATGACATACAAACTCGTGTTATCATAAGACATGGTTGTGCTCATCCACTTGCTGAGTATATTTACAAGCACTACTTATATAATCTTGGTGTTTGTTTGGAGTATAATACCCAATTAGAGGCGGTGGAGATAATGATATGTCAAGAGAAGACTCACCATTGGGAAGAATACGATAGTAATCTTCTTGTTTTTCTTTGGGGTCTATTGGATCAACCAAGGATAATTCTGTGGCCATATGATATCTACCATAACCTAAAAGCATGGCCTCCCATGTACGAAGGTTTCTTGAGCACTTCCCAAAGATTCTAATTTCTAAAGCGGTTTTTATTTGTACCTTTATATAGGTGTCATGGTGACGTGTTATCCAAGTTGGGTGTCGAGTTACATTTGGTATATATTGGTATCCAAACTCACAAAGATATGTGTTGTTGTATTTTGCACGACAATTGTTGTAATAAAGTTGTAGTTGTTTTTCGTACCATATATTTGGCGACTCAGAATGGGTTGGATGGAATGGACCTATTTTGGGGTTGTTACACTCTCATTTGTTTGTGTAATTTTTTTTAAGCGAGATTCTGAGGACAGAATCCTTATAAGGGGGAGAGAGTGTAACGCCCCAGAAAATTGAACCTTTTGTAAATACTTTTATAATGAATAAAATAATATTATCTGTTATTATTATGTGCTAGTAAGATGAATGTCGTTCTATAACCTAGAAGCGTCGAAAAGTCGTAGAATTTTAACTACGTGAAGAGAATTGAAGTGTTTGAATTTCCAAGATAAAAATAAAAGCTTTCCGATAAATTTTCTGAAAACACTATTCATCGTTTTTCGCTCAAGAATTATTTTTGAACTTCCGAGAAATACGTAACGTTAGAATATCAAAGTGAGATGGATTATGGGATAATAATTAAAGTTAGGAAAACGTAATATTTCGAATGCGAACTCAATTTGAAAACGTTAGGAAAATCAAGCGTTAAGAAGATTATTGTAATGATCGTATGATACGTATGTATTGTGTGAGGTAGTGTATACGAGTATGATACAAAGTATTATACGAGTATGTGTGAATGATGGTATATCATATATTATGAATTAGTATACGAGTTAGAATACGAGAATTATACGTATAGTATATGTTATAAGGCTTTTAGATAAATGGAATGGACTAGTAGGATTGTGTGACAATTGAATAGTCCAATAAAAATTAAGGTGCAAGCCCAAGTGGTTGTTAATGTGAAGCCCAAAATAAAGTAATGCAAGCCCACAAGAATAAGCTAAGTAATTAAATCTATGCCCAAGATAGGATCCAATAGGTAAGCTTGATCCATGGGACAACCCATGGGTGATCTTGGTGCCCAAGTGTTGTGATGACCAATCATGTTATGTAATGACCAAGTAATTAGTGTAGTTAACAAGTTTACTTAATAGTTAAGTAAGGGAATAGTAAGGAGGTTACTAAGGAGGTGGATGTTTTAATGACCTTTATATCCTAACCTTAGCAAGCCTATAAATAGAGGAAGAGCTTGTTCATTATTTGCTTGTTAACTTTCATCCAACTTCCAACTTAAGTGTTAGAGAGAATAAGAACATTTAAGCTAAACTTCCATTGTTAGATTTTTAAGAAGAAGAAAGCTAGTCATCAAAGGTAAATGATCATATGCCATTAGTCTTCCATCTCTACCATTGTAGGTTGATAAGAGAAGTGTGGATTAATGGTCATGTATGTTAAGAAATCATAAGAATTGGATAATCAATGGACTTAAGCCGTATAAGTCATGAATAAGTAATGTAAACCTAAGTAAGTTATGAACTTATGATGATCATATATGAACTTGTTACATGAAAGAAGTTAATATGTTAATAAGATGTAAGAATGTTGATTAAAGGACTTGAATCAATAATAACTCATAAGAAATGAAATCTAGTAGTTTATAATTTGTTAAATTATAAACTTATGAAGAATAAACCATAACCTAACTTAAAAATAAGTTGTTGTAATGTGTAGGTTGAGATGTCTATAGGATAGATTGAATTCATTTAGAACGATGAACAAATCATAATTAACGAACTTTTGTCAAAATTCACACGATTGGACGATAATCATCGAATTCGTGAAATTCTCGAAATGGAGACAAGTCTTATTTGGCATTATAGAGTTGCGGACTCGAAAATGACCGGATTTCGACTTAGAACGAAGAAACGAGCGTTGAACGTTCACGAACGTTTATCATTTTCATTTAAAATGAACCAATAGGTGAATTTAGAGTTAACGAAGTCAAAAAGATAAAATTCTTGCATGAACACGTAGAGTATGTGATTTGTGAACCATGGGCTCTTGAACGAGCCAATTTGGACTTATAACGAAGAAGTTATGAGCCCGGGAATCTCACAAAGTTGAAAATTTGTCCAAGTTTTTTGGTGCACAGAGCTGGCGTCGCGACGCCAGCCCAAGGCCAAATAGGTGGCGTCACAGCGCCAAGTTTGGCCGAGAAGAGCTATGACCCTCATGGAGTTTCATGTGTGGCAATGTAGCAGTAACGAAGGGACTCATGCGCCAGTAAAGACCGAGTCCGGTCTTTAGCCCACAGGTGTGTGGGCAGCAATACGATACGAGATAAGGAATCTTTGTGTATGCATGCCAAATTTCAAGGGTTCACATAGAGATGATGGATTATGAAGATAGAAAGAAAGACAATGAAGTAGTACAAACTTAATAAACATGAAGTAACATTGTTAATACATTGTTAAACTTTAAGTATGATCACTTATGGTTGAAGTAAGTCAATTGCATATGAAAGTAAGAATGACGTAACGGAACACCGGAACCCATAATAACAAATCTAAGTCATAATTAGATTGAGAAGAAGGGTAAGATTCTTTAGGAACCATGCATGTTTATTCCTGACCTAATGTGTTATATGATGTTATCATTTACTGTAGAGACCTTAAAGACTTAAAGTGCACGTGTAATAACAGTAGCAGACGCTAAAGGCAAGTGTTTTAACCCTTGTTCCAGTTCAAATTTGGACAAGCTTTGTGATTCATGTTTTCTTACGCATGAACTAATGTCTAATGAAGTCAACGCCAATTCTTTCGGCTAGACTTACGATATGTTGGATTTCTTATAATCTATCAAGTATTGTCAATGTTTTACCAAACTATATTGGTGTGGTTTTCAAATGAAGACTGAGTATGCTAAAATGTGTTGTCGTCAAACGAAGGGCACGTGAGGTTGCCACAACTTAAACGTACATACGCTTAATGAATGTAGTGTTGATCAACATAGAGTACTATAGGTTGATCATCTAGACGTGCTCGTAAGCTATGTCGAACTTACGGACCTAGTGTCGGGATGTCCTTTTCAAAGAACTTATGAAATGCTCATGGTCTTGGACCGGAATTGATGTTTTACTGAATATTGTCATTGTAAAACATTTTGAAAGAAAAGAAGTGTTATTTTGAATTATCAATAGTACTTCGTAACTATTGTTTAGTTATTGAAGATATACTATTCCTATGTTTCAAGCATGCTATTTTCATGTGAATTATTGTACTTGCTGAGCTATTTAGGCTCACTCTTGCTTGAACCATATGAATGCAGCTAAGATCAAATGTACTGACGAATCCGGTAAGGATAAAGGGAAGGCTAAGGCGAGCCCGTAGATTACTTATGTAATAGTATAGGTTTGTAATGATAATATTTGATATTATGACAAGAACAAGTGTAACGGTTATAAAGAACATGGGGAATGTTAATAATATTTTTAATATATATAAGACATATTCGTTCTTTTGAGGTATTTTAATTGAATGATTGTGTGAACTGTAGCACCGTGTAGCACCATCTGTCGGGTTGGAAGATACCCGGATTGGGGGGCGTCACAGGTAAATTTAATCATTGAGCGCAAGTAGGAGAAATAAAAGAATGGGTAGAACCGGTATCAAATAAGATATAGACTTTGAAAGAGTTTATGATTAGCTTACTCGTGATAACTTCATTTGGGTTCCTCGTAACGAAAAACGCTCTCTCTTAAACTACCAATTTTGACTTGTCTGAGATATCATTTGGCGTCACCATCCCAACTAAACTTAACTTCACTACACGATAAAATTGATTTAGGTGACCTTCTCTTCCGCAATTGAAACATGCTTTGGGTTGCTACGTACAGTTTGGACAGATGTGTCCCTCTTGTTCGCATTTGAAATATACGACCGATGGTCGTTCTTTTTCCTTGGAAATGGGTGCTAGTGTTGCTGTCTTTCCATCATTATTGAACTTTCTCTTCTTGAAATTTCCATTTCTATTATCTTGGTCATGATTACCACCGAAGTGGTTACCATTCTTGGCATGATAATTTCCTCCACGATGATTATCATTGTTCAAATGGCCGTTGCCACTGGTATGTTTATTATCGTGTTGTTGGTCATTAATTTTTGGTTGGGCTGACTCATTATTGCGCTCCAATAATTGAGCCTTATTCATAACATCTGAATATAAACAAAGTTTGTGAGAAATGAGGTATTAACGTATTTCAGGTTTCAAACCTCTTAGAAACATTAGTGTCATTCGCTCCTCATTATCTACCAAATGGGATGCAAACCGGGATAGCTCCACAAACATAGCCTCGTATTACGATATGGTCATATTGTTTTGCTCTAGCTTGATGAATTCCACCTCCTTAATGTGACGAATATTTTCAGTAAAGTACTTGTCGTTGAACAATTCTTGTAACATCTCCCAAGACATCTTTTGTACGAAAGGTTGAGTACGTTTTACAAATTCCCACTAGTAATCTGCTTCTTCATGCAACATAAAGGTGGTGAAGCGAACCTTTTTCTTTTCTGAGCATTCTAAGACATCCAATATCTTGGTGATCTTCTTTATCCACGTCTCCGCCTTAAGTGGTTCTGGTTTTCCCAAAAACTCTGGTGGTCCCAGCTCCTTGAACTGCTTAGCAGTGACCATCCGAGAGTTGCCAATGTTTCCACCATCATTTTGAATAAGAGTCTATCTCGCCTGATGTTCCATGAATTGTATAAAGCCTCTGAACACCCATCGTTCATCATCTGGTCGGTGTTATTGTTTACCTGAGGATTATTGCCTTCCTGATGCACATTATCATGGGTATTGATCATTGGTGACTTAACGGTCTCATGTGCTTCATTGTTTATCTCAACATTTTCAGTTGCCATTTTCAAACACTGCCACAAAACAAGGGTTAATTGACATACCACATATTATCCCTATACTCTGACCGACCAAATAAATAACAAATAAACTTAGGTAGGTCATACTAGCGAAGGATTTACCCAACTCTCCCCTCCTAGTTCTAGTCTCACATCTCAGCCAGGGATCATATCCCTAAGCTTTGATACCAATTGTGACGCCCCCAAAATAGGTATACATCACCCATTCTAAGTCGTCAAATACATGGTACAGAATACAACTACAACTTAATTATACAACTGTCGTGCAGAATACGACAAAACATAAGCTGTGAGTTTTAATACAAATATTATCTCCTAGACAATATCCAAACTCAAATTTAATCCTCATTATAATTATTATCACACTATTTTATAGAATAGTGAGGACTACTATCGCAACCGTCTTAGACTGTCACTCCATTCCCCGATTAGTCCCAGCTATATTCTCATTTCCTGAAGAGAACAGTGAAATAAAAGGGTGAGCTCAACTAGCCCAGTAAGAAATATTATGACTAAGATAATGCAGAATAAATTATCATTAGCATTCAACAGTATAACAACTGATATAATACAATAGACAACAAGTTTTAGATTAACAAATGCAGCAGAACAAGCAATCCATTAGTAGAAGTCAAATAGAGCATGATATCTACTATCTTCTATGATTTAAAAGTTTATCATCAATTTTATCGTTGAGACTCAGCTTAATAAATAATCCACATCACTGAATTATCCATGCACTACGGGCCAAGGAAATTCATTAGTATCACAACCACGAATTATCCATGCACTACGTGCCAAGGATATTCGTGTTTTCACCAATGGTCATGAACATGCCAAACAACAATTCATCTTTTCACCCTTGGCCAAAGAGAACGCATGGTCATGATCATACCAATATCTGTCCACCAATGCACTACGACCAATAAGAACTTTTACCACATCATTTGTAACATTACAGGTCATTATTATACCGAATGATCCCTGGTCATAATCATACCAATCAACAATCCATCTATGCACTATGGCCAAAGATGACTTTCATCACAATATAAGCATGAGGATGATGACAATGATATAAGAATTCAATTAAAATAAAGCAAAGGACAAATTTTTATAGATTTATAATTTAATTTATCCAGAATTGAATAATGTCCAAATTGTCAACATGATACTGCTTTGTGGAGTAAAATTCAAGAATAATATTGTATCAAAAATGATTTGGACAGAAAAGAAATCAATTTTTGTCATGAATAGTACCCCGAGTGAATAGTACCCAAGTCAATAATACCCCGTGAATAGTACTTTGGGAATAGTATCCCGTGAATAGGACTTTATGAATAGTATTTTGTGAATAGTACTTCGTGAATAGTACTTTGTGAATAATACCCGTGAATAGTATTTCGTAAATAGTACCCGTGAATAGTACTTTGTGAATAGTACCGTATAAATGAATAGTACCCATAAATAGTACTCCGGCATGAAAAGCATAAAATTTAATAAGAATGTTCGGAAAAATATCATTTTGAAATGATACTAGATGAAGTGCAAATTTCAAGGATATTCTACTAATTTCACGGAGTATAGAAGCAATACTGCAACAAATTGAGTGTAGAATTAGGAATACAAAACGGAATAATATTACTTACATAATGTAGAATATGGAAGAAAGTATTATTTCATACGAATACTAAAAAAATAATTTCCATTACGAATAAGAAATAAATAGCATCCCTTACCTTAGTAGAAGGCTAGATACTGCAATAGTGAAGTAGCAGAATACTCTTTTTCTTTCTCTCTATAGCTTCTCTCTCTATAAATACTCTTGTGAGTCTTAGTGAATTGGTGAGAATGAAAGAAGAATGAGCTTCTATTTATAGGAAAACATAGTTTCGATAATTGCACATTTAGGGGCTCAAATTATTACAGTATAGTACCTTCATCTTTGCCTCAATTTTTAATCTTGCACCACCTCCCCTAATAGTACATACACGTGAACCAATAGTTCTATACATGTGAACCAACAGTAATTTGCATGTGAACCAATAGCAATTAATTGCTCATTTATCTGATTAATTGCCCTTTTGGTCAATATAACATCCAAAAATTAATTATTATCGAAATAAATGTCGATTTCCACTAACACTAATAATCCCAACACAATGGAAATATTTTTATCAACAATTTCATCTTTAATCAACACGAACTTATTCATCACTAATATTATAACTCATAATATTTAACAACTAGATCATTCCCAGGAAAGAGGGGGGCATTCCAATAAGGATTTCTCCCTATTGGCGCGTAATTAGGTGACCAAACCCCTTTCCTCGACAGAACTTTCTAGACATCGTCAATAATGCAAATAATAATATGAATAACTTTGTCATCTCAATTATTGATTTAATAATATAAAATATTATGCAGATGATACTATGACAATAATTGAATCAATAATATGAGAGATATTATGCAGCAATTACTGTAGCAATAATTAAGTATAACTGAGTGACTTCTCACGTAAGCATCTATAATCAAAGATATTGTACAATCTGGTAGTAGCTCTTGTGCAACCACGCCAGCGTATTCTTGTATTTTTACCAATCGAAAGTATATCAATAGTTTAACGGTAACACTTTCGCCGTTATATTTATATAAAGATATTTTTGTCGTTTTTCTAACTACGAAAATACTTCCATTGTGGGATCCACCAATAATTGTGTCGTCGTATGAATATTCCCTGTTCAAACGAATATTCCCCGACCAATCGAATATTTTATAACAACTTGCTTACTTTGCAAAATTTATAATATTACCCACAACTATAACATTATATCAAATCCACGCCGTAATATTCAAAAATATATTGTGAGAAATATTAATCTTTATTCATAAAAGTTGGGGTCTTACACTCATTCCTAACCTTCCACTGATGATACCCCGTTCAAAAATCTATCTTAGAAAAATACTTTGCCCCTTTCAACTGATCAAAGAAATCATCGATCCTAGGCAATGTGTATTTATTCTTTATCGTTAACTTGTTCAACTCTCGATAGTCGATACAAAGTCGTAACAATCTGTCCTTCTTCTTCACAAAATAGTATCGGTGCTTCCCACGACGAAACACTTGATTGAATGTACTTCTTATCCAACGGTTCTTGTAATTGAACCATCGATTCCTTCATCTCCAGTGGCGCCATCTGGTATGGCGCCCTTGAAACTTGTGTTGCTCCTAGCACAATATCTATTACGAATTTGGTCTCTCTATCCGATGGAAGACCTGGTAATTCGCTTGGAAATACATCCGCGAATTCTTTAACTATAGATATTTGTTCCATCGTTGCTCCCACTCTCTGGGTATCAACAACATGACAAAAATAGCCTATACATCCCTTCTTAAAAAATTTCCTAGTTTGTGTCATGGTAAGACAACCCAAATGTCCCGGCGATTTATTACTGTAAAACACTACATAAGGCTGTCTCAACGTTCTAATGTTTACACATTTATTTTGACAATCTATAATTGCACCATGGTTGAACAACCAATCCATCCCGAGAATTACATCGAATTCTCCCAACTTTATCGGTATCAAATCTACCGATAATGTATAACCTCTTATTTCTACACAGCAATGCCTATGAATATTTTTAACAGGAATTATTTCTTCGTTTGCTACCTTGATATTCAAAGGTACATGCAGTCTTTTGGGAAGTAATCCTAATCGTCTAGCAAAATCACATGCTATAAAAGAACAAGTAGCACCCGAATCAAACAACACATAAGCATTTATATGGTTGATCGAGATAATACCTGCAACTACATCCCTTAATACAATTGCGTCTTGGACCGTCATGTTAAAGGTGCGGACCATCGGCCTACCCGTCTAAGCTGGACCACCAATAGCTAACTTACCGGTATTAGTGCTCTTATTCCCATCTATCCCCTTCTTTGGGAAATTCTTCACCACGTAGTCAGTTGATCCACACACGAAGCATCCATGGTTCTTCTTCGGATTTGGACAGTTAAGCGAAATGTGCCCCTCCTGTCCACAGTTGTAGCATACTGCTTTTCCCTTGAGACAGACTCCTAAGTGAGTCTTCCCACAGTTCTTGCATTCCTCCGTCCTCTTCTTAGGATCTCTTTTCTTTACTCTGGTATTCCCAGAGTTAAAACCCTTCCTCTTCTGCCCGTTGCCACTACCACTGGCTCCTTCGATTTCCACTCCCCCCTCTACCTTATTCTTGTTCTTCTTCTCTCTGTGGAATTGGCTTAGAGCCTCGTTACCACCCTCGGCAATTATTGCTTTCTCCAGAATGGTTCGAAAAGAATTACTTTGGAACACTGATATCCAGCTATAGAGCCAAGGTTTTAAGCCCTTCTTGAATCTCCTAGCCTTCCTCACATCCGTGTCCACCTAATGTGGAGAAAACCTCGCTAGTTCATTGAACTTGGCAGCATATTGGGGAACTGTCATTTCCATTTATTTTAGTTCTAAGAACCACATCTCTATCCTCTATTTCATACTCGTGGGAAAGTAGTTCTCAAAGAAAAATCTCCTTGAACCGTGTCCACGTTAGGTTCTCTATCCTAGTAAGAAATATTATGACTAAGATAATGCAGAATAAATTATCGTTAGCCTTAAACAGTGTTAAACTGATAAAATACAATAAACATCAAGTTTAACTGCAGCGGAATAAACAATCCATTAGAAGAGTAAAGTAGAGCATGATATCTACTATCTTCTATGATTCAAAAAGTTTTTCATCAACTTTATCGCTGAGACTCAGCTTAATAAATAAACCACATCATCGAATCATCCCTGCACTACAGGCCAAGGATATTCATGTAATTATCAATGGTCATGATCATACCAACAATTGTCCATCAATGCAATAAGGGCCAATGAGGACTTTTACCACATCATTTGTAACATTACGGTCATGATTATACCGAATAATCCCTGGTCATAATCATATCAATCAATAGTACATCTATGCACGTAAGCCACATATAACTTTTATCATAATATACGCATGAGGATGATGACAATGATATAAGAATTCAATTAAAAGAAAGCAAAGGATAAATTTTTAAAGATTTATAACTTATTTTATCCAGAATTCAATAATGTCCAAATTGTCAACATGATACTGTTTTGTGGAGTAAAATTCAAGAATAATATTTTATCAAAAATGATTTAGACAACAAAGAAATCAATTTTTGTCATGAATAATTCCCTGGGTGAATAATACCCAAGTGAATAGTACTTTAGGAATATTACCCCGTGAATAGTACTTTGTGAATAGTACCCCGTGAATAGTACTTTGTGAATAGTACTTGTGAATAGTACTTGTGAATAGTACCTCGTGAATAGTACTTTGTGAATAGTACCGTATAAATGAATAGTACTCATGGATAGTACTCTTGCATGAAAAGCTTAAAATTTAACAAGAATGTGTAGAAAATATCCTTGTGAAATGATACTAGATGAAGTGCAAATTCCAAGGATATTCTACTAATTTCACGGAGTATAGAAGCAATACTTTAAAAAAATGAGGGTATAATTAGGAATACGAGACGAAATAATATTACTCACATACTACATAGTATGGAAGAAAATATTATTCCTTATGAATACTGAACAAAAATAATATCTCTTACGAATATCGAACAAAAATAATATTCCGTACGAATATTAAACGAAGATATTAAATATTGAACAAAAATGATATTCCTTACGAATATTGAACAAAAATAATATTCATACGAATACGAAAAATAATCTCTTCATAATATGAAATAAATAATACCCCTTACCTCAGAAGAAGACTGGATACTGGAATAGTGAAGTAGCAGACTACTCTTCTTCTTTCTCTCTATAACTTCTCTCTCTATAGCTTCTCTCTCTATAACTACTCTTGTGAGTCTTAGTGACTTGGTGAGAATGAAAGAAGAATGTGCTTCTATTTATAGGAAAACATAGTTTCGATAATTGCACGTTTTGGGGCTCAAAATATTACAGTATAATACCTTCATTTTTAATTTAGTCATGCAAGTATTATCAATCTTGCACCACCTCCCCTAATAGTACATGCATGTGAATCAATAGTACACACATGTGAACAACTAGTTATAAGCATGTGAATTAGTAGCAATTAATTGCTCATTTATTCGATTAATTACCCGATTGGTCAATATAACCTCCAGACATCAATTATTTTCGGAATAGATGTCAATTTCCACTAACACAAAAAATTCCAACACAATGGAAATATCAATTTCATCTTTAATCAACCCGAACTTATTCATCATTAATATTATAACTCATAATATTTAACAACCAAATCATTCCTAGGAAAGAGGGGGCTTTTCGATAAGGATTTCTCCCTATTGGCGCGCAATTAGGTGACCAAACCTCTCCTCGACAGAACTTTCTAGACATCGTCAATATGCAAATAATAATATGAATAACTTTATCGTCTCAATTATTGATTTAATAATATAAAATATTATGCAGATGATACTGTGACAATAATTGAATCAATAATATGAGAGATATTATGTAGTAATAATTGAGTATAACTAAGTGTCTTCTCACGTAAACATCAATAATTAATACCGTGTGCTACTATGTAACCACGCGTATCACTGTACTTTTACTACCGAGTATTTCAATAGTTTAACGGTAAAACTTTCGTCGTTATTTAAAAAAATATTTCAGTCATTTTCTAACTACTACAGTACCTCCGTTGTGGGGTCCACCAATGATTGTGTCGTCGTACAAATATTCCCTATTAAAACAAATATTCCCCGACCAATCGAATATTCCCTGACACAACGAATATTTTATAACAACTTGCTTACTTTACAAAATTTTCAAATGTCACCCTTAACCCTTATCAATTTAACCATTTACTAAATAAAATAATAATTATAAGAAAATTGAATACTTTCCTTTCATAAAATTCAGGGTCTTACAATTATTACTTTCTTCTTGTTCATTAGTAATTATTCATTATTAAATAATAACTTCAAACTCATTGCCCAACATGTTCCATAAAAAGGCTTATATTGATTTGCTTCTTTCTTGTAGTATAATACTACATCATTCATCATTACACAGCCTTAGCTGATTACATTACTTTCCCGCCATTGCTTTCTAAAATTTGGGATATACAAAAGACTACCCTTTGATATACAAAAGAGGGTTTTACGTTACTACATACATACAACATATGTACATCTCTAACTCTACTCTAGCTACTAACTAAGTTACATTTGCCTTATGACATTCTCATAGTCCGCATTGGCAAGACTGGCTATAACATCTCGACTGATAGTATGTCGAGTCTGCCACTTGCAGCTGAAAATCCCCGTTAAAACTCCTATGTATATAGGACATTCTACTTATCTTCTGCTTTTTGGCCTTTAGCTCTTGTCTAAGCTCAAAGGTCTCATGTTTCAGCTCGTGGACCTTGTCCTTCGCCAAAACCTTCTCGTTGTGCTCCTCTTCCCACATCGTCTCCATGTCTTTCTTGTTCTCCAAGCTTTCATGGAATAACTCTCTCACTTCCTTCCCCAACTGGATATTTCTATCCAATATTGTCATAAACAACGCCTTCATTGACTCCCCTGGAGTCATCTCGTCTGCAGGTGCTACCGTATTAAACAACAACACCTCCACCTCCTCCTCCGATATGCCATCAAACAAGGACATGAATTCTAAGTTCTCCGAGTCTTCTGACTAGATAACCACCACTTCTGCCACCTCAGATACAGGGGTCGATAAGATATCTACTTGATTCATAAACTCTTCACTAACGACATGTATATCCCTATACATTACGTTATCTCCCGACATCTATAACAAAACAAATTAGTTTGACTAGTACACATCATTAGAATAATAAAAACACATATCACATTTAATGCATTTTTAGGGTTAACTTCATCTTTTACTTCTTTAATTCTTCTTAAGGTTATGGCTTAAGGTTCTTTTACCCCCTTAAGTTTTATAGCCTACAACTCTGATACCAACCTGTGACGCCCCCAAATCCGGGTATCTTCCAACCCGACAGATGGAGCAACACAGTGCTACGGTTCACACATACATTCAATTGAAATACCTCAAAAGAGTGAATATGTCTTCTATATATTCCAAAACAATATTACTATTCTCAGGTTCTTTGTAACCATTACATGTGTTCTTGTCATAATATCAAATATTTACAACATTCCTACTATACTGTTACAAAGGCAACTTATTGGTTCGCCTTAGCCTTCCCTTTATCTTTACTAGGTCATTCAGTCCGTTCGATCTTAGCTGCATTTATATGGTTCACGTAAGAGTGAGCATAACTAGCTCAGCAAGTATGATAATTTCATTTAAGTAATAGGTTTAAATCATATGAATCGTATATCTTCTATAACTGAATCAGTAGTTATGAAGTACTATAGATAATTCAAAATAGCACTTCTCTTTTCTTTAAAATGTTTAACCATGAACAACATAAGTTAAACATCAATTTCGGCCCAAGACCTTGAACATTTCATTCTTTCTTTGAAAAGGACAACCCGACACCAAGTCTGTAAGTTCGACATATCTTACGAGCACGTCTAGGTGATCAGCCTATAGTACTCTATCTTGTACAGCACTACTTCTTTAAAGGTATCTACATTTATGTTTTGGAAACCTCACGTGCCTGTTGTTTGACGACAAAACATTTGTTTATTCATACTCAATCTTTCTTTGAAATCAATACCAAAATAGCTTGGCAAAAGATATCAACATTTACAATAGTTTGATAGATTATAAAGAAATTGTAACGATCGAGAAATTCGGATCTTATTGTAAAATGATTTTATTAAATTAAATAATAATAAAATCATATTCCATGTGTTATCAAGATGGTTGTCATTGTATAATCTATTGATGTTAGAATGTCATAGTATTTGAGCTACGTGGATGAATTAAAGTGTTTGAATTTCCAAGATGAAAATAAAAGTTTTCTGAGAAATTTTCCGAAAAACACTATTCATCGGTATTTGCTTGGGATATAATTTTGAGTTTCCGAGAAATATGCAATGATGGAATAACAAGGTAAGATGGATTATGTAATAAAAATCTAGTTATGGAAAATGTAATAATTAACATGGACTTAGTTTATAAACATTAAGTAAAGCGAAGTGTTAAAGAATAAGTAATAATTGTATGATACTTGGTATTGTACGAAGCAATGAAAACGAGTATAATACGAAGTATTATACGAGTTTGTATGAGGGATGAAATACCGTATATAAATTCTATATGAATTAGAATATGAAAATAATACATCAACAATATGTATTAAGAAATGTTAATGGACTTGGATGATTGGTTAACAATTATATACAAGTCCAAGTGAATTAAAGAGAGAAGCCCAACTATTAATTAATGAACCAACTAGTGGTTATTAATGCAAAGCCAAAGAGTGAATTAAAGTAAGCCCAAGCTAGAATCCATGGGTTGTATGACCCATGGGGCAAACCATATTGATATGGTTATTGTGGTGACCAAGTAATGTGGTGATCAAGTAAATGAGTAATGACCAAGACTTAGGAGTATTGACCAAGACTTTGAAGTAATGCCCAAGTATGAGATAAGAGAGTGGTTAACAAGTAATGAATAGTAAGGAGGTGGCTTAAGGAGGTGGGATGATTTAATGACCAATCTACCCTAACCTTGGAAAGTCTATAAATAGAGGAAGCTTACAAGCCATTTGTTGGTTGATCAAATAATCCAACACTTCTAAAGTGCTTAAGTGTTAGAGAGAATAAGCTACACATAAGTCATTCCATAAGTAAGAAGAAGAAGAAAGCTACCTTACCAAGACATCAAAAGAGTAAGACTTCTTCTCAATTATCTTCTATCTCTACCATGATAGGATGATAAGAAAAGTTGGATTAAGAAACATGAATGAGTAAGTAATGAACTTAAGCCAATTAAGTTGGTAAGAAGTCATTTAAGCTAGCATAAGTTATAAACTTATGTGAAAATAATATGAACTTGTAAGGAGTTTATTAAGAGAAACGATATGAATGTAAAAGAATTTATATGATCATATGTATCATGTATACCTAAATTAAGTTATATGTTAAGAACATATAAATATGATGATTAAGAAACCTTAATTGTCATAAGACATGAATAATCAAATCTTAAGTAGTTTATAAATGACAAGTTATAAGCTCATGAAGAATAAGTCTAAAATACAATAATGAATATAAGTTGTTGTATTACGTTTGTTGAGGCAAAATAAGTCTAAAATACAACAATGTTCACATGATGAATGAAGTTCATTTGTAATGTTGAACAAATCATAAGAAGGAAGAATTGCCGGAATTTGCACGATTGGACGATAATCGTCGAATTGGTTAAATTCTCGGAATGGAAGTCAAATTTTGTGTTTGAACTCGGAACCATTGTTTTCCAATGGAGACAAGTCATATTTGGCATTTAAGAGTTGCAGACTCGAAAATGACCGAATTCTGACTTAGAACGAAGAAACGAGCGTTGAACGTTCACGAACATTTATCGTTTTCGTTAAAAATGAGCCAATAGGTGAATTTTTAGCAAACGAAGTTGAATAGATAAAATTCTTGAATGATCATGTAGATTATGTAATTTGTGAACCGTAGGCTTTTGAACGAGCCAATTCAGACTTATAACAAAGAAGTTATGCGTCCGGGAAATTCACAAAATTCACAAACTGAATATGGTATTTGTGTGCGAGAGTTCAGCGCCGTGGCGCCAACCCTAGTAAAAAGACCCACGCCTGGGCGTGGAGCGAGAATAGAGCACCTGCAAGAGTTCACCGTGTAATGCAAACTATAGTACATATTATTAAATAGCAGCAAATGCCATGAATAATACTAACAACCTCACGAGAGAGAGCAGCAGTGCATGCCCATTAAAAGTAAGGACTCGCTAAGTAGCGCCAAGTCAGGATAATGATATAAAGAGATCGCACACATGACATGAAATGTAGTAGTATAAAGATGAAGGCCGCAATGCCATCTCTCGAACAAAAATAGTAATGAATGTTTCTAAGTACAAAAAAAAGAGAAGGAAGTAAACATAACTTAAGGAATGTAACATAACATTGTTTAAACTTTGTTAAACCTTAAGGAATGTAATGTAAAGGGTGAGATAACCTAGTCAAATATTAATGGAAGAGTAATGATAAACCGAAACGAATAGTAATTGAATCTAATACACAATTAGATTAAAATGAAGGGTATGATATAGTCATATACATACTTGATTATATGTGACCTAATGTAAGGCATTATGTGATCATGTATTGTAGAGACTTGAACGACTTGAACATAAAGTTAAAATACCGTAGCAGACGCTAAAGGCAAGTATTCTAACTCTTGTCTCAGTTAAATCTGAACAAGTTTTTGAGGTTCATGTATTCTTTCGCATGAATTGAGTTATGATAAAGTTGAAGCCAATTCCTTTGGCTAGACTTGATGTATTGATAATCTATTCATGTATTATCAAATGTTGTTATCTTTTGTCAACTACCTGATATGGTTTTCAAAAGAAGACTAAAATGTTAAACAAATGTTTTGTCAGTAAAACGACAAGCACGTGAGGTTGCCAAATGCTTAAACGTGCATTCGTTTAATGGATGTAGTGTTGATCAACATAGAGTACAATAGGCTGATCACCTAGAAGTGCTTATAAGTAATATCGGGCTTACGAACTTGTTTCCGGGTTGTCCTTTTCCAATAAAGAATGAATACTCGAGGTCTCTGACCGGAGTGAATGTTTTTCTAAATACTGTTGTTATTGTAAAACATTTTGAAAGAAAAGATGAAGTGCTATTTTGAATTATCAATAGTACTTCATTACTATTGTTCAGTTATTGAAGATATACGATTTGTATGCGTCAAGCATGTTGTTATTAAATTGTTATACTTGCTGAGCTAGTTATGTTAACTCTTGCTTGAACCATATGAATGCAGCTAAGACTGAACGTCCCCAAGGATCAAAAAAGGATAAGGGAAAAGCTAAGGCAGATTACTAAGCTTTCTTGTAATAGTATAGGTCTATTGTTGTAATTTAACTGATATTATGACAAAGAACTTTTGTAACGGGTATAGAACTTGGGAAATGTAAATATTACTTTAAATATATAGAAGTTATGTTCGTTCTTTGAGACTTTTCAATTGAATGGATGTATAAATGTTGTACAGTATAGCATCATCTATCGGGTTGGAAGATACCCGGATTTAGGGGCGCTACAAGTTGGTATCAAAGCCTAGGTTATAAAACTTAAGGGGGAAAGTGGAACCTTAAGTCATAACCTTACGAAAGAATAAAGAAGTAAAAGATGGAAAGTAACCTTATAAAAATGCATTATATTATGTTATGTATTTTTATTATTTTACTAATGTGTACTAATCAAACTATATTGTTTTATTGTAGATGTCAGGAGAAAATGATATGTATAGAGATATACATGTAGTGAGCGAGGATTCAGTTAATCAGGTAGAGATACTACCAAATCCGTTGCCCGTAGAACCAGAGTTGGTGACCATCGAGTCGGGAGACTCAGACGATTTAGATTACATGTCTATATTTGATGGCATGCTAGAGGAGGAGGTGGACGTGATGTCCTTTGACCAGGTTCCACCTATAGAGGACCAGGTTCCACCTACAGAGGAAATGTCTACGGGGGAATCAATGAAAGCATTGTTTATGTCGGTATTGGATAGGAATGTCCATTACTGCCAAGAGGTTAAGGAGTTGAAAGAGGAACTCCAAGCTGTCCATGAGGACAAGGCTAGTATTGAGGGAATGTGGGAAGAGGAGCATGATGATAGAATTTTAGCTAAGGACAAGGTCCGAGAGCTGAAATGTGAAGTCTTTGAGCTCAAGTAGGAGCTAAAGACTAAAAAGAGGAAGTTGGAGAGGATGTCCTATATACATAGGAGTTCTCACATAGATTTCTAGCAGCAGGTAGCTGGATATCAGATAGAAGTAGGGCAGACCCGACACACTATCGAGAGAGAGATGTAATTCTTAAATGCGGTGACAAGGATTTCGAGAATGTCATACGGCAGATGTAGTCTAGCAATAACTAGAGTAGAATAGATATGTAAATATTATGTATCTAGTAGTGACGTAAAACCCTCTTTTGTATAACAAAGGGTAGTCTTTTGTAAATCCCAATTTTTGGAAAGTAATTGTGGGATGGAAATGTAATCAGCTAAGGTTGAGTAATGTAAACAATGTAGTGTTATACTACAAGTTATGAATCAATATAAATCTTTTTATGGAATATGTTGAGTAATGAGTATGAGTTGTTGTGTTATTGCAAATATTAACAAACCAACAAGAATAAAGTAATAATGATGAGTTGTTTTCTTAATAGCAAAATGGCGCCAAGAAGGAGACAACGAAATCAGGGCGCTAATGTTAACCAATAACGGAGGGTGGTAGAGTTAATCAATGCAGAGTTCGTTAATCTTTAACTTGCATTTGCATTTAATAGAAACGGGGCTAACGTGCATTCGTGATTCACGGAGTAATCTGAGCTACTACTTTTAAGGATTTCAAAAGTGTAGGTCCGCCGGAGTTCAAAGGAACTACGGACCTATAGAAGCCCAGACATGGGTAAAAGAAATTGAGAAAGCATTTGTTATAGCAAATGTTGAGGAGGGACAAAAGGTTGCCTTTGCAACTTATTTGATGAAGGAGAGGCCAACTTACGGTGGGAGGCAAACCAAAGTTAGGGCCGATATAGGAAATCTAACGTGTGAGAGGTTCAAGGAGATTTTCTTGAGAACTATTTTCCCACAGTATGCAAGGAGGATGGAGATGAGGTTCATGGAATTGAGACAAGGGATATGACAGGTTCCCAAAGATCTCGCCAAGTTTAATGAATCGGCACGATTTGCTCCACATCAAGTGGACTTTGAAGTGAGAAAGGCTAGAAGGTTCGAAAGGTGGCTTGAAACCCCGGCTCTATAGCCGAATCTCTCGTGTTCCAAAGTACTTCCTTTGGAACCATACTAGAAAAGGCAATAATTACCGAAGGTGGGAATGAGGCTCTTAGCCAGTACCATAAAGATAAGAAGACCCAAGGCAAGGTTGATGGAGGAACCAAGACTGAGAGAGCCAGTGGAAGTGGCGATGGTCAGAAAATAAAGGGCTTTAACTCTAGGAATATCGGAGTAAAACAAGTGAACTCTAAGAGGAGAATGGAGGCTTGTAAAACCTGCGGGAAGACTCACTTAGGAGTCTGTCTCAAAGGTAAGGCGGTATGTTATAATTGTGGACAGGAAGGGCACATTTCGCCTAACTGTCCCAATCCGAAGAAGAATCACGGATGCTTTGTATGTGGATCAACTGACCACATAGCAAAGAACTGCCCGAAGAAGGGGATAGAAGGAAATAAGGGAACTAATAGCGGGAAGTTAGCTATTAGTGGTCCAGCTCAGCCGGGGAAATCAATGGCCCACACTTTTAGTATAACGGTCCAAGATGCGGTGGCATCAGGGGATGTAGTTGCATGTATTATTCCGATCAACAATATAAATGCATACGTGCTATTTGATTCGGGTGCTTCTTGTTCGTTTATAGCATGTGATTTTGCTAGGAGACTAGAATTATTTCCCAAAAAATTGCCTATACCTTTGAACATTAAGGTAGCAAATGAAGAGATAATTCCTGTTGAAGATATTCATAGGAGTTGTTGTGTAGATGTACGTGGTTGTAAGTTATCAGTAGATTTAATACCAATAAAGTTAGGAGAATTCGACGTAATTCTCGGAATGGATTGGTTGATTAATCATGGAGCAATTATAGATTGCCAAAAGAAATGTGTGAGTATCTGGACGTTGAAGCAACCTCCGGTAGTATTTTACGGTAGTAAATTGCTGGGACGTCCGTGTTACCTTACGATGACACAAACTAGAAAACTTTTAAGGAAGGGTTGTGTAGGTTACCTATGCCATGTTGTTGATACCCAGAGAGTGGGAGCAACCATGGAACAAATACCTATAGTAAACGAATTCATGGATATATTTCCAAGTGAGTTACTGGGTTTATCACGGATAGGAGATCGAATTTGTGATGAACCTTTGTGCGAGTGAACGACACCGGTCTCAAGGGCACCGTACCGTATGGCGCCTGTGGAAATGAAAGAACTAATGGTTCAGCTATAAGAACTATTGGACAAGAAGTACATTCAACCAAGTGTTTCGCCGTGGGGAGCACCGATGTTGTTTGTCAAGAAGAAAGACGGATCGTTAAGGCTTTGTATCGACTATCGGGAGTTGAACAAGTTAACGATAAAGAATAAATACCCATTGCCCAGGATCGATGATCTCTTTGATCAATTGAAAAGGGCTAAGTATTTTTCTAAAATAGATTTGCGGACGGGGTATCATCAGTTGAAGGTTAGGAAGGAAGATGTACCAAAGACTGCATTTAGGACTTGTTATGGTCATTATGAGTTTCTGGTGATGTCATTTGGATTGACGAATGCACCTGCTGCATTTATGGATATGATGAACAGAGTGTTCAAACTATATTTGGACAAGTTCGTCGTGGTGTTTATCGATGATATTCTAGTCTATTCTAAGATGCCAGAAGATCATGCCGAACACTTAAGATTAGTGTTGGAGACACTAAGGAAGGAGAAGTTATATGAGAAATTCACCAAATGTGAATTTTGGTTAGAAAAGGTGCAGTTTTTAGGTCATGTCATTGACCAAGAGGGGATTTCAGTGGATCCAGCGAAGGTAGAAGCAGTAATAAATTGGGAACAACAAAAAAGCGCTTAATCGAGGTGCGGAGTTTCCTAGGGTTAGCAGGGTACTATCGAAGATTTATCCAAGATTTTTCAAAGATAGCTACCTCGTTGACTAATTTAACAAGGAAGACGGTGAAATACATATGGACGGATAAATGTGAAGATAGTTTTCAAGAACTGAAGAAGAGATTAAGTGAAACTCTTGTTTTGTCATTGCCAGATGACACAGGAAATTTTGTAGTGTATAGTGATGCTTCGCATAGAGGACTTGGTTGTGTACTTATGAAGCATGGCAAAGTCATTGCGTATGCATCTCGATAATTGAAGGATTATGAGAAAGTTTACCCTACTCATGATCTGGAACTGGCCGCAGTAGTGTTTGCCCTAAAGATATGGAGACATTATCTTTATGGTGGAAAATGTGAGATATATACGGACCATAAAAGTTTAAAGCATATCTTCACTCAGAAGGAGTTGAATATGAGACAGAGAAGATGGCTATAGTTGATAAAGGATTATGATTGTGAAATCCTGTATCACCCTGGAAAAGCCAATGTAGTTGCCGATGCCTTAAGTAGGAAGGGTCGGGAAAAGTTGTCTATGTTAACGGCTCAAAAGGAGTTAATAACAGAGATGGCTAGGATGGAAATAGAAGTGAAGATGCTGAGTGATTCGGGGCAATTACTCTTTGCGACAGAGATGCAATCTACCATCGTAGAAAGTGTTAAGGAGGTACAACTCAAGGCGGATGAGTGTAACCAAATGAAGAAGCGGTTATCCGAGAAGGAAGAGGTTAAGTATAGTCTTGATAATGAGGGATTATTAGGATTTGAGGGAAGAATTTGGATTCCGAATGAGACGGAATTAAAGGAGCAATTGTTACAAGAAGCTCATAGTTCGAGGTACTCGATACATCCTGGTAGAACTAAGATGTATCAAGACCTTCGACAAGAGTTTTTGGTGGCCAAACATGAAGAGAGAAATAGTAGAGTATGTGAGTAGGTGCTTAACTTGTCAAAAAGTTAAGGCCAAACATCAATGACCCAGTGGTTTATTACAGTCATTGGAGATTCCAGAATGGAAGTGGGAGCATATCATGATGGACTTTGTGGTTGGACTTCCGACGAAGCAAAAAGGGTACGATTCAATTTGGGTAATAGTGGACCGGTTGACGAAGTCGGCTCACTTTTTGCCAATTAGGGTCAAGTATAACTTAGACCAGTTAGCTAAACTTTATGTCAAGGAAATCATTTCCAGACATAGAGTACCAATATCAATTGTGTCAGATCGTGATCCACGATTCACATCAAACTTTTGGAGGAGTTTGCAAGAGCAGTTGGGAAAACAGCTGAGGTTAAGCACTGCTTATCATTCACAAACTGATGGGCAGAGCGAAAGAACCATTCAGGCGTTAGAAGACATGTTGAGGTCTTGTGTCATGGATTTCAAGGGTAGTTGGGATGATCACCTACCACTAGTAGAGTTTGCATATAACAACAATTATCATACAAGCATAGGTATGCCGCCGTATGAAGCTCTGTATGGGAGAAAATACAAAACACCTTTGTGTTGGGATGAGGTGGGAGAACGTCGGATGCTAGGACCAGAATTGGTGCAGCAAACAGCGGATGTGGTAAAGTTAATTCGAATGCGTCTTGTCACAGCTCAGGACAGAAAGAAAAAGTATGCTGACTCACATAGATTAAATCAAGAGTTTGAGGTGGGCTCGTATGTGTTTCTAAAGGTATCTCCCTAGAAAGGAAAGATACGCTTTGGAAAGAAAGGAAAGTTAAATCCAAGGTTTATAGGACCTTTTGAAGTATTAAAACGGGTGGGAGAGGTAGCTTATATGGTAGCATTACCTCCAGACCAAGAACGAATGCATAACGTATTTCACGTATCTGTATTACGTCCATATAAGCCGGACTATGAGCATGTAATCGAGTATAAACCGATTCATATCGAGAAAGACTTAACCTATGAAGAGTCGCCGATGCAGATCATTGATAGAAAGGAACAAGTTCTGAGGAACAAGGTAATACCATCAGTAAAGGTAATATGGAAGAACCACGACGCCGAAGAAGCAACGTGGGAACTAGAAGAAAAGATGAAGAAAAACATCTATTTGATTAAAGTAAGACGAGATTCTGGGGACAGAATCTTTATAAGGGGGAAGAATGTAACGACCGAGAAATTCGAATCTTATTGTAAAATGATTTTATTAAGTTAAATAATAATAAAATCATATTCCATGTGTTATCAAGATGGTTGTCATTGTATAACCTATTGATGTTAGAATATCGTAGTATTTGGGCTACGTGGATGAATTAAAGTGTTTGAATTTCCAAGACGAAAATAAAAGTTTTTCGAGAAATTTTCCAAAAAACACTATTCATCGGTATTTGCTCGGGATATAATTTTAAGTTTCCGAGAAATACGTAATGATGGAATAACAAGGTAAGATGGATTATGTAATAAAAATCTAGTTATGGAAAATGTAATAAATCGCTTGTGGATTTAATTTATAAATGTTAAATAAAGCGAAGTGTTAAGAAATAAGTAATAATGGTATGATATGTTGGTATTGTACAAAGTAATGAAAGCGAGTATAATACTGAAGTATTATACTGAGTTAGTATGAATGATGAAATACCGTATATAAATTTTATAAGAATTAGAATCAAAATACATCAAGAAATGTTAATGGACTTGGGTGATTGATTAATAATTGGGGACAAGTCCAAATGAATCAAAGGAGAGGCCCAACTATTATTAATGAACCAATAAGTGTTTATTAATGCAAAGCCCAAAGGATTTATTAATCCAAGCCCAAAACTAAAGTCCAATAAATTGGTTGACCCATGGGGCAAACCATATTAATATGGTTGAATGTGTGGTGACCAAGTGATGTGGTGATCAAGTAAGTGTGATGATCAAGTAGGAGTATTGACCAAGACTAAAGAGTAATGACCAAGTGTAGGATTTAAGTTGTGCCTTGAAAGTAATGAATAGTAAGGAGGTGGTTTAAGGAGGTGGGATGTTTTAAAGACTAAACTACCCTAACCTTGGAAATTCTATAAATAGAAGAAGCTTGCAAGCCATTTGTTGGTTGCTCAAATAATCTAGACATCACAAAGTGCTTAAGTGTTAGAGAGATTAAGTTGCAAATAAGTCACTCCATAAGCCAAGAAAAGAAGAAGCTACTTATCAAAGACTTCTAAAGTAAGACTTCTTCTCCAAATATCTTCTATCTCTATCATGATAGGATGATAAGAAAAGTGGTATTAAGAAACATGAATGAGTAAGTAATGAACTTAAGCCAATTAAGTTGGTAATAAGTCATTTAAGCTAGCATGAGTTATAAACTTATGTGAAAATAATATGAACTTGTAAGAAGTTTATTAAGAGAAATGAAATTAATGTAAAAGAACTTATATGATTATATGTATCATGTATACCTAAGTTAAGTTATATGTTGAGAACATATGAGAAATGATGGTTAAGAAACTTTAATTGTCATAAGTCATAAATAATCAAATCTTAAGTAGTTTATAATTTGACAAGTTATGAGCTCTTGAAGAATAAGTCTAAAAATCCAACCATGAATATAAGTTATTGTATTAAGGATGTTAAAATGTTCACATGATGAATGGAAGTTATTTGTAATTTTGAACAAATCATAAGAACGAAGAATTGCCGAAATTTGCACGATTGGACTATAAACGTCGAATATGTAAAATTCTTGGAATGAAAGTCAAATTTTTTGTTGGATCACAAAACCTTTGTTTTCCAATAGAGACAAGTCATAATTGGCATTTAAGAGTTGCGGACTCGAAAATGACTGGATTCCGACTTAGAACGAAGAAACGAGCGTTGAACGTTCACGAACGTTTATCGTTTACATTAAAAATGAACTAATAGGTAAATTTTTAGCAAAAAAAGTCAAATAGAAAAAATTCTTGAATGATCATGTAGAGTAAGTAAATTTTTAACCGTAGGCTTTTGAACGAGCCAATTCAGACTTATAATGAAGAAGTTATGTGTCCGGGAAGTTCACAAAATTTTAAAACTGAAATTATTATTCGGTAAGATAGAGTCAAAATGCATGGCCAACCCTAAACAAAAGATTCATGGCCATGGCTGCTGAACAAGAATTCAAGCATCAAGAAGAGTTCGTCGCATAACGCGAACCTTTATTCGATAAGTAGCGCCTTGCAGCCAAGTCCAAAGTCCGAGATGACATTAAGGTTATTGGCCATGCAATACGAGATGTAAAGTATAACTGCACCGCAGCAACCTTGATCTCAGAACAAAGATAGTAAGGAAATTTTCTAAGTGCAAAGAAAAGAAATGGAAGTAAACATAACTTAAGGGAGGTAATGTAACATTGTTAAACTTTGTTAAAACCTTAAGGAATGTAATGTAAAGGTTAAGATAGCCTAGTCAAATATAAATGCAATGGTAAATGACAAATCGGAACAAAAAGTAATTAAATCTAATACACAATTAGATTGAAATAAAGAGTATGATATAGTCATATACATACTTGATTATATGTGACCTAATGTAAGGCATTATGTGATCATGTATTGTAGAGACTTGAACGACTTGAACGACTTGAATATAAAGTTAAAACACCGTAGAACACGCTAAAGGCAAGTATTCTAACTCTTGTCTCAGTTCAATCTGAACAAGTTTTTGAGGTTCATGTATTCTTTTGCATGAATTGAGTTATGATGAAGTTGAAGCCAATTCCTTTGGCTAGACTTGATGTATTGATAATTTATTCATGTATTATCAAATGTTGCTATCTTTTGTCAACTACTTGGTATGGTTTTCAAAAGAAGACTGAAAAGTTAAACAAATGTTTTGTTGGTAAAACGACAGGCACGTGAGGTTGCCAAATGCTTAAACGTACATACGTTTAACGGATGTAGTGTTGATCAACATAGAGTACAATAGGCTGATCACCTAGAATTGCTCGTAAGTAATATCGGGCTTACGGATTTGATTTCGAGTTATCCTTTTCCAATAAAGAATGAATACTCGAGGTCTTTGACCGGAGTGAATGTTTTACTAAATAATGTTGTTATTGTAAAACATTTTGAAAGAAAAGATGAAGTGCTATTTTGAATTATCAATAGTACTTCATAACTATTGTTCAGTTATCGAAGATATACGATTTGTATGTGTCAAGCATGTTGTTATTAAATTGTTATACTTGCTGAGCTAGTTATGCTCACTCTTGCTTGAACCATATGAATACAGCTAAGACTGAACGTCCCGAAGGATCAGGAAATGATAAAGGAAAAGCTAAAGTAGATTTCTAAGTTGTTTTGTAATAGTATAGGTCTATTGCTGTAATGTAACTGATATTATGATAAAGAACCTTTGTAATGGGTTTAGAACTTGGGAAATGTAAATATTACTTTAAATATATAGAGGGTATATTCGTTCTTTGAGACTTTTCAATTGAATGAATGTATGAATGTTGTACAGTATAGCACCATCTGTCGGGTTGGAAGATACCCGAATTTGGTGGCGCTATATTATAAAGATGGTTGTCATTGTATAACCTATTGATGTTAGAATGTCGTAGTATTTGAGCTACGTGGATGAATTAAAGTGTTTGAATTTCCAAGACGAAAATAAAAGTTTTCTGAGAAATTTTCCGAAAAATACTATTCATCGGTATTTGCTCGGGATATAATTTTGAGTTTCTGAGAAATATGCAATGATGGAATAACAAGGTAAGATGGATTATGTAATAAAAATCTAGTGATGGAAAATGTAATAATTCACTTGTGGACTTAGTTTATAAACATTAAGTAAAGCGAAGTGTTAAAGAATAAGTAATAATTGTATGATACTTGGTATTGTACGAAGCAATGAAAACGAGTATAATACGAAGTATTATACTAGTTTGTATGAGGGATGAAATACCGTATATAAATTCTATATGAATTAGAATACAAAAATAATACATCAACAATATGTATTAAGAAATGTTAATAGACTTGGATGATTGGTTAACAATTGTATACAAGTCCAAGTGAATTAAAGAGAGAAACCCAACTATTAATTAATGAACCAACTAGTGGTTATTAATGCAAAGCCAAAGAGTGAATTAAAGTAAGCCCAAGCTAGAATCCATGGGTTGTATGACCCATGGGGCAAACCATATTGATATAGTTATTGTGGTGACCAAGTAATGTGGTGATCAAGTAAATGAGTAATGACCAAGACTTAGGAGTATTGACCAAGACTTTGAAGTAATGGCCAAATATGAGATAAGAGAGTGGTTAACAAGTAATGAATAGTAAGGAGGTGGCTTAAGGAGGTGGGATGATTTAATGACCAATCTACCCTAACCTTGGAAAGTCTATAAATAGAGGAAGCTTACAAGCCATTTTTTGGTTGATCAAATAATCCAACACTTATAAAGTGCTTAAGTGTTAGAGAGAATAAGCTACACATAAGTCATTCCATAAGTAAGAAGAAGAAGAAAGTTACCTTACCATGACTTCAAAAGAGTAAGACTTCTTCTCAATTATCTTCTATCTCTACCATGATAGGATGATAAGAAAAGTTGGATTAAGAAACATGAATGAGTAAGTAATTAACTTAAGCCAATTAAGTTGGTAATAAGTCATTTAAGCTAGCATAAGTTATAAACTTATGTGAAAATAATATGAACTTGTAAGGAGTTTATTAAGAGAAACGATATGAATGTAAAAGAATTTATATAATCATATGTATCATGTATACCTAACTTACGTTATATGTTAAGAACATATAAGTATGATGATTAAGAAACCTTAAATGTCATAAGACATGAATAATCAAATCTTAAGTAGTTTATAATTGACAAGTTATAAGCTCATGAAGAATAAGTCTAAAATACAACAATGAATATAAGTTGTTGTATTACGTTTATTAAGATGTTCACATGATGAATGAAGTTCATTTGTAATGTTGAACAAATCATAAGAAGGAAGAATTGCCAGAATTTACACGATTGGACGATAATCGTCGAATTCATAAAATTATCGGAATGGAAGTCAAATTTTGTGTTTGAACTCGGAACCATTGTTTTCCAATGGAGATAAGTCTTATTTGGCATTTAAGAGTTGTGGACTCAAAAATGACCGGATTCCGACTTAGAACGAAGAAACAAACGTTGAGCGTTCACGAACGTTTTTCATTTTCGTTAAAAATGAGCCATTAGGTGAATTTTTAGCAAACGAAGTCGAATAGATAAAATTCTTGAATGATCATGTAGATTATGTAATTTGTGAACTGTAGGCTTTTGAACGAGCTAATTTGGACTTATAACGAAGAAGTTATGCGTCCGAGAAATTCACAAAATTCACAAACTGAATTTGGTATCTGGTGCACAGAGTTGGCGCCGCGGTGCCAACCCTAGGCAAAAGGACCGCGCCATTGTACGAATCGAATCGAAAGACACCTTCGCAAGAGTTCGCATGATCAGGCGAACTATAGTATATATATGGTGTGCATGCCATGAACAATACCACCAACCTCTGGAGAGTGGCGCCACAGCGCGGCCCATTAAGTAAGGACTCGCGCCGCAGTGCCAAGTCCGGGACAATGATATTAAGAGCTCGCGCCGCAGCACGAGATGTAGGTATAAAGATGGCGCCGCAGCGCCAATCTCAGAACAAAAATAGTAATGAATGTTTCTAAGTACAAAGAAAAGAGAAGGAAGTAAATACAAATTAAGGAATGTAACGTAACATTGTTTAAACTTTGTTAAACCTTAAGGAATGTAATGTAAAGGTTGAGATAACCTAGTCAAATATAAATGTAATGGTAAATGACAAACCGGAACAAAAAGTAATTCAATCTTGTACATAATTAGATTGAAATGAAGGGTATGATATAGTCATATACATACTTGATTATATGTGACCTAATGTAAGGCATTATGTGATCATGTATTGTAGAGACTTGAATGACTTGAACATAAAGTTAAAATACCGTAGCAGACGCTAAAGGCAAGTATTCTAACTCTTGTCTCAGTTCAATCTGAACAAGTTTTTGAGGTTCATGTATTCTTTCGCATGAATTGAGTTATGATAAAGTTGAAGCCAATTCCTTTGGCTAGACTTGATGTATTAATAATCTATTCATGTATTATCAAATGTTGATATCTTTTGTCAACTACTTGATATGGTTTTCAAAAGAAGACTGAAATGTTAAACAAATGTTTTGTCGGTAAAACGATAGGCACGTGAGGTTGCCAAATGCTTAAACGTGCATACGTTTAATGGATGTAGTGTTGATCAACATAGAGTACAATAGGTTTATCACCTAGAAGTGCTCGTAAGTAATATCGGGCTTACGGACTTGCTTCCGAGTTGTCCTTTTCCAATAAAGAATGAATACTCGAGGTCTCTGACCAGAGTGAATGTTTTACTAAATACTGTTGTTATTGTAAAACATTTTGAAAGAAAAGATGAAGTGCTATTTTGAATTATCATTAGTACTTCATAACTATTGTTCAGTTATTGAAGATATAACGATTTGTATGCATCAAGCATGTTGTTATTAAATTGTTATACTTCTTTGAGCTAGTTATGCTCACTCTTGCTTGAACCATATGAATGCGGCTAAAGTATGAACGTCCAGAAGGATCGAAAAAGGATAAGGGAAAAGCTAAAATGATTATTACTAAGGTCGTCTTGTAATAGTATAGGTCTATTGTTGTAATTTAAGCGATATTATGACAAAGAACCTTTATAATTGAGGTATAGAACTTGGGAAATGTAAATATTACTTTAAATATATAGAAGTTATGTTCGTTCTTTGCGACTTTTCAATTGAATAGATGTATGAATGTTTTACAGTATAGCACTATCTGTCGGGTTGGAAGATACCCGAATTTGGGGGCGCTACAGAAATCCACAAAACACATTAAGTCTAGCCGAAGTAATTGGCTTCGACTTCATTATACATCAATTCATACTAAGATACATGAATTACAAAGTTTTTCTATAAGAACATAGACAAGGGTTATAACACTTGCCTTCAGTATCTTCTACAGTTAATATACTTTTCCTTTTGAGTCTTTAAGGATTCTACAATACGTGATCACATAACATACCACATTAGGTCATAAATAATCTTGTATGATCACTCATTTATCTTACCCTTATTCTCAATCAAATCATTTATTAGATTGGTTAATATTTGTTACGGTTTATTACATTACTTTGTATTTACGTTCAAGTAATCTTCGTCAACCTTTAGTTGTAATTCTTAAGGTTATATTCATCCTTAAGGATGTTATTTCAAGTTAATTAAAGTTATAATTTGCTTTCCATCAACTTCTCTTTTCTTTATATTCATTACGGTTCTCCTTTATCTCTTCTCTAGTGTGGTATTTATTGCAGCTAAACTTCCTTTATAAATCTTGTCTTTGTGTCGCATGAAGTTTGCGATGCTTGAGACCCCGGACTCGGTCTTTGTGGTGCCACTCTCCTACTACTGGTCTGACTGCGACGCCACTTCACAGTGCTTGAGGGTTGGTCTTGGCGTTGCAGTGCTACCCTTAGAAGCTTGGGCAGTGCTGGCCTTGAGCCTCCGACAATTTTCACAGTTTGATTTCTCTGCAATATTTCTGGGCTCATAACTTACTCATTATAAGTCAGAATTGGATTGTTCAAAAGTCGTTAGCTCACATATCACGTGCACTACAATTTCATAAGAAAATATTACATTTTTGAATTCGTTAACACAGAATTCACCGATTAAGTTCTTTATTGAGCGTTCGTTAAACGTTCGTGAACGTTCAACGCTCATTTCTTCGTTCTAAGTCAGAATTCGACCAATTTTGAGTCTGCAACTCTAAAATGCAAACTTAGACTATTCTCTATCGAAAAACAACATTTCTGAGTTAAACGGTGATTTTTGACTTTCATTCCGAGGTTTTCACAATTTCGAAGATTATCGTCTAATCTCGTAAATTTCGACATAACTTCGTTACATGAGATTTTTGCACCGTTCAAAATGGATTCATTCCATATATTTCATCTAATCTTATACATGATGGTTTTAAATTTGTCCATCAACAACAAAATCACAATTCTTCAATGTTCTTCATTAGTTCATAACTTCTATGATTATGATTTACTTGCAACATGGTTTATTAAGGTTTAAGTCCTCTAATAACCATCCTTGTTACTCCTTATCATACATGCTCTACCAATAATCACTTCTCTATCATACTAACAATGAAGAGATGAAGGTTAATGGTTTGAAGGTTTATTACCTTTAAAGTTCCAAGCTTTTTTTCTTCTTCTTGAGTTATGAAAGTTTAACTTTTCTCACTTTTCTCTCAATATATTTGCTTAGCTGTAATATGTTGGTGTAAAATGAACAAACAACAAATGAGAAATCTAAGCTCCTATTTATAGGATTTCTTGGGTGAGGGAAATTTGGTCATTAGGCCATCCCACCTCCTTACTTTCCACCTCCTTACTATTCCTTACTTGACCACCACACCTCTTATCCTTTGCTTGGCAACCAATTGGCCAGCCATGACTCACCTATGGGGCCCACATGGGTTGCCCCATGGGTTTTTCTAACCCGATTATCCATCGGTTCGATGCACGGGTCTGATTCTGGGTTCGGGCTTTAGGTTTAATTACTCCAGGCCTAACATTGGGCTTGCATTATAAATCTTTGGGCCTTAACATAATTTCAATTGGGCTTGAATAATTCCTACACAAATCCTACAAGTCCATTGCAATACGATTAAAGCGTTTAACGTATAATCCTCGTACTCCTTACGTATACTAGTTTATATAATCATTCGTTATATACATAATACTATCTTTCGTATATACTTGTACTATACTTCGTATCATACACATATTCATTGTTTCGTATAATACTTGCTTCTTATACGAACATCATTTATTCAATCTTTACCTTTCTTAGCATTCTTGAACTTAGTACGCAGGCAAAAAACTGTGTTTGTCATAATTGAATTATTATTACATAATCCATCCTTCATTATCATTCTATCATGACGTATTTCTCGGAAGTTCAAAAATAATTTCCGAGCAGAAATGGATGAATAGTGTTTTTTGTGGAATTTCTTGGAAAGCTTTTATTTTTGTTTTGGAAATTCAAACACCTTAATTCTACCACGTAGCCAGAATACTACGACATTACGACATTTATAGGTTATAGAAAAAGCTTCATCTTGCTTACTCATTATAATAAGATATATTATAATTTTATTCATTATTTAATCAAATAAATATTATTTTACAATAATCCGATTTTGTCGGTTATTACATTCCCTCCTCTTAATCAAGCCCCTGGACCCTAACGAATTTCAGTTTCTCAGATCAGTTAAATAGTGTCAAACCACTAGGTCTTTGTGCAAACCTTTTCTCGGTTGAGTTGGTACAACCATTTAATAATACCAACTGCCGACTCTATAACAATCAAATCGTCGACATATACATGTTTGACCTTTTCAACGCTTGTTTTTTCAAACAAATCTCACCTAAAAATGAGAACACCAAAAGACAAGAAACAGAAAGGGACAAATAAAAATCCCGATGTCGACAGGTGGCGACTCTGCTAGGGACTCCAATAAGAGGGCTTAAGCCATTATTCAAACTTTTCAAAAACTTTTATCCGCTTATGTGTGAATACTGCATTTACATTGAATGGATGTATACTAATGATTTATTTACTGCACTTTAGTGCTTCGCACCATATTTGTCTATGATATTAGTGTTTTGCACGTGTCATCATTTCCATACGGTGAGACACAATGTATGTAAATCTATGTTGTGTGCTTCCTTCACCATTAGACTAACCCGTCGATGTTTGATTACTGGACTCAAGAAAAACTAATTTCGCGAGGCTTAGGAAATGCACCACCCAGATTCGTTCCACTTGAAAGATCGGATTAATTTCCCATCTAGTAAATTGCAATGATCTGGGGACCTTCATGCCAAAAAGCCGCGAAACTAGCCTAAGATATGTCAGCCTCTAATAAACCAAACACAGAGGGAAGTCTCTTCATACCTTCCCATTTCAATTACTTGTAATTAGATTTCAATGTCAATCTCAATGTAATGGGAAATATAAAGGAGTATGTAAATATGCATTCCTTTTTCATATCAAGACCTGTCATGCTATCTTCTAATCAAAATGACTGACATCCATTTTACAGGAGAACATTAAAACACTCCTAAAAATGGACACATTACATAGCATGTAACATTTCCCCATTTTCCCAGACTAAATTACATAGTCTTTTTACAGGGGGAACGATTGGTGTCGTTACCCATTCAAAATCTAAATAGGCATTAAGCCCACAGTCAGACATGGCTACAAGTGCCCAGCCTGATCCTACTCCTGTCTCTCGCGAGGAGTTCGAAGGATTAAGGAATTAAATAATAGAGTTGGTTGTTCTCTTGAAAGAACTAAACAAATCAACTCAGGGTCCACAAATACCCATTTAAACAGAAGCCTCTGCATATAGAGGAATCCAGGGTTCGGACAGAGAAGTCCCAGTTCCTGAGTCTCAAACTGATAAGTCCAACAAAACCCCTGAAATCACCCATCTTAAAAAAGATCAAGACACTAGTGATATTCAGAAGAAGGTTCTACAAATGGAAGAGACCATTCGGCCCATTAAAGGGATTGGAACGCACGAAAGTGTTTCCTATTCAGACCTTTGCATCTTCCCCGGGGTTCATTATTCGGAGAAATTCAAGACTCTCAATTTCGAGAAATATGGTGGATTCTGAGATCCTTACACCCACTTAAAAATGTTCATTGGAGAGCTCAGATTCTACGCCGAGAATGAAAAGCTGAGAATACAACTATTTTAGAAAAGTTTAACTGGAGAAGCCAGGGCATGGTACACTAGATTGGATAACTCCAAAATTCACATCTGGGAGGAGTTAGCTCATGCTTTCCTTAGTTAGTATAGTTTTCAAACTCAGATGGCACCAGACAGGTATCAAATTACCAAAGTTAAGAAGCAAGTCAATGAGTCATTTAGAGATTAGGCTCAAAGATGGAGGTGTCTAGCTGCTTAAGTAATCCCATCCATGACAGAGACAGAGATGGTGATGACCTTCATAGATATTCAAGAAGCTCCATTTTATGAGAGGGTCCTAGCTGGAATAGGAAAACCATTCTCAAAAATGATTAAGCACGGAGAATTGGCAGAAATGGGGTTGAAATCTGAGAAGATTCAAGACCTCGTCGCTTTAAAAGTCGTGGCTGAGCATATCAAATCTGGAAGTTATGGGAACAACTCTCGGAGGGTCCATAAGAAGAAAGAAGAGGATTTTTCCTTGATATTGCAAGGACAAAATCAGAAAGGCAATCAAAACTTGCCTATTCAAATGAGAAACTATTCCCCTTTTCAAGCACAATCATCAAATCCTCCCTTGCCAAAGAGTGGAGAAGTCAGACGTTCAAGAGTCTTCACACCCTTAGGGGACTCACTCAAAAACATTTTCAAACTTCTTACAGCTAAGAAGAAAATCACTTATCTCCTTCCACCAACTAATCCAAATGGATAGGGCTTCAATACAAGCAAGAAGTGTGTTTACCATTCTTGAGCTCCAGGCCATGACACTCAAGATTGTTGGGCCCTTAAGCATAAGATCCAGGACTTAAAAGATAGTGGTGAAATTGTGGTAACAAAACCCGAACAACCACATGTTCAAGATAACCCTCTCCCTCAACACAAGGAAGATGATGTTAAATGTTCAATAGAGGCAATGGAGATAGCTCCAAGTACCTCAAATACGTGGGTGGTTCTCCCCCAACCAGAAAAGATAATTCTGACAAATGGGATTATTCAGAGTTCCAGTTCATGATGGAAAGGGAGTTGAAGTCTATTGATGAATAGGTCAACCAACTGGCAGAATTTGTGATACATCAACACCAAGCCACATGGCAGTTGTTCAGTCAGAAGTATGCTGGTCTCAGATGGATGAAGACCAATGGTTACAAGATTGGTACCACCAATTGTCTTTGATAGATGAAAGGCGGGCCACATCCATCTTCCATGGTCAATTATACTAACAGAGGATCGCTCGATCCTACACAAGAAATTTTGGCTATGGAAGTTCAAAGAAATTGACTTAGTCTTGAAGAAGGTCCTTGACAACCAAGATCAATCTAAAGGAAAATTCTCCCCAAACTGGGAAGGCCCATTTATTGTCAAGGAAGTATTTACAGGAGGAGCCCTCAGATTACAAGAAATGGATGGTGAGGAATTTTCCCAACTCATCAACTCGGACACCGTGAAACGGTATTATGTCTGAAGTTACCTGCAGACCAGCGTCCTATTTCTGGATCATCAAATCCATCATTTAATTCAGGTTTTCAAAACCTTTCTCACCACATCAGTTTGTCCCATCAGGGACGAACTACGCTGATCTGATCTCCCCAATACACGGGAGTACGTAGGCATCCATTTATGGTCCAGTCTAACCTTTACAAAAACAAAAACCTCTTCATTACATATAACTTTCAACCTTTTCGTCCCATCAGGGATGAACTACGTAGACCTGATATCTCCTCATCAATGGGAGTACATAGGCAGCCATTCATGGTGCGGTCTCACCCCTACAAAAACACAAAAGGGATCATCCTTCAACTTTTTAACCAAACCATAAGAGATAGAACTACCTAATCTCCCCAATACACGAGAATACATCGGTGACCATCTATGGGGCAGTTAAACCACACCTCATCGGCTTAGACCACAGGGATGGAACTACATGCTCTCGCCACACAAATGGGAGAAAAACTAGCGACCATCTATAATGCGGTTGAATCGTCAAAGAGAAACATCAATCCATAAGAGATGGAACTACCTGGTCTTCTCTATACACGGGAGTACCGACGACTATCTGTGGTAAGGTCAACCTCGGAGAGGAAAGACAAAATCCTCTCCACAACCACATTCAGAAACCAGTCCCAAGACACCAAAAAGTAGTGGAATACAAAGATCAACGATCCATTCTAAAATATCCCGAGACATCTCAATGTCCATCCATCAAGGAGGAGTTCAAAATCCATCAAGATCACAAGTCCTGGGGAACATGCAACTATCAAGCAAGGGGTGAATGTGACAACCCGAGAATTTAGAAAATTTTTAAAATCTTAAATGATGGATTATTGGAATAATAGACCTAGATAGGAAATAAATGTATGGATTTGACATTTCTGTGAAGGAATTTTTAAAGATTTCAAAATTTTGGAGAAGGACTTGAATGATTTGGTAGACAGTAAGTGATAGTCTTATTTTGAGGTATATGATTTTGGTGGATTTAAAATTCTTGTGGAGAATTATCAGGGTTAAGTATCTAAGTGTATAAGAAGTTGTATATGAGATTTTATATGTGTATCGTATGTGGTTAAGGGTTATGGTATTGGGGAATAATAGTATTTAAAATATATACTAATCCCAAGAGATTTATTTTATATATCTCAATTAATTAATTTTATAACCTAATTATAGGAAGTCTAATTGGATTAAGAAATTAAGGGCATGTAAGTAAGAAATAAAATTACAATTGAGTGAAGAGAAAACCGTAATTAAATAATTAGGGAATTAAATTAAAATATGATATTTTGATATGGCCTAAAGAAATTAAATTAAAAGTCGAAAGAGATTAAATATGGTGGCCCAAATGTTGGCCCGATCAAATTATTTAGAGGCCCAAGCAATAAATTTTAAAAGCCCAAAATTTGATCCAAGTATGGAAGGACATAATGGTCATTTATTAAGTGAAATAAAAGTGTTGGACCATGTCAATATTTTCATGGCCCAAAGAATTATTTAGGAAAGCTCAAAAGATTAAATAGAGTGGCCTAATTTTAAAACCAATGAAGGAATGGTATTTTGGACATTTGGTATATTAAGTCAGCAATAAAAAAGAAAGCAAGCTTGGTGAAATAAAGGCCACTTGGCCGGATATGATGAGGAAGAAAATAAGAGGAAATGGTGGTTGCACATCATCAATTTTAAACACCACATGTTCCAAAGATATTTCATCCAAATTAGGCTAGATGTCAAATTCATGTAGGAGCCACTTGGTTTAATAATCTCCCATATATATCAATGTGGTGATTAGTGAGAGAGAGAAAGAGATGAGAATGTGTGGGAGATTTAGATAGATATACATAATATATCTATACATATTTTTCCAACAAACATTAATCTAAGTCTTATCTTTTTCATTTCATTTTATTAACTAACATAAACTAAGAAATAAAGAGAGAGACTAGAGAAGAGAGAAGAGAGGGATGGATGGAGGAAGGGAGCAAGGGGAGGAGACTTTGATTTTCTTTCTACTCAAAATCATCATTCACTTTGGAAGAATAAGGAAGGGTAACCACAAATTAAAGGTATAACCCCCTTTTGTTACGTATTTTTGATTATTGTAAATCAAAATTTTAATCTATGTTTCTAAACTCAAAAACCATAAATATACATGTTAATGAGTGTTTATTGTTTAGATATACTCATACTAGATGTTGATTTGTTTGGAAATCAAAAGAAAAGAAAAGTAATTTTTCTAGTTTATAAACCATAAACTTTTATGTACTTTGGATTTCCACCATTTTTGATGTACACCTTCTTTTTGTGATCCGTCAAAGAGAGGTGCTAGATATGTAAGTTAACTATTAAACCCAAGTGGTAGCACTCAAAAAATATTGAGTACACAAGCTTTAGTGACTGTTTTAGCAAAAACAGTTTCATTTCTTTTAAGGAAAAAGTTCAAAAGTTCATCATTTCTCTGTCATTCAAAAGTTTAAGAAACATTTGGGAGGATAATATGATAAGTTTTCTAACACCTCCAAGTGGAATCACTGAAAAAGAAGTTGTAGATTTCCGTATGGATTATTTTTAGCAAGTACGAAAAAGGTATTTTTCCAAAATAGCTAATGTTCCAGATTTTGTAAGGGCCGTTTCAACCACTTAATTAATGAAATAAATTCCGGTCTTTTGGGAAATGAAAATATATGATATGAAGTAGCTCCTGTCCAAAAATGAGCTCATTCCGACTTAAAATGACCAAGTTATGACCAATTCAATTTTAAGGATTTTCCAACGAAAATCGCTATAACCGGAGTTCTATAACTCCGATGGCCAAAAAATTTAAACTCGAGGCTCACAATAACACGTATAAGATTGTGTCAATAGATGGGAATTTCTAGATTTAAGCATGATAGGGCTAATTTCTTAAGCTACGCACTAAAAATAATTTTTGAAAAACACTAAAGGAAGTTGCAAAATTACGGAAAAATACTTTTTGTGTATGAAATATATGTATATATGTTTGGACAAAAGATAGAAAAATAATAAGTTGATTTCATATTTACGTGAAAAGGATAATGAATCCAGCTTGCTAGATTGAAAAGCAGTTTACTGAATTGAAAATATGTTGAATCCAGCTTGTTAGATTGCAATCTGGTTGCTGGATTTAGAATCCAGTTTGCTGGATTGGCCATCTGGTTACTAGATTTGGAATCCAGTTTGCTGGATTGCAATCTGGGTTGTTGGATTGCAATTTGGGTTGCTGAATTGGTATGTTTGGATAATCCAGGTTACTGGATTAGTATTTAACTTAGTAGATGTTAAAGCAGAATTTATAATATATAAGATTAAAGTATTTAAATCATATAAATATGATATTAATGATTGAAAAATCATGATAAATGGTAATAATTATCTAAAAATTATTATGAGCCTTTGAAAAATATTTTGACTAATAAATTAATTATCTAAGATAATTGTGAAACGTTTAGGCAGAGCCTTAATTGGTAAGAGGCTCGAGAATTATCCGATTAGGCAGTCGGGATGTCGAAATAGTACCGAACTCAACTCAGACTGAAATAGTTTGACTTGAGATTATGTCTTATGTGTTTTATAGACCGATAGGATTATGTGGTTATGTTGTTATGTGTTTAGGTTATTTTATAATAGTAATATACTGTGATGATATTATTCTAATATTGGAAGATCTATATTATCAATATTAGGTCTTTCAGATGAAGCTAAGATATATTGCGTAATAGTAATCAACCGAACATACAAGTTTTCTCTAACTCGACCTCGAGTTGTTCATTAAAATATGTTTATGGTTAATCATTGCTAATTATACCATGTATATGAATGATTGATTCGCACTTTGTGCATATTGCATGTGTTCATCAAGTATGAAATTCTAATCACCTTTATTACCATCTAGTTCAGTTGACTTGTTCATGCTCAATGTTCTTCCAGCTATGAAATATTTTTCATGCTAGTTCACAATTATATTGTTGAATGTTAGCCAGCTTGTTGTTCAATTATTTCAATCATGATATATCCTCAATTAAACTTATACTTGTTAGGCAAACTTGTTGCTCACCCTTGCTATATCATGATAAACATTGTAGATTAGGATGAATACGTCGAATACAGAAGAAGTCAATGACATTGTATGTCAGATAGATATGGAATACATGTATTACGTGAAGGTTCTCGACCTTGGGGATAGTGTGTGACATCCCGGAAATCCGAATTGTCCAGAAATTAAGATTTAAAGAATTAGTTATTAATGAAATGAATTTTTATTAATACTATTCTGTACTATGTGTTTATTAATCGTTCTATAACCTAGAATGATTATTAATCGGGAGGATTCTGGTTACAAGCTAGATTGAACGAGTAAGAATTTTCAAGACAAAAATAAAAATTTTCCGGGAACAAAAATATTTCCAGAGAAAAAGACGAAATAGGCACTATTCACCCGACGAAACCTAAGGGTTAGGGTTTGAATAACGTAAGCCTTTTCGAGAGTTCGGTATGTCAAAATGACATTCCATCGAAAGATTTGATGATAATATATCGTGAAAAGTTAAGTAAGCCGATAAAAGTTTTTCTCGAAAAACGTGCAGAAATCGTACGAAATAAAAATGACGAAAAGTATTGCTGTGTACTTTTCATTCGTTTAGCTACGTTAGGGGAAAACGTGAAGGAAAACGCTTGACACCAAAAAGTATTTTTCTGTTTTTCGGAGATCCGAAGATTATGTAAAAGTTAATCGATAAAGAAAAGACGAAATATCCAAAAATATTTGGATTCCGAGAATCGCAGTTTTCGAACTGTCGGACGAATTTCGAATTACGGAAGCACAAAGCTTCCAAGGGAAGCTAGCTAAAGAGGTGGGGCGACCACTTGGCCACCAAGTAAACTTGGTGGCTAAGTTATGAATAGTAAGGAGGTTAGGTTGGCGAAATGACTAAAATGCCCCTAGCCTTGGTTTTCTATATAAACAAGCTTAAGCTCATTTGTTTGATTGAAAATTTCAACCAACACTTAAGAGAGAAAGAGAGAGAGCTCGGATGGGGGAAGAGAAGGAGAAGAATGAGGAAAAGCTAGCCCAAGTGCACGCTTTGTTCGACGGAAGGAGATCAAAGGAGAAAGGTGATTCAAAACCTAGTCTTCTATTAATTTTCTATAAGTATTTATGTTCAAAAATATAACTTAATGAAGATAAGAAGTAGATTAAGTTAGAAATGATTTCATATGTTTGAAATCGTAAGAAAATGAAGAAATAAGAATTACAAATTTATTTTATAAATTTCTTAAGGAAGTATAAGATTCGTAAGGATTTTGAGCGATCCGAATGAATCTTATGAATGAGTAGGTTAAATAAGTAAGGAATGGTGTTCTATAACATCAAATTCCAAGAAAAAGTGAAATCGTAATCCAAAATATTGATTAAAATGAAGAACGAATGAAGAACACGAAGAACACGCGAAGAACACGAAGAACGTTGTTGATGGACAAATTTAAAACCATCGTAGTATAATTGTTGTTGATGGACAAGTTTAAAACCATCCCGTATAAGTTAGTTGCTTATTGCTTGGTTAGGATCGGTAGAAACGTTCACGAAGAACGGATTAAAACTAAGCTATAACGAAGTTATGGCGAAAATTTTGTAAAAGAAGAAAGAAAATTTGAAAGTTAGTAAATGAACACGAACGTGTAGGGTTTCATAAGAATGTAAGAGAACGTATAAAACGTTAGTCATGGATTCAAGAACGAATGAATTCAAAGTTCGGATGACCGAATTACGGACGAACAAGCGAAGAACGTTAAAAGCGTAAAAATGAATGAATGGTTAAGATTAAGATAATTGAATGGCATGTTAACGGATTCAGAACGAAGTTCTGTCCAAGGCATATTAAAGTACGTAAGATAAGGAAGAGAATGGCTTTGGAACGACCTCGTTCCGAGTTATAAGGAAGAAGTTACGGGATCGTAATGTAGGCATCTCAAACTTAATAAAAGACTTAGAAATTTTTTTAGGGTTTAGGCTCGTGGCAGTTTTACAATGAAGCTTTGAGAAGTGGCACGCAAAGACGATCTCGGGCCTCAACTACTGTTAATTGGCACCGCAGCGCGAGAGATAACAAAGGACTTTGCACCGCAGCGCCAGCCCAGGAAGAGAGGAGAGAGAAGTAGGTCGCGCCGCAACGCGAGAGGAAAGGAAGGGCACGGCGCCGCAGCGCCGGTGCAGAGCAATGCCCAGAAATGAGATTTGTAGTTCTCAGTTACTGGAGGATGTGCAAGAAAGAAGTATGAACATGTAGTTCACTAATGTAACACTTAATCAAGTTTATTAAACCTTTAATGAAGGTTGAACAGAAAGATTAAACGAGATTAAAAGAAGGTGAACGCGAGTTACCTAACCAATGTCCGGGGACCGTAGTCGCGATAAACGAACGTGCGGGATTGATATGATTGTGATTCCTTAGACGTTGAGTAACAAGGGTAATGAATAACATTTCGATGTTATGTTATGGTAAGGTAAGATAAATGTAAAGCGTATAGACGCTGTGAACACAACGTTGTTGCGAAGAACGATCGGTCTTAGCATACAATGATCTGTATGGCTTCGACATTAAGAAAGAACAAAGAACATGGGGTTTAGCGGATGGATAATAATTGAAAGTAATTTAAACCTTGAGTAAAGATTGAATGAGAGGTTAAGAGACGAGCAACATGAACGTTGAATACGTAAACGATCCTCGTAAACCGTATTCACGTCGGACAAATGTTCTAAGTATACCCTAGTTGTATGACATAGACGTTGATGAAAGTAGTATATAAAATATGAATTGTTGAGAAAGTCGTAACGAACGGTAATAAGATTAATGAAAGCCGAATGTGATTCGGATAAGAATGAGTCCTGAGGTATTGCAATTGCTTACCAGAAAGCCATAAGGAATAAGAAATTGACTTAACGAACACTATAATTTAATAGTTCGTATAAGTTAAGAGAAATTTAGGTTGTGGTACAATCGTAACCTTTAATGGTTGACATATGTGAGCTGGGCTAAACAATTCCTTCAGAAAGCGAAGGTATATACAAAACTGGCAACCGATCTAACTCACTGTGTGGGCAGTGTAGACGAGACGGGAACTTGTTTGTTGGTTATTTGTGGGAAACCACTCAGAGTACCATATGAATTACTAGCAGAGAAGCGATGTGTGCTGAGTCCTAGAGAAGAATAAGAAGATAAGAATGTAAATATTCAAAATGACGAACGTTTTGAGTAAGACATCTCCGTATGTCATGAAATCGTAAACCGGTAATGAAAGTTAGTCGCGTAAAATTATATTGTAAGAACGCGAACCTTAAGAAGTAAATTTAAGTAAACCAATGCGTAAGTCAAGTATATGACTAATTGGTGTATTTGTTATTTCCTTGTGTTATAGGGATTGGAATGAGCAGTTCAGCATAAGCTATAGCTGTAACGCCCGAGAAAATCGAATTTTTATGACAATTAAATTTTTATTTGATTATGTGAATTAAATGAATTTAATTGATTTCCTTGTGAGTAAGCTATGTGAAGGTCGTTCTATGACCTAGAATGTGCTAATGTGGTTAGTATTCTGGCTACGTGTTAGAAATAATTGTTTGGAATTTCCAAGACTAAAATAATTGTTTTCCGAGAAATTCCCGTAAAAACACTATTCATCCGTTTCTGTTCGGGGAATTATTTTGAAATTCCGAGAAACGCGTAATGATAGAATATCGTGATAAGATCGAATATCTGATAATATTTCATTTATGGCAAACACAGTTTTTGCCTGCGGATTTAAAACCTAAGGGTTGAGTATATTGATTTCCGAGAAGGAAATAATATACGTAGAAGGAATGGCGTTAGGGTTAATTTGAGTGTTATACATTTTACGATACTATTTAGTATCTATGTATAATACATTGAGTAAATACGAAGTACAATATGATTATGGTATGAGTAGTATACGGAGATAATACGTGAATTGTACATATGTGATACGAATCGTATTATAGAATTAAGTTAAGACTTAATGACTAATTCATTTGAGTTGGATTATTAATTAATCCAATCATTTGAAAGACCAAGGCCCAATGTTAATTTAGTTAAGCCCAATTCATTAAAACCGAACCGTGGGTCAAACTGGTGGGTCACCGAATGGGTAAAACCCATGGGGCAACCTATGGGATGTCACATGGGGTGGTGGGCCGGCCACCTTGGTGTGGAAGCCAAGCATAAGGCTTGGTCACCAAGTGTTTTACTTGGTTACCACACATGAATAGTAAGGAGGTGATGGTTCTTTGACAATTATGCCCTCCTAGTTTTCTATAAATAAGAAGCTAGGTTGATTCATTTGGGAGTTTTTTCAACTTTCCAACCTAGATTATTTGAGAGAGAAAGAGAGCTATACTTGCAAACATACACTTTGGAAGCTTTAACTTCTATTTTTCCAAAAGATTTCTTAAGAGTTCTTGAGGTAATACTTCTTGCTTCTCATTTCCATCCCTTTTAGATTTTCTTTCATCTTAGAGAATCATAGAATGGGTGGTATATGTCTTGTGTGAGGATTGAAAGATGACTTACCATAGATTCAATCTCTATAAGTCATGAGATTATAAGAATCATAAGGTTTAATATAGTTTTGAACCATGAAAATATTGATAGTTGAGATCGATTGTTGATAAACAATTGAGCTCCCTCAATGCGTTAGTATATTCATCTTGTTTGGTTAGGATGTAGATATGAAATCCATGGAGTATTCCATGTGATTTGGCTTAGAGAACCTTAGTAACGAAGTTATGCCGAATTTTACGAAAATAGACGTTAAACGTTGAAAACGTAGAAATTCTGGATTGGTAGTTAAAAGTTGTCGTGAGACTTGAAAACGTTGGTTTTCAATGTCAACGCGTGAGATAGGGTGATTAAGAGTTGTGGGTTTGAGAATCGTCGGATTCCGACTTAAAACAAAGAAAACGAGCATTGAACGCTCATTAACGTTTACAAACGTCTATAAAATGAACTCAATAGTGAATTTTGAGCTAACGGATTCGAAAGTGTTGAATTCTTATATGAAAACGTAAAGGATGTAATTCCTGACTTGTGGGAATTTGAATGGGTCAATTCGGATGTAAAACAAACAAATTAGGAAGCCGAGAGTTTCGTTAGGAAACTAAAACTGGTTTGGCCAACTGGTGCACAAACTCGGCACCACAGCGCCAAAACTAGTACAAAGTGGTGGCGCCACAAACACCGCACTTCTAGTAAGTACCTGCTAACTCGCGCATGGCAAGAACTGAAAAATACAAAGGATGCCGCGTCGCAAAACGATAAAAGAGAAAAAAGTTGACCAAGTTAGGTTTTAAACTTCAATTGTTTCGAGACCTACATGAGTTGAGTTTATATACTCAATAAATGTACTAAGACTAATCTTATATTACCTATACTAAGGTATATGGTATGAAACTTAGGAATGCAATGCATGTTAACAAGATATGTACAATGAACAAAGTTGATACATTATCAACGATGTTTGAGTCCGGTTAATAAACGTCAGTTGAGTGATAAACCGGGACGAAGGTTATGTTGACTTTAATAAAGATATTAAGTTAACAAAGACATAGAAGAGAAAGAAGCTTGTAGGAACAATGTGAATAGTTGTTTGATAGCTAATTACAGTGTGCTATGTGAATATATCATGTAGATTCTGTAAAGGCTGTGGTCAGTCGAGTAAGTTATTTGAAGATGCTGAAAGGCAAGTTTTCTTAACGCTTGTCTAACTTCCATGTTTGCCAAGTTTTATGTGATTCGTTAAACTGAATTGCAAGACTTATTTTAAAGAAATGGTCGATGCCAGATTTTAACTCGGCTAGACTATTCGTAATATATAGATTGATTATTATTCATATCATTCTATATAGAAATGTTAACGCTATCCTATGCCAAGTAATTGGTACGGACGTGAAGGTAAGGTTGTCTACATGAACAAACAAAAGTATTTTTCATCGATTATTCGATGGGCACGCGAAGTTTACTAAAAATATTGAACGTAAATACGTTTAATGAATGAGTGTTGATCAACATAGAAAGTACTATAGGCCGATCACCTAGAAGTGCTCGTAAGTTATACGGATGAAACGACCTTAGTGCTTTGGACTCCTTTTCAAGTATGAAAACCGAAATTTATCGCTCATGGTCTATCGTAGGCTCGTAATTCCTAATCTATTCTATACTTTGGGAATTGATATTATGAACTGTTAGAGTATTATTGATTCATAATACTTCATAACTATTGTTTAGTTATGTTGGAATTGTTATATAATTCATGAATGTGGTATTCCTGTTATCCTTGATTATACTTGCTGAGCTGTCATGCTCACTTCTTGCATGAATTATATAACTGCAGTTAAAGATGAACGTACTGTGAATGCCAAGAGAGATAAGGGCAAGGCTAAGATGGATGCTTAGGCATTGTGTAATAGTTTAGTAAGTTTGTATGTATTATACATTATGAACAACGAACGATGTAACCGGTTTACGAACTTAGGAAGGATTATACTTTGATTGTAATAAGAAGATAGTAATTACCTTCATTTTATTGTATTTCAATGGAATTATTGTATGGATGTTAGTACAGTGGAGCACCATCTGTCGGGTTGGAAGATACCCGAATTTGGGGGTGTCACAGGTTAGTATCAAAGCCTTAGGTTATAAAACTTAAGGGGGGAAAAACCTCAGGCTAATAACCTCGTAAGGAAGGTAAAGTCTGAGGAATGAAATTCAAGTTCATTGAATCAAAAGATATTGAGATAACTCAGTATCGAAAGGATTAAAAGATGAAAATTAATCTTAAAGATATTAAATGTGATTTATGCTTATACTATTGTGTATTATGTACTAATCAACATGTTATGTGTTTGTAGATGTCAACGGGTAGCTTGATGTTTAGAAACGTGGAAATGATAAGTGAGGACTCAGTTAACCAAGTTGAGGTAGTACCAATGCCAGTGGCGGAGGTACCGATAGTTGTACTAGACGACTCAGACATTGAGGAGTACATCTCTGAGGAGGAATACTCTGAGGAGACTATGGGATTAGCATCATACATTAACAAGATGCTAGATGTGGAGGAGGAAATAGAGGTGACATGGATTAACACGGTGTTACCTACTCAGGAGCCAACATCTCCGGATGCAACTAGAGCATTATATCTGGCAGTGTTGGATAGGAATGTGCATTTGCGTACTATGGTAGAGGCACAGATTGAGGAAATAACTGCTTTATATGAGGTGAAAGAATCTGTAGAGGCAGACTTTGAGTCAGAGCACGATGAGAAAGTGCTTAAGACAGATAAGGCTCGTGACTATAAGGATGAGGTCCTTGAGCTACAAAAGAAACTGGTTGAGAAAGACCAGAAAATAACTAGGATGTCATACATCCATGAATGCGCTCATGAGGATTTCAAGCTTAAAATTCCTTGTTATTCTATTGAGTCCGGGCAGACTCGACATACCATAAGTCGAGATATAGTGTCGATTATGGCAAATCAGAAATATGAGAATGTCGTTCGACAGTGTTAATCGATCATTAGATCTTTTTGGTATATAAGTAGTGACGTAAAACCCTCTTTTGTATAACTAAGGGTAGTCTTTTTGTAAATCCCAAATTTTTGTAGAAGGCAATCGCGGGATAGTATGTAATAGCTTTTGGCTAAGGGAACATGATGTAAATAGTTTTGACTATGAAAGCATATTTATATAATGAAGTTTTTATTTATCATGCTTGTTGTGGTATGGATGGTTGTTTTTGATTTAAAAATGATAACCGAGTAGTTAAATAGATAATAACAAAGCTTTATTTATTTAATCAGAATTATGCCGCCGAGAAGGAGACAACGGAACCAAGAAGCCAAGTCTCATAATGAAAATCAGGGGGGTCCTAACAAACCTATGCAAGAGTTCGTTAATTTATTAACGGCTGCATTTAACCAAGGGGGGGGGTGTGATGCCCCCAAATCCGGGTATCTTCCAACCCGACAGATGGTGCTACACGGTGCTACAGTTCACATAAACATTCAATTGAAATGCCTCAAAAGAACGGATATGTCTTATATATATATATATATATATATATATATATATATATATATATATATATATATATATCAAAAGAATATTTACATACCCCAGGTTCTTTACAACCAATACGTTGTCTTTGTCATAATATCAATATTATTCCTTACAAAACCTATACTATTACATAAGCAATCTACGGGTTCGCCTTTGCCTTCCCTTTATCCTTGCCAGATCCATCGGTCCATTCTGTCTTAGCTGCATTCATATGGTTCAAGAAAGAATGAGCCTAACTAGCTCAGCAAGTACAACAATTCTAGTAAAATAGCATGCTTGAAACATAGGAATCGTTTATCTTCAATAACTGGACAATAGATACGAAGTACTATTGAGAATTCAAAATAGCACTTCTTTTCATTCAAAACGCTTTTCTGCCTATAATATTCAAGAAACATCAATTACAGTTCAAGACCATAAGTATTTCATAAGTACTTTGAAAAGGACATCCCGGCACGAAGTCTGTAAGTCCGGTATAGCTTACGAGCACGTCTAGGTGATCAGCCTATAGTACTCTATGTTAATCAACACTACATTCATTAAACATGTATACGTTTAAGTTGTGGCAACCTCACGTGCCTGTCATTTGACGACAAAACAATTTGAGCATACATAATCTACCTTTGAAAAACCACAACAATATTAGTTCGGTAAATCCTTATCAACACTTGATAGAATAACATAGCATATGTCTAGCCGAAAGGATTGGCTTTGACATTCCTCAAATACTAACTCATGTGAAGAATACATGAATCACAAAGACTTGCCCAGATCTACCTGGAACAAGGGTTAGAGTACTTGCCTTTAGCGTCTGCTACAAATTATAACACGTAATCATGACGCCTTTAAGGTCTCTACATTAAATGATAGCATAACATAGAACATTAGGTCATGAATGATTATACATGGTTCTTAAAGAATCTTACCCTACTTCTCAATCTAATTACGTATTAGATTTGTTATTATCGGTTCTGGCTTTCCGTAAGATTATTCTTTCATTCATTTGCAATTGATTTAACTAAACCCTAAGTGTTCATACCTAAGGCTTAATTATGTCTTAACAATATTTCATTATAAACCTTGTCTAATTGGTTATTAACTCCTAACCATGTTCTATATGTAAACCTTCATTATTGTCATGGTCTTGAGGTCGTGAATGGCTGGTATGATTTTTACACTTGGTGCCGCGCTACGGCGTCACCTATTGTTACTAGAACTCGGACTCTGGCATGACGCGAGTCTTAGTGTTAATAATGTTACGTGCGTCTGTGATGCGACTCTCTGAAGGTTATGGTCACTTTGACGCTGTGGTGTGAGTTTATTTGCCTTGAAATAGCCGTATGCGCCACTCATGCACCGTAAACTTTGGATGATTTTTCAAAAGTTAAAATTCCCGAACTCATAACTTCTTCGTTATAAGTCAGAATTGGCTCGTTCAAGAGCCTACGGGTCACAAATTACGTACTCTATGCGTTCATTCAAGAATTTTATTTTTTCAACTTTGTTTGCTAATATTTCACCTATTAATACATTTTTAATGAAAACGATAAACATTCGTGAACGTTCAACGCTCGTTTCTTCGTTCTAAGTCAGAAATCTGGCCATTTTTGAGTCCGCAACTCTACAATGCCAAATATGACTTGTCTCCATTGAAAACCAATGTTTTCAATGTCAAACACAAAATACGACTTCCATTCCAAGAATTTCACGAATTCGACGACTATTGTCCAATCATGTAAATTCCGGTGAAACCTCAATACTAATCATTCTAAGTGGATTTTAATCAACATGTAGACATTACAAGTTTACTTATTACCCCAACTTATTATCAAAGTAGGTTTTGACTTATTCTCATACGTTAATGACTTACTTAACTTAAGAACTCAAATTTTCATGCTTATGACTTATTATGAACTTAAGTCCATCAATCAATGTTCTCATACTATATTGATCATATGACAAACATATGACAAGTTGTGTACAAGGTTATCAACTTATTTAGGTTCAAGTTGCTTATTCATCTTATTCGGCTTAAGTCAATTGCTTATCCATTTCTCTTATGTGCTTAACATCTAAGTTCATTAGTTACACTTCTCTTATCAACCTACCATGATAGAGATAGAAGAGACAAGATCAAATACCTTTGAAGATTACTTCTCTTGCTTTAGAAATCTACAAATGATAAGTTAAGCTCAAAGTGCTTATTTGCTCTAACAAATAAGTTATTTATGAGAGAGTTTTGTTGGATGAAATAACAAGCAACAAATGAAAAATGAGCTAGCTATTTATAGAAGTCTCTAAGCTAGGGTATAATTGTGACGCCCCCAAAATTAGGTATACATCACCCATCTTGAGTCGCCAGATACATGGTACAGAATTCAAATACAACTTAATTATACAACAAATCGTGTAAAATACGACAAAACATAAAGTCGTGAGTTTGAATACAAATATTGTCTACTAGAGAGTATACAAACTCAAAAGCAGTCCTCATTACAATTATTATCACACTATTTCACATAATAGTGAGGACTACTAATGCATCATCTAGGACCATCACTCTGTTCCCCAACTAGTCTCAGCTACGTTCTCATTTCCTGATGAGAACAGTGAAAGAAAGGGTGAGCTCAACTAGCCCAGTAAGAAATATTATGACTAAGATAATGCAGAATAATTTATCGTTAGCCTTCAATAGTGTTAAACTGATAAAATATAATAACTATCAAGTTTAACTGCCGCGGAACAAGCAATCCATTAGAAGAGTCAAGTAGGGAATAAAATCTACTATCTTCTATGATTTAAATGGTTTTTCATCACTGTTATCGCTGAGACTCGGCTTAATAAATATTCCACATCATCGAATCACCCCTGCACTATGGCCAAGGATATTCTTTAGAATCACGACCACAATTATCCATACACTACGGGCCAAGAATATTTGTGTATTCATTAATGGTCATGAGCATGCCAACAACTGTCCATCAATGCACTATGGGCCAATGAGAACTTTTACCACATCATTTGTAACATTACGGTCATGATTACACCGAATAATCCATGGTCATAATCATTCCAAGTCCATCTATGCACTCTGAGCCACGAGATGACTTTCAACAAAATATAAATATGAGGATGATGACAATGATATAAGAATTGAAGAAACAAGTTCAAGAATTATTTTATCCAGAATTATTAACGTCCAAATTGTCAACATGATACTGTTTTGTAGAGTAAAATTCAAGAATGATCAGAAGAATATTTTCATGAAAAGATACTGGATGAAGTGCAATTATCAAGGATATTCCACTAATTTCATGGAGTATAGAAGTCAAAACTTTAACCAACCGAGTATAATAAATAATGGAATAACAAAAGAAATCACCATGCATGCGGTGATTGCAGCATGACAAAGTTATTCCAACAGTAATACTAAATAACGGAACCAAGTCGTGCAAAATTCATGACCGGCTGTGATGTTCCAATGTAATAATAAAGAATGGAATAACAACAAAATCACCATGCATGCAGACTTCGCATGTAGATAAAAGTTACTCCAATGTAATACTAATAAGGACGGATCGTGTCCGCGAAAACGCATGCATGTGATATTCCAAATGAATAATAATAAAAAGCGGAATTCAGTCCCCGCCAGAAAACGCATGCATGTGATATTCCAAATGTAATAATAAAGACGGAATCAGTCCTGCGTAAAAAACGCATGCACGAGGATATTTCAACAGAATAATAAAGATAGAATAATAGAAGAATGTCACCAAGTATAGGGTAGCCTGCGTATACAGGTTATTCCAACAGAATAATAAGGAATGGAATAACATAAGTTCTCTTCATGAATACAAAAGAATAATATCCCTTACGGGTACAACAAATAATATTCCCTACCTTAAAAAGAAGAGTACTGGATATATAAGTAGTGAAGTAGCAGAACACTTTTCTTCTTTCTCTCTATAGTTTCTCTCTCTAGAGTTTCAGTGAATTCGTAAGAAATAATGAATGAATGAGCTTCTATTTATAGAAAAATGGACTGCATAGTAACTAACTCATGAACGGTCCAGATTGATTTAGTTTAATCTGACGAACCATATTTAAAGCAAAATCTTTTAAATAAAATATAATATATTCTATTTATAATCTAATAAAATGAATAACTTTATAAAAGATTTTACTATGCAAACACTATGCAGGCACTATACAAACACTATGCATAATAAAATATAATATATTCTAATTATTGTCTAATAAAACAAATAACTTTATAAAAGTATTTTGCTTTATATAAAAAGATTTTACTATGCAAAACACAATGCAACACTATGCATAATAAAATATAATATATTCTATTTATAGAATAACTTTATAAAAGTATTCTATTTTATTACATTAATAATACCAATAAAACAAAACTGAGTGACTTATCACATAAGCATCAATAATCAATACCGTGTGCTACTATGCAACCACACGTATTACTGTACTTTTACTACCGAGTAGTTCAACATTATTAACGGTAAAACTTCCGCCGTTATTTTTATAAAATATTTTTCTCGTTTTCTCAATCCAACAATAATTCCATTGCGGGGTCCACCAATGATTGTGCCATTGCACGAATATTTTCTGATAAAACAAATATTCCCCGACCAATCGAATATAATATGACAACTTGCATACTTTGCAAATTTTATAAATATTACCCACAACTATAACATTATCTCAAATCCACACCATAATATTAAAAAAAATATTTTGAGAAAATTAAATCTTTATTCATAAAATCTGGGGTCTCACAATCTCCCCTCCTTATGAAATTTCGCCCTCTAAATTTACGTACGTACCTGGTATGTCGAAGAGGTGAAGATACCTTGACTTCATTTCAGATTCTAATTCTTGAGGTATAACCTTTGAGTGTTGAATACGATTCTTCTTATCCAAGATTTTAACACGTATCTCCTCATACGTTAAATCTTCTGCTATATCGTTTAGTTCTAATTTAATAATGTGGTTCGGGTCGTCCACATATTTACATAACATTGATACGTTAAAAACGTTATGAACATGCGACATACTTGGCAGTAAAACGAGTCTATAAGCCATGGGCCAATTAAATCGAGGGTTGAGATTTCCTCTCTTCGTCGTTTCTTGCTTCTAGAATAACTCCCTCTTGAACCTTTTTCTTCACATTCATCAGCTCCGGGTGTGTAGCCTGAGCGACTTTAACTTTATCGATTAAAGTCGATTCTACTCGTATATTCGTTATCTTCATGTGGGTCCCTAGAGTCTTTAACTCTATCTTCATCACTTGTAAGTTATACGAAATGAGTCTTTGTGTTTATGGTACCGAACTCAACTCAGACTGAAATAGTTTGACTTGAGATTATGTCTTATGTGTTTTATAGACCGATAGGATTATGTGGTTATGTTGTTATGTGTTTAGGTTATTTTATAATAGTAATATACTGTGATGATATTATTCTAATATTGGAAGATCTATATTATCAATATTAGGTCTTTCGGATGAAGCTAAGATATATTGCGTAATAGTAATCAACCGAACATACAAGTTTTCTCTAACTCGACCTCGAGTTATTCATTAAAATATGTTTATGGTTAATCATTGCTGATTATACCATGTCTATGAATGATTGATTCGCACTTTGTGCATATTGCATGTGTTCATCAAGTATGAAAGGCTAATCACCTTCATTACCATCTAGTTCAGTTGACTTGTTCATGCTCAATGTTCGTCCAGCTATGAAATATTTTTCATGCTAGTTCACAATTATATTGTTGAATGTTAGCCAGCTTGTTGTTCAATTATTTCAATCATGATATATCCTCAATTAAACTTATACTTGTTAGGCAAACTTGTTGCTCACCCTTGCTATATCATGATAAACATTGTAGATTAGGATGAATACGTCGAATACAGAAGAAGTCAATGACATTGTATGTTAGATAGATATGGAATACATGTATTACGTGAAGGTTCTCGACCTTGGGGATAGTGTGTGACATCCCGGAAATTCAGATTGTCCAGAAATTAAGATTTAAAGAATTAGTTATTAATGAAATGAATTTTTATTAATACTATTTTGTACTATGTGTTTATTAATCGTTCTATAACCTAGAATGATTATTAATCGGGAGGATTCTGGTTACAAGCTAGATTGAACGAGTAAGAATTTTCAAGATGAAAATAAAAATTTTCCGGGAACAAAAATATTTAGGAGAAAAAGATTTAAATAAGCGCTTATTCAATTCGACGTAAACCTAAGGGTTAAGGTTTGAATAACGTAAGCCTTTCCGAGAGTTCGGTATGTCGAAATGACATTCAATCGAAAGATTTGATGATAATATATCGTGAAAAGTTAAGTAAGCCGATAAAAATTTTTCTCGAAAAACGTGCAGAAATCGAATGAAATAAAAATGACGAAAAGTACTGTTGTGTACTTTTCATTCGTTTAGCTATGTTAGGGGAAAACGTGAAGGAAAACGCTTGACACCAAAAAGTATTTTTCAGTTTTTTGGAGATCCGGAGATTATGTAAAAGTTAATCGATAAAGAAAAGACGAAATATCCAAAAATATTTGGATTCAGAGAATCGCAGTTTTCGAACTGTCGGACGAATTCCGAATTACGGAAGCACGAAGCTTCCAAGGGAAGCTAGCTAAAGAGGTGGGGCGACCACTTGGCCACCAAGTTAACTTGGTGGCTAAGTTATGAATAGTAAGGAGGTTAGGTTGGCGAAATGACTAAAATGCCCCTAGCCTTGGTTTTCTATATAAACAAGCTTAAGCTCATTTGTTTGATTGAAAATTTCAACCAACACTTGAGAGAGAAAGAGAGAGATCTCGGATGGGGGAAGAGAAGGAGAAGAATGAGGAAAAGCTAGCCCGAGTGCACGCTTTGTCCGACGGAAGGAGATCAAAGGAGAAAGGTGATTCAAAACCTAGTCTTCTATTAATTTTCTATAAGTATTTATGTTCAAAAATATAACTTAATGAAGATAAGAAGTAGATTAAGTTAGAAATGATTTCATATGTTTGAAATCGTAAGAAAATGAAGAAATAAGAATTACAAATTTATTTTATAAATTTCTTAAGGAAGTATAAGATTCGTAAGGATTTTGAGCGATCCGAATGAATCTTATGAATGAGTAGGTTAAATAAGTAAGGAATGGTGTTCTATAACATCAAATTCCAAGAAAAAGTGAAATCATAATCCAAAATATTGATTAAAATGAAGAACGAACGAAGAACACGCGAAGAACACGAAGAACGTTGTTGATGGACAAATTTAAAACCATCGTAGTATAATTGTTGTTGATGGACAAGTTTAAAACCATCCCGTATAAGTTAGTTGCTTATTGCTTGGTTAGGAACGGTAGAAAGGTTCATGAAGAACAGATTAAAACTAAGCTATAACGAAGTTATGGCGAAAATTTTGTAAAAGAAGAACGAAAATTTGAAAGTTAGTAAATGAACCCGAACGTGTAGGGTTTCATAAGAATGTAAGAGAACGTATAAAACGTGAGTCGTGGACTCAAGAACGAATGAATTCAAAGTTCGGATGACCGAATTACGGACGAACGAGCGAAGAACGTTAAAAGCGTAAAAATGAATGAATGGTTAAGATTAAGCTAATTGAATTGCATGTTAACGGATTCAGAACGAAGTTTTGTCCAAGGCATATTAAAGTACGTAAGATAAGGAAGAGAATGGCTTTGGAATGACCTCGTTTCGAGTTATAAGGAAGAAGTTACGAGATCGTAATGTACGCGTCTCAAACTTAATGAAAGACTTAAAAACATTTCTAGGGTTTAGGCTCAATGTACGCAATATCTTGAAGCTTTGAGAAGTGGCGCCGCAAAGACAATCTCTCGCCTCAACTCGCATTAATTGGCACCGCAGCGCGAGAGATAACAAAGGACTTTGCACCGCAGCGCCAGCCCGGGAAGAAGAGAGAGAGAGAAGTAGGTCGCGCCGCAGCGCGAGAGGAAAGGAAGGGCACGCATCACCGGCAGCAGCATGGCAGCAGAGCAATGCCCAGAAATGAGATTTGTAGTTCTCAGTTACTGGAGGATGTGCAAGAAAGAAGTATGAACATGTAGTTCACTAATGTAACACTTAATCAAGTTTATTAAACCTTTAATGAAGGTTGAACAGAAAGATTAAATGAGATTAAAAGAAGGTGAACGCGAATTACGTAACCGATGTCCGGGGACCGTAGTCGCGATAAACGAACGTGAGGGATTGATATGATTGTGATTCCTTAGACGTTGAGTAACAAGGGTAATGAATAACATTTCGATGTTATTTTATGGTAAGGTAAGATAAATGTAATGCGTATAGACGCTGTGAACACAACGTTGTTGCGAAGAACAATCGGTCTTAGCATACAATGATCTGTATGGCTTCGACATTAAGAAAGAACAAAGAACATGGGGTTTAGCGGATGGATAATAATTGAAAGTAAATAAAACCTTGAGTAAAGATTGAATGAGAGGTTAAGAGACGAGCAACATGAACGTTGAATACGTAAACGATCCTCGAACACTATAATTTAATAGTTCGTATAAGTTAAGAGAAATTTAGGTTGTGGTACAATCGTAACCTTTAATGGTTGACATATGTGAGCTGGGCTAAACAATTCCTTCAGAGAGCGAAGGTATATACAAAACTGGCAACCGATCTAACTCACTGTGTGGGCAGTGTAGACGAGACGGGAACTTGTTTGTTGGTTGTTTGTGGGAAACCACTCAGAGTACCATATGAACTACTAGCAGAGAATCGATGTGTGCTGAGTCCTAGAGAAGAATAAGAAGATAAGAATGTAAATATTCAAAATGATGAACGTTTTGAGTAAGACATCTCCGTATGTCATGAAATTGTAAACCGGTAATGAAAGTTAGTCGCGTAAAATTATATTGTAAGAACGCGAACCTTAAGAAGTAAAGTTAAGTAAACCAATGCGTAAGTCAAGTATATGACTAATTGGTGTATTTGTTATTTCCTTATGTGTTATAGGGATTGAATGAGCGATTCTTCAAAGTAAGCTATAGTCAGAACGAATTTAGAAAATCGAATTTTATGACAATTAAATTTTTATTTGATTATGTGAATTAAATGAATTTAATTGATTTCCTTGTGAGTAAGTTATGTGAAGGTCGTTCTATGACCTAGAATGTGCTAATGTGGTTAGTATTCTGGCTACATGTTAGAAATAATTGTTTGGAATTTCTTCTTTCTCTCTATAGTTTCTCTCTCTAGAGTTTCAATGAATTCGTAAGAAATAATGAATGAATGAGCTTCTATTTATAGAAAAATGGACTGCATAGTAACTAACTCATGAACGGTCCAGATTGATTTACTTTAATCTGATGGTCCATATTTAAAGCAAAATCTTTTAAATTAAATATAATATATTCTATTTATAATCTAATAAAACGAATAACTTTATAAAAGATTTTACTATGGAAACACTATGCAGGCACTATGCAAATACTATGCATAATAAAATATACTATATTCTAATTATCGCCTAATAAAACAAATAACTTTATAAAAGTATTTTGTTTGTTATAAAAAGATTTTACTATGCAAAAAACACTATGCAAACACTATGCAACACTATGCATAATAAAATATAATATATTCTATTTATAGAATAACTTTATAAAAGTATTACATTTTATTACATTAATAATACCAATAAAAAACAAAACCGAGTGACTTATCACATAAGCATCAATAATCAATATCGTGTGTTACTATGCAACCACACGACATCGTACTTTTATTACCGAAAGTAGTTCAACATTATTAACGGTAAAACTTCCGCCGTTATTTTCATAAAATATTTTTGTCGTTTCTCAATCCGGATAATAATTCCATTCATGGGTCCACCAATGATTGTGCCATTGCACGAATATTTTTGGATAAAACAAATATTCCCCGACCAATCGAATATAATATGACAACTTGCATACTTTGCAAAATTTATAAATACTACCCACAACTATAATATTATCTCAAATCCACACCATAATATTAATAAAAATATTTCAAGAAAATTAAATCTTTATTCATAAAATCTGGGGTCTCACAATAATGGTCATAAAGCATCCCACCTCCTTAATTAACCTCCTTACTATTCATTACTTGTTGCCCACAACTCTTATCCCTTCCTTGGTCATTACTTAAAGTTCTTGCTCAATACTCCAAGTGCTTGGTTACCACTTCACCCATGGATTGCCCCATGGATCTTGCTTTACCCATTGGATCATACTTTGGGCTTAGTAGTTAACTATTATGGGCTTCATGTCATTACTATATGGGCTAAAGAATAATCTCACATAGGTTTACACCTTAATCTTATTAGTCTATATTTTATACAAAGTTACCTTAATTCATTTCATTAGGTTTTAGTACCTATATTCCCAAATTAAGTCCGCATGCGAATTATTTCATTTTCCATACTTAGATTATTATTACATAATCCATCTCGCCTTGAAATTCTAACGTTACATATTTCTCGGAAGTTCAAAAATAATCCCCAAGCGATAATTGGTGAATAGTGTTTTTCGTAAACGTTCTCGGAAAATATTTATTTTCATCTTGGAAATTCAAACACTTTAATTTATTCACATGGTTCAAATACTATGATCTTCCAATATTTCTAGGTTATAGAACGACATACATCTTATTAACACATATAATAACAAATAATATTATTTTATTCATTATTAAATTCTTTCAAGTCTTTTACAAAGGATCCGAATTTTTTGGGCGTTACAGGGGGGGTGGGATTCCTGTAGCTCCTGGGGTAGCAAGAAAAACTACATGTAAGGACTTTAAAAGTGTGGGTCCTCCCGAGTTCTGAGGAACGATGGATCCACTAGAAGCCCAGACATGGATTAGAGAGATTGAAAAGGCGTTTGTGATAACAAACGTAGGTGAGGCGCAAAAGACTTCTTTTGTGACTTACATGATAAAGGGGGAAGCCAACTACTGGTGGGAAGCTCACCAGGGTGGGGCTAGGACAGAGGCTATTACGTGGGAACAGTTTAAGAAGGTTTTCTTCGAGAACTATTTCCCTACTAGCATGCAGGGTAGGATGGAAATTAAGTTCCTAGAACCCAAGTGGGGATATGACAGGTTCCTCAAAGATGCCGCCAAGTTTAACGAATTGGCGAGATTTGCTCCACATCAGGTGGATACAGAGGAAAGAAAGGCACGCAGATTTGAGCAGGGCTTAAAACCCTGGCTCTATAGTAGGATATCGGTTTTCCAGAGTGCTTCCTACTCTGGGACCATTACGGAGAAGGCGATAATAAATGAAAGGTGGTGGTGAGGCTTTGTCTCGCATCACAAAGAGCAGAAGATTAAGAGTAAGTTAGAAGGAGGTAATAAGGCTGAAGTTGCCAGCGGAAGCGGCAACTTGCCAAAGAGGATGAGTTTTAACCCTCGGAATATCGGGGTAAAGCACGGAGATCCCAAACGGAGGACGGAAGCATGTAAGACATGCGGAAAATCTCACATGGGAGTCTGTTTAAAGGGGAAAGCAGTATATTACAACTGTGGGCAGGAGGGGCATTTGTCACCCAACTGTCCTAACCCTAAGAAGAACCAAAGGTGTTTTGTTTATGGGTCAATGGACCACATGGCAAGAAATTGCCCGAAGAAGGGTTTAGAGGGGAATAAGAGTTCTGGTAGTGGTAAATTAGCCATTACTGGACCAACACCATCAGTGGGTAGACCCTCAGCTCGTACGTTTAATATGACTATTCAAGATGCGGTTGCATCCACAGATGTGGTATCAGGTATCATTCCGGTCAATGAGATAAATGCTTATGTGCTATTTGACTCGGGTGCTACTTGTTCTTTTATAGCATGTGAATTTGCAAAGCGATTAGGTTTAATCCTTGAGAAGTTACCTATACCTTTAGATGTTAAGGTAGCAAACGAAGAGATAATCCCCATTGAACATATTCATAAGAATTATTTCGTGGAAATTAGAGGGAATAAGTTATCGGTAAATTTGGTACCGATAAGGCTAAAAGAATTCGACGTAATTCTTGGTATGGATTGGTTGGTGAACCATAAAGCGATTAGATTGCCATAAGAAAAGTGTAAACCTTCAGCTTTCCAAGAAAACCAAGGTAGTGTTCTTCGGTAGTAATTCACCGAGATGCTCTTGTTGTCTGTCTATGACACAAGCTAGGAAGATGTTGAGAAAAGGGTGTGTATGTTATCTGTGCCATGTTGTGGATACCCAAAGAGTGGGAACATCCTTGGATCAGATAGCTATTGTACAAGAGTTCGCGGAAGTATTTTCGGAGGAATTACCGGGTATTCCACCGGACAGGGAGGTGGAGTTTGTAATTAATCTGTTACCGGGAACGGTACCAGTTTCAAGGGCACCATATCGAATGACGCCAATTGAGATGAAGGAGTTAATGGTTCAATTACAAGAACTATTAGATAAGAAGTACATTCAACTGAGTGTGTCTCCTTGGGGAGCACCGGTGTTGTTTGTAAAGAAGAAGGATGGGTCGTTAAGACTTTGTATCGACTATCGAGAGTTGAACAAGTTAACGATTAAGAATAAATACCCTTTGCCCAGGATCGATGATCTATTTGATCAGTTGAAAGGGGCAAAGTATTTTTCTAAAATAGATTTCTTGTGACGCAGGGTATCGCGATTAAAGGTGAGGAAGGAAGATGTACCTAAGACGGCGTTCAGAACTCGTTATGGTCATTACGAATTTCTGGTAATGTCGTTTGGGTTGACTAATGCGTCAGCCGCATTTATGGATATGATGAACAGAGTGTTCAAATAATATTTGGACAAGTTTGTCGTAGTGTTCATTGATGATATTCTAGTATATTCAAAGACGCCAGAAGATCATGTAGAACATTTAAGAATAGTGTTGGAAACACTAAGAAAGGAGAGGTTGTATGCGAAATTCACAAAGTGTGAATTTTGGCATGAGAGGGTGCTGTTTCTAGGGCATGTTATTGATAAGGATGGCATTTCTGTAGATATGGCAAAAGTTCATTTCGGACTTTTCTAAAATAGCTACTCCGTTAACAAATCTGACAAAAAAGTCTGTGAAGTATGTGTGGACTAAAAAATGTGAGAACAGTTTTCAGGAGTTGAAGAAGAGGTTAAGTGAGGCACCTGTATTGTCCTTACCAAACGATACAGGAAATTTTGTAGTGTATAGCGATGCTTCACATAAAGGACTGGGTTGCGTGCTCATGCAGCATGGTAAGGTCATTGCGTATGCATCACGTCAATTGAAGGATTATGAGAAGGTTTATCCTACTCATGACCTGGAATTGGCAGCTATAGTTTTTGCCCTAAAGATATGGAGGCATTATCTTTATAGAGAGAAATGTGAGATATACACGGACCACAAAAGTCTGAAATATATCTTCACACAGAAGGAATTGAACATAAGACAAAGAAGGTGGTTAGAGTTAATAAAAGATTATGACTGTGATATTTTATATCATCCGGGGAAAGCAAATGTAGTGGCCGATGCGCTAAGTAGGAAGGGTAGAGAAAAATTATCAATGTTAACAACTCAGAATGAGTTGGTAACAGCAATGGAAAAAATGGAGCTAGAAGTTAAGTTACCAGAGGAAGCGGTAGAAATTTATTTTCCATGGAAACCCAACCTACCATAGTGGAGCGAGTTAGGGGAGTAAAACTGAGCAATGAGGAGTGCAAGCAAATGCAGAAGACGATAGAAGAGGAAGAAAAGACTGAGTATAACCTCGATAAGGAGGGATTACTTCATTTTGAGGGAATAATTTGGGTTCCTAATGATCCTGAATTAAAAGAAGAAATTATGATGGAGGCCCATAGTTCGAGGTACTTGATACAACCCGATAGTACGAAGATGTATCAAGACCCAATCGTAACTTTGGAGGCCGGGACATGAAGAGGAGATATAGAGAATATGTCAAGAGGTGCTTAACTTGTCAAAAGTTAAATTTGAACATCAACGCATCGAAAGCGGGTTGTTACAACCGTTAGAAATTCCAGAGTGGAAGTAGGAGCACATCACGATGGACTTTGTGGTGGGACTTCCAGCAATAAGAAAAGGATACGATGCTATTTGGGTGATAGTGGATCGATTGACGAAATCGGCTCATTTTCTACCAATAGGAGTTAGGTATAACCTACATCAGTTAGCTAAGATGTATGTCAAGGAAATTATTTCTAGACATGGAGTGCCTGTTTCGATTGTGTCAGATCGTGATCCAAGATTCACATCGAACTTTTGGAGAAGTTTGCAAGAGCAAATGGGAACACAGTTAAGATTGAGTATGGCGTATCATCCTCAGACGGATGGTCAGAGTGAGCGGACAATTTAAACGCTTGAAGATATGTTAAGATCTTGCGTTATGGATTTCAAAGGGAGTTGGGACAAATATCTACCGTTGGTGGAATTTTCGTACAACAATAGTTTTTACGCTAGTATAGGTATGCCACCTTACGAAGCGTTGTATGGAAGGAAGTGCCGAACTCCATTGTGTTGGGATGAGGTGGGTGAACGTCGGATGTTGGGACCTGAGATGGTACAGTAGACGGCAGACCTGGTGAAGTTAATACGTAATCAATTAGTTACGGCTCAAGACCGGCAGAGGAAGTATGTAGATCCTCACAGAGATAATAGAGAATTCGATGTAGGATCTTTCGTTTTTCTGAAAGTATCACCTTGGAAGGGGAAGATACGTTTTGGAAAGAAAGGGAAGTTAAGTCCAAGGTTTGTAGAACCTTTTGAGATTTTAAAAAGGATAGGGGAAGTAGCTTATGAAGTAGTTTTACCTCTAGAGATGGAACACATTCATAATTTGTTTCATGTGTCAGTGTTGTGTCCTTATAAACCGGACTATAAACACGTGATAGAATATGAATCTATTCAGATAGAGAAGGACTTGTCCTATGAGGAGCTTCCAATTCAAATTATTGATAGGAAGGAACAAGTTTTAAGAAATAAGGTAATACCTTCAGTGAAGGTGTTATTAAGAAACCACAATGCTGAAGAAGAAACGTGGGAGCTCGAAAGTAAAATGAAGGAATATTTTCCTCATTTATTTATGTAATTATAAGCTAAGATTCTGGGGATAGAATCCTTATAAGGGGGAGAGAATGTAATGCCCGAGAAAATCAGATTTTTATGACAATTAAATTTTTATTTGATTATGTGAATTAAATGAATTTAATTGATTTCCTTGTGAGTAAGCTATGTGAAGGTTGTTCTATGACCTAGAATGTGCTAACGTGGTTAGTATTCTGGCCACGTGTTAGAAATAATTGTTTGGAATTTCCAAGACTAAAATAATTATTTTTCGAGAAATTCCCTTAAAAACACTATTCATCCGTTTCTGTTCGGAGAATTATTTTGAAATTCTGAGAAACACGTAATGATAGAATATCGTGATAAGATGGAATATTTGATAATATTTCATTTATGGCAAACGCAGTTTTCGCCAGTGGACTTAAAACCTAAGGGTTGAGTATATTGATTTTCGAGAAAGAAATAATATGCGTAGAAGGAATGGCGTTAGGGTTAATTTGAGTGTTATACATTTTGTGATACTATTTAGTATCTATGTATAATACGTTGAGTAAATACGAAGTACAATATGATTATGGTACGAGTAGTATACGGAGATAATACGTCAATTGTACGTATGTGATACGAATCGTATTATAGAATTAAGTTAAGACTTAATGACTAATTCATTTGAGTTGGATTATTAATTAATCCAATCATTTGAATGACCAAGGCCCAATGTTTATTTAGTTAAGCCCAATTCATTAAAACCGAACTGTGACACCCCCAAATCCTGGGACTTCATTTCCTCAAGATTTGGTGCTCACTTAATCAAAACATTCATTTATAACTACCCAATTATAATAAAATTGAATAATAAAAACTTACCCATACAGGATTAAACTCAAATAAAAATCTCCCCAGGTTGTCTAACCTTTAACAACAATCATTCAAATGCACAATTAAATAAACTTCATTACAATCTTTAAACCAAAGTCTAATAATAATACTATCAAATCTATTACAAGTCTTCTGTACTTGTTCATCTTTCCTTTTCCTTTACTGGTGCTAGGTACGTCACTAGTTTCAACTTTAGCTATAAGAAATTTTACAGGCAAGAGTGAGCAAACAAGGCCCACTTGAAATAACAATAAATAAATCTTTAAACTTTTACATCAATTGCCAATACTAGGCTCAATAGAACTGAACAATATATTCTATTAACTTTCTGAAAATTATAACATTCACTGAGGGTCTAATGACCACGAATCATGTCCACAGTTATAAGTAATCTTTCAACTTTAACTTTAACAGTCATAAGACTATAAGGACTCCACGTACTTAGGGGGATCAACCCTTCGTAAAATGTATTGTGCACAACCATTTCAACGCTAAACGTAAACCTCTATTAAAAGAGTTGTTCACCTCAGTATATAGAATACAAGTCCGCACCAAAGTAAGTTTGGTTTGGATAAGCTTTCAAGGAAATTTGGAATTTAACAAACATCAACTAAGGAGTAGTTGAATAAAACCAATAACACTATACTACAGAATAATAGTGATTGAATCAATCATAGTAATTAAAGTCATGCATTAGGAATAATCTAATAGCATACAATTTGAATAAATATAGCATACCTTGCTTGAACAATACTAAGCCAAGGTTAATTAGGATTGAATACTAAACATGCATGGAAATTCAGTTATGCATGTTAATCAATAATTGAAATACAAGAATAACTTGTTCAACATCAAACTAAAGTTTAGACCACTTACATCATTATAAGATAATCGAATTGAAAACAATAATTAGCTCAATAAGACAAATGATTAGAAAACTTGCATCGTCATGAGTAACTAGATACAATGACTTACTCAATCATAAGAAATCTAGCTCTACAAAAGTGTAGAAGTAGCAACTTACAACAATTGTAATTGAATTTGAAAACAATAATGTACCAAATGAAATTAAACTCGCACAATGAAGTTTTGAGTTAGAAAACTTGCCTTGCTCGTAGACTAAACCGAATCAATTTGAATCACAATATCCTATATACATATGTTGTAAGACCCCGAAATTTTTTTTTATAAAAAGGAATTTCCTTTATTTATTATTTTGAAATAGTAAGGGTTGATTTGATTAATGTGGATAGTTAAGGGTTAAATACGTAAATATTTCAAAATAAGCAAGTGGTTATAAAATATTCATTTTTGTCGGGGAATATTCGTTTGGTCGTGGAATATTAAATCGCTTGTGGGAATATTAAATTAGCTGACAGTAGCTGCCCATGTGTGGGCCCCATAACGGAAAGCGATTGGATGAAGAAAACGACAAATATAAGTTGGTTAAAATAATTGGCGTAGTTGTTATCAAGAATTAAGATCTGTTGGAATACAAATTGGTTAAAATACGATGTACGGCGTGGTTGCACAAGATGGTACTGCAGATTACCGCAAGATTGTTGAATTATTGATCCTTACGTAAGAAGGCACTACTCAATAATTTTCACATGAGTTCCGCTCAATATTTTATTTTATTGATTCAATAATTCTTTGCATTGATATTTTATATTATTCATTGCTCAATAATTGTCACCGCACATGATTTCCATTATCGGATCAATAATTCATATTATTTGAATAATATTATTAGATAACATTATTGGCAATGTCTAGAAAGTTACATCTAAGGAGAGGTTTGGTCACCTAATTGCGGCGCGAGAAGGAGAGATCCTTATTGGAAAGCCCCTCTTTCTTGGGAACCGCCTCGTTGTCATAATTGTGATTACGTAATATTATTTTGGGAATAATTAATTATTGATTTATATGATAAGAAAATATTTATTTGATATGGATATAAATGATGGATTTATTTATTATATGTGGTTATAATTGAAGGATTTAATGTTGAGGTGTTTTATCGGTATTTTATCGGATTAGAGGTATTAAAAATTAAATCAGGGTTTTGAGATATATTGCATGGGGTTATAATTTTTAATCCGACCTGATTTGGATTGTGGTAATTTTTGGGTATGTTATACATACATAAGTTGAGTATATGTCCACAAATTTTGAACCGTTAAAAATGCACGAATGATTTGTTATGAATTTTAAGAGGTGTCTCGATTAGGAAATTAGGGTTATAATTGATTTTGGTGGAAAATTCTAGAATTGAGTGGGCCCCACTTATGGTTGGTGAAGAAATGTGCTGAATTTTATTTCAAATGTGGTGGGTGGCAATAGTAGCGAGTAAAGCCATCGGTGTAGCAGTCAAGTGCAGCTTTACGGGCTAACATTTTCCTATAAATAGAGGGCTAAGTTAGAATTGAAAATCACACCGAAACAAAGTTTCTCTCTTTCTCTCTATATTGTTGAGCATATTTTGTGAGTATTTAGATACTTTGAGAGTTCTTTATTCAAGACAAGTTTCATTCAAAGATCACTGACCTTTCCTTAGAAATAATCGATTCTTTGAGGTAAGGGATATTATTTTTTTCAGTAATGATATTATTTCTTCAATATCATTATCTTTGAAATGTTGATCCGAAGTTTTATCAAATTTGGAACTCTTTCATGCTCGGGGTTACTATTCACGAGTTACTATTCACGAGTTACTATTCATGAGTTACTATTCACGAGTTACTATTCACGAGTACTATTCATGAAGCGTGAAAATGTTTTTTTGTGGAATTTCTATCTTTTGGTGTTGAAAGTTACTATTCACGTATATGGCACTATTCACGATACGACACTATTCACGATATCACAAGACTATTCATCGAAAAATAAAATTTCTTCTTTTTCGTCCAAAATATCTATTCGGATACTAGCTTTGATTGTATCCATGTTTTGATCATTCTTGAATTTTACACCACTATGATTATTTTTGAGGTATTGTTGGACATGGATAAAACAAAGTACGAATCCTTAATCCTTAATCCTTGTCATTTTGTTTCTTTGGATTCGATTCTTTAAAATATTTTCATCATCCTCGGTCTTAAATGATGATATTATTGAATATCTTTGGCCCAGTAGTGCAAAGATGAGCAGTGTTTAAATGAACATGACCGATCGATGAATATCTTTGGCTTTGTAGTGCAAAGATGAGCAGAGGTGTTTAAATGAACATGACCGATCGATGAATATCTTTGGCCTTTAGTGCAAAGATGAGCAGTGTTGAGATGAACATGACCGATTGATGAATATCTTTGGCTCTGTAGTGCAAAGATGAATATTTGATTTGAGATGAATATTGATTGATGTTACTGAGGATAAAATATTGATGATGGATTTGTTAAATTCATAGATTATAGTAGATTTCATTCTCTACGTAACTCTTCTATGAATTATTATTTCCGCTGCGAATATTGATCTGAAACTTGTTGTCTATTGTATTCTATCAGATTTTTCCCTGTTGGAGACTAACGATAATTTGTTGTATATTATCTTAGTCATAGTATTCTTTACTGGGCTAGTTGAGCTCACCCTTTTCCTTGTTGTTCCATTTTTGCTTCTCAGGAGGCGAGAATGTAGCGAGTACTAGTCGGGGTATGGAATGAAGGTTCTAGAGAGAGTTGTTTAGTAGTCCTCACCATTATTGTAAAATGATGTATCAATAAATGTGATGAGGATTTATTTGAGTATAGATATTTGTATTCAAACTCACAGTTTTACTGTTGTAATAATAAAGTTGTAGTTGTTTCTGTACCATGTATTTGGCGACTCAGAATGGGTTGGATGGAATGGACCTATTTTGGGGTCGTCACAGTTGGTATCAGAGCTTAGGGATATGATCTCTGGCGGAGATCGGGGAATAGAACTAGGAGGGGAGAGACGAGTAAATCCTTCGCTAGTGTGTCCTACCTAAGCTTATTTGTTAGTTGGTCAGTATATAGGGATATTATGTGATATATTGATTTCCTTAATTAACCCTTGTTTTATGACAATATTTGAGAATGTCGACTGAGAATATTAACAGTGGAGTAAATGAGACCGTGGAGATGCCTGTACTTACCAACGAGGAGAACGTGCAACAGGCTGGCAATGTTCCTCCTGTGAATAACACCACCGAAAGCGAGCAGATGATGAACGAGGGATGTTTAGAAGCTTTTTGCAGTTTCATGCAAAATCGAGACGAGGAGACTCGTGTTCAAAATCTGAGGAGGAAATGATAGCAATTCACGGGTTGTCACGGCCAAGCAAGTTCAAAGAGTTGGGACCACCGAATTTAAGGAAAGCCGATCCGATCATGGCGTAAACATGGGTCAAACAAATTACCAAGATATTCGATGTCTTGGGATGCACGGAGAACGAAGGTTCCATTCGCCACCTTTATGTTAAAGTGGCGAGGCGGATCATCTCGGTGAGAGTCGTGAAGCGTACTCCATCGGTACTTTTCAAAGATGTCTTGGGAGACGTTTGAGAGACTATTTAATGACAAATACTTTCACGAAAGTGTTCGTATATATGAAGGAAGTGGAGTTCATCGATTAGAGCAAAACAACAATGATTGTCTCAAAGACGAGGCAAAGTTTGCAGAGAGTTATCGTGTTTGCACCTCATTTGGTGGAGAATGAGGAACGATGACGCGGATGTTTCTTAGAGGTTTGAAAACGGCGATACGCCAAGATCTCATTTCTCATAAATTTTCTCTCTATTCAGATGTTGTCAGCCAGGGCTCGATTGTTAGAGCGAGATAACGAAATACGCTCAACCGAGGGACCATAACCAGGATCATAAGAAGATATAGCCATCGTCGAATAACGATAACCAACGGAGAAAGAAGAATACGGACAAAGGCGGTAAACCACTCTGGTGGTAATCGTGGGCCATGAAAATAGAAGAAGCGAGTCGGGAGGAGATTTAAAAGAGGAGATTCAACAACGACCATTTGAAGACGTCGGCCGCAAAGAAGTAACTAGTTTTAAGGAGGAGAACGACCACCGGTCATATGCTACAAATGCGGAAAGAGGGACATATCAGCCCAAACTGCCCACAACAGTTTAAGGTATGCTATAATTGTGGAAAAGAAGGACATATCGCTCGAGATTGTACGATATCGAAACCCAGTCCAACGGGAATGGTGACTCAAAAGGATGTCCCAGAAAAGTCAAAGTCAACGGTTCCTGGAAGAGCGTTTGTCGTGACCGGTCAAAATGCGAGGAACCCGAACGAAGTTAGCACGGGTTAGTTAATTATAAATTCTTGCGAAGTTTATATCTTACTAGATACCGGTTCTACCCATTCTTTTATCTCTCTTGCTTGCGCTCAACGTTTGAACTTGACTACGGAGAAATTAGACTTTGACCTATTTATGGAGACTCCGTTAGGAGAAACTTTCATTACATCCGTTGTTTAAAAATCTTGCTTGATTCAGGTTGGCACTATCACATTACCTGTTAACCTTATTTCTATAGAGATATTTGCTTTTGATGTGATTTTAAGGTTAACTACTCATCATGCCAAATTGATTACTTTTGTAAGGTTGTTAGTTTTCATATTCCTAAGCAACCTGTTATTCGAATTCAAGCAATCAAACCATTGTAATCAAACATTTTCATATCAAGCCATAAAGTCATTCGTTTATTACGGATGTCAAGTTTTCTTAGTCCATGTTATGGATTTGAATAAAGACACGTCAGATTTGAATAATATTCCTGTTGTTATTGATTTTTCCTGATGTATTTCCTGAAGAATTTCTTGGCTTACTCCCAAAGCCTGATATTAAATTTTGTATCGACTTTGAACCCGGTACAAAACTCATTTCTAAAATCTCATATCGAATGGCTCCTATTGAACTTCAGGAGTTAAAGGTCCAACTACAGGAATTGTTGGACATTGGTTTCATTCGTCCTAGTACATCTCCTCGGGGTGCTCTGTTTTATTTGTAAAGAAGAAAAGACGGAGTATGCGACTTTGTATTGACTATCGGGAATTGAACCATGTCACCATCAAGAATAGGTATCCTCTACCTCGTATTGATGACTTGTTTGACCGATTGCAAAGGGCACAATTCTTTTCAAAAATCGATCTTCGATTCGGATATCATCGGTGAAAATTAGAATCGAGGATATTCCAGCTGCGCCGAGAACTTCCCCAGATGGGCATTATGAATTCTTAGTCATGTCTTTCGGACTAACTAATGCTCCTCGCTGGCTTTCATGGATATGATGAATCGAGTATTCAAGGAATATTTGGATCGATTCGTTGTTGTCTTTATTGATGACATCCTTATATATTCCAAAAGCTAGTGAAGATCATGAGCACCATTTGAAGTCGGTACTCCAAAGGCTTCGTGAAAACCAACTATATGCCAAATTGAAGAAATGCGAGTTAAAGCGAGGAAGTAGCCTTTCTTGGGCATGTGGTGTCAAAACATGGAGTATCTGTTGATCCGTGCCAAGATTGAAGCAATACAAAGTTAGAGCAACCGAAGTCGGTGATCAAGCACGTAGCTTTTGGGCTTATTTGGTTATTATCGGAGATTCGTGGAAGGGTTTTCTCGAATCGCTACTCCATTAACTCGCCTAACTAACTCGGAAGGATACGAAATTCGTTTGGGGTAAGAATGCGAGAAAAGTTTCCAAGAGCTTAAGAGGAGACTTATTTTAAGACTGTTCTAACAATACCATCTCGGTTCGGATGGATTTGTTATCTACAAATGATGCTTCGTGCAAAGGGTTAGGATGTGTTCTCATGCAACGTGGGAAAGTCATAGCCTATGCCTCGCGACAACTTAAAGAGTATGAGAGGAATTATCCTACTCATGATCTAGAGTTAGCGTGCAATCGTTGCGCTTAAAGATATGGAGGCACTATCTATATGGGGAGAAAGTGGAGATATATTGGATCATAAAAGCCTTAAATATTTCTTCACTCAAAAAGAACTCAACATGCGGCGGCAAATGACGTTGGCTCGAGCTATTGAAAGACTATGACCACACTATTCAATACCATCCCGGTAAAGTTTAACGTGGTAGGCCGACGATTGAGTAGAAGATCATATGCGGAACGAGTGCGATGATGTCAAGTATACGATAGAGCCAACTTTAATAGAAAAAGTTAAGGTTGCTCAAGCCACCAGGCCGAGTCGATGCGTATGAAGAAGAAAGTACAAGAAGGAGCTATTAGGGCGAGAATTGATGAAGAAGGAATACTTGAGTCCACTCTAGACTTTGTGTTCCTAACGACTCGATTTGAAGTACAAGATTATGATGGAGGCACACAATACACCATTTGTAATCCATCTCGGAAGTACTAAAATGTATCGTGATCTTTGACATACATTTTGGTTGAATAATATGAAGAGAGATTGCAAAGTTTATCTCGATGTGTTTAACTTGCTAACGGTAAAGGCGGAGCATCTAGTACCTAAGGGTCCGTTGCAACCACTTGAGATTCGGAATGGAAGTGGGAACACATTACCATGGATTTCGTTCACGGGTCTTCCTACGGTTTCTCAAGGCATCAATGCTATTTGGGTTATTGTTGATAGATTAACCAAGTCCGCTCATTTCTTGCCGACACGGAGACTTATTCACTTGAACGTCTTGCTAGTATGTACGTAAATGAGATTGTGAGGTTGCATGGCATGCACAGTATCCATAGTTTTGGATCGTGACCCAAGATTCACTTTAAGATTTTGGGTTAGCTTGCAAAAAGCTATGGGCACGGATTTGCGATTTAGTTGATACCATCCCCAAACAGACGGACAATCGAGAGGACTATTCAAACTCTTGAAGATCTATTAAGACTCGTGTCCTAGACTTCAAGGGTAGTTGGGATAAGTATTTACCGTTGGTGGAATTCTCCTACAACAATAGTTATCAGCAAGTATAGGTGTGGCTCCATTGAAGCATTATATGGACGAAAATGTCGTTTCTCAATATGTTGGGATGAGGTGGGTGAAGCAACATTGTTGGGACCCGAAAGTTAGTACGTATGACTCACCGAAAAGATCCAAATGATTCGACAACGTATACAAATGGCACAAGATCGACAAAAGAGTTATGTGGATCTTCATCGAAAGGACGTGGAATTTAATGTAGGGGATCATCGATATTATTACGAGTTGCTCCATGGAAGGAGTTACAAGATTTGGGAAGAGAGGAAAGCTCAATCCACGATTTATTGGTCCATTTCAAATTCTTGACCGAGTAGGAAATGTAGCCTATAGACTTGCGTTACCTCAAAGTATGTCTCGTGTTCATAATGTGTTTCACATATCGCACTTCGTAAATATGTGAAAGACCCGAACCATGTTATTGAGTTAGAACCAGGACGAGATAGTAGAAGACTTAACGTATGAGGAGGTTTGTCAAGATCTTGGATAGGAAGGAGCATGTCCTACGCAAGAAAGGTCATACCACAAGTTAAAGTTTTGTGGAGGAATCATGCTATAGAGGAAATGACCTGGGAATTGGAAAGCGGAAATGAAAGCGAGGTATCCTCACCTTTTCAAACACACCAGTACGACGTCAATTTCGAGGATGAAATTTCATAAGGAGGGAGGTTGTAAGACCCCAAATTTTTTTTTATAAAAGGAATTTCCTTTATTTATTATTTTGAAATAGTAAGGGTTGATTTGATTAATGTGGATAGTTAAGGGTTAAATACGCAAATATTTCAAAATAAGCAAGTGGTTATAAAATATTCATTTTTATCGGGAATATTCGTTTGGTCGTGGAATATTAAATCTTCGTTGGGAATATTCGTATGACCAAGCAGCGACCATGTGTGGGCCCATAAACGGAAAGCGATTGGATGAAGAAAGCGACAAATATAAGTTGGTTAAAAATAACAGGCGTAGTTATTCTGATTAAGGATCATTGGAATACCCGGTGGTTAAAATACGAGAATACGCGTGGTTGCACAAGAAGCACACCGGTATTGCAGATGATTGTTGAATTATTGATCCTTACGAAGAAGGCACTACTCAATAATTTTCACGGTGAGTTCTTGCTCAATATTTTATTTTATTGATTCAATAATTCTTTGCATTGATATTTTATATTATTCATTGCTCAATAATTGTCCTTTGCACAATATTTCCATTATCGGATCAATAATTCATATTATTTGAATAATATTATTAGATAACATTATTGGCAATGTCTAGAAAGTTACATACAAGGAGAGTTTGGTCACCTAATTGCTGCCAAGTGAGGAGAGATCCTTATTGGAAAGCCCCTCTTTCTTGGGAACCTACCGTTGTCATAATTGTGATTCGTAATATTATTTGGGAATAATTAATTATTGATTTATATGATAAGAAAATATTTATTTGATATGGATATAAATGATGGATTTATTTATTATATGTGGTTATAATTGAAGGATTTAATGTTGAGGTGTTTTATCAGTATTTTATCGGATTAGAGGTATTAAAAATTAAATCAGGGGTTTTGAGATATATTGCGGGGGTTATAATTTTTAATCCGACCGTTGGATTGTGGTAATTTTTGGGTATGTTATACATACATAAGTTGAGTATATGTCCACAAATTTTGAACCGTTAAAAATGCACGAATGATTTGTTATGAATTTTAAGAGGTGTCTGATTCGGAAATTAGGGTTATAATTGATTTTGGTGGAAAATTCTAGAATTGAGTGGGCCCCACTTATGGTTGGTGAAGAAATGTGCTGAATTTTATTTCAAATGTGGTGGGTGGCAATAGTAGCGAGTAAAGCCATCGGTAGCAGTGTGGTCAAGTCTGCTTCTACGGGCTAACATTTTCCTATAAATAGAGGGCTAAGTTAGAATTGAAAATCACACCGTAAACAAAGTTTTCTCTCTTTCTCTCTATATTGTTGAGCGTATTTTGTGAGTATTTAGATACTTTGAGAGTTCTTTGTCAAGATAAGTTTCATTCAAAGATCACTTGAGCCTTTCCTTCCGAAATCCGATTCTTTGAGGTAAGGATATTATTTTTTTCAGAATGATATTATTTCTTCAATATCATTATCTTTGAAATGTTGATCCGAAGTTTTTATCAAATTTGGAACTCTTTCATGCTCTGGGGTTACTATTCACGAGTTACTATTCACGAAGTTACTATTCATGAGTTACTATTCACGAGTTACTATTCACGAGTACTATTCTATGAAGCGTGAAAATGTTTTTTTTGTGGAATTTCTATCTTTTGGTGTAGAGTTACTATTCACGATATCTAAGACTTATTCACGATACTCTGACTATTCACGATACTGCACTATTCATCGAAAAATAAAATTTCTTCTTTTTCGTCAAAATATCTATTACGGATACTAGCTTTGATTGTATCCATGTTTTGATCATTCTTGAATTTTACACCACTATGATTATTTTTGAGGTATTGTTGGACATGGATAAAACAAAGTACTTAATCCTTAATCCTTAATCCTTGTCATTTTGTTTCTTTGGATTCGTTTCTTTAAAATATTTTTCATCATCCTCGGCCTTAAATGATGATATTATTGAATATCTTTGGGCCAGTAGTGCAAAAGATGAGCAGTGTTTAAATGAACATGACCGATCGATGAATATCTTTGGCGTAGTGCAAAAAGATGAGCAGTGTGTTTAAATGAACATGACCGATCGATGAATATCTTTGGCCTTTAGTGCAAAGATGAGCAGTGTTGAGATGAACATGACCGATTGATGAATATCTTTGGCCTGTAGTGCAAAGATGAATATTTGATTTGAGATGAATATTGATTGATGTTACAGGGATAAAATATTGATGATGGACTGTTAAATTCATAGATTATAGTAGATTTCATTCTCTACGTAACTCTTCTATGAATTATTATTTTCAACCGTTAATATTGATCCGAAACTTGTTGTCTATTGTATTCTATCGATTTTTCCTGTTGGAGACTAACGATAATTTGTTGTATATTATCTTAGTCATAGTATTCTTTACTGGGCTAGTTGAGCTCACCCTTTTCCTTATTGTTCCATTTTTGCTTCTCAGGAGGCGAGAATGTAGCGAGTACTAGTCGGGGTATGGAATGAAGGTTCTAGAGAGAGTTGTTTAGTAGTCCTCACCATTATTGTAAAATGATGTATCAATAAATGTGATGAGGATTTATTTGAGTATAGATATTTGTATTCAAACTCACAGTTTTACTGTTGTAATAATAAAGTTGTAGTTGTTTCTGTACCATGTATTTGGCGACTCAGAATGGGTTGGATGGAATGGACCTATTTTGGGGTCGTCACATATGTCATCGTGACATAGTTAGTCATTATCACATAACTAATACATTCATCACATAGGTTTGATTATTTAATCACATTATCAACTTATAACACAATTTAATCCTTAATAACATAATTATTCATAGTATAGAAATATTAAAATCTATATTTTACAGTCCTACTATCATCACAAAAATGTTTTCTTAAAATTTCGTGTAAAAAAGTACCATGTCGGAACCATTCTGTTAACTCGGGGGCCATGGGCATGCCTACGATTCTAATGTGGAGCAACTATTGGCAAGGTGATGATGATAAGCCATTGTGATTATATCTGACGGTTGCCGCTACTGTATGGTGATGGCATTGCGGCGCCACTTAACGTTTCCATTAGGTCATTGTGCATGACATTTAAGCTAGCTTCGATCGATTGATAACCAACATGCATGCAGAAAAAAATCCAAATCGCCTAAAAGCTCGAATCTAATGTAATCGATTATCATGTAATTTATATATAAACTTCATATAAACATATTGTGAAGACTTCTAACATGTTTATACTCATAAAATAACACAAACATCAAATATACAACACCCAATTTCAATGTTCTTGGCAAAACTCCATTTTTTTATACTTTCAATGAAAATCAACACTATGATTTTGTTTTTCAACCAAAACAGTAAATTCAAAACATCATGATTATGATTTTACATACTCTATCGATTCAAATAATTAATTTATCAATTTAATAACAAATAAAATCTTAATTTCTACTTTAAACTAAGCCATATTCATATATATATTTTCATATGAACTCAATGTGATATATTTCTTCACAATTTACATACATACATAAAGTAATTGATTATAAGCATACATAATCTCAACAAAACAGTTTTACAACAACAATCATCATCTAAAGCTATATACACAAGAATTCATCATCCATAATTATTTACGAGAGAACTCTTTGAGAAGAAAACTAAACTTTAAAAATAAAATACAAGGATTAATATCCTACCTTTGATTAAGAAGATGATACTCTAGAGTTTAGAAGAAAATGGTTATGATTACAATCTTCTTTTCCCCAATTCTTTTCTCAATTTCCTCTAAGTTTCTCTCAACTTTTCTCTCTGTATTTTTCTTCTTCTTCTTTTTCTTCAACTGAGTCTTCTTCTCTTCCTAACTCTAACTACGTAATAAAAATATAACGTATATGATATAATATCTATTAATGATATAATATAAATATAGATATAATTATATCAGTTATATTTTGTTTGAAAATCAAAAGCCATAAGGCTTGTTTGGCTAAGCTAATAAAATAACCCTTTAATCCTTACACCTTGTTTGGTAAACTGAATTAAAACAAATGGATTAATCTGTGAGACCCCAGATTTTATCAATAAAGATTTAAATTTTGTCGAAATAATTTTTAATATTATGGTGTGAATTTGAGATAATATTATAGTTGTGGGTAGTATTTATAAATTTTGCAAAGTATGCAAGTGGTTATATTATATTCGATTGGGTCTGGGAATATTAGGTTTAGCAGGAATATTCGCATAACTACTCAATCATTGGTGGACCCCATTAATGTAATTATTGTCGGATTGAGAAAAACGACAAAAATATTTTATTGAAATAACGGTAGGAAGTTTTACCGTGGTTCTTGTTGAACTACTCGGTAGTAAAAGTACAATAATAAGTGTGGTTGCATAGAAGCAGACACGGTATTGATTATTGATGCTTATGTGAGAAGTCACTCGGTTTGATTCCATTATTGAGCCGATTAATAATATGAATTATTATAGCGATAATGACGTTTTGTTTTATTCAGTATTATTAAAGTAATAAAAAGCGAAACATCTTTTTTTATATAAAATAGAATACTTTATTAAAGTTATTCTATAAATAGAATATATTATATTTTATTATGCATAGTGTTGCATAGTGTTTTACATAGTGTTTGCATAGTAAAATGTTTTATATAAATAGAATATATTATATTTTATTTAAAAGATTTTTCTTTAAATATGGACCGTCAGATTAAAGTAAATCAAACTGGACCATTCATGGATTAGTTACTATGCATTCCATTTTCCTATAAATAGAAGCTCATTCCTTCATTATTTTCTTACTTAATTCATTGAAACTCTAGAGAGAAATTATAGAGAGAAGCTATAGAGAGAAAATTATAGAAAGAAGAAAGTATATTCGCTACTTCACTACTTCTATATTAGGTTCTTTTTTACGGTAAGGGGTGTTATTCTTTCTTCTTGAAGAGAACTTCATTATTCCATTCATTATTATTTCATTGAATAACTTTGTAAAAGTGGCATACCCTATACATAACTTTGATACGCCAGATACCCTATACTTGGTGAAATCCTTATGTTATTCCGTTGCTTATTATTACGTTGGAATAACTCAGTATATGCGGTTTACCCTATACTTGGTGACATTCTTCTATTATTCTCATTGGAACATCCTGCGTCTGTGTTTTTTACAGGACCTGGTTCCGCTTTTATTATTCTCATTGGAACATCCACGTCGTGTGTTTTACACCGGACCGGTTAAAATCTTTATCATCTCATTGGAATATCCTATTCTCATGTGTTTTACACCGGATCCGGTTCCATCTTTATTATTCATTGGAACATCCCGTCGATTGTGAATTTCACGACTGGTTCCGTTATTATTATTCTCATTGGAATAACCTCGCTCATCTGGCACCGCATGCATGGTGATTTCTTTTGTTATTCCATTCTTTATTATACCCAGTTGGTTAAAACTTTGACTTCTATACTCCATGAAATTAGTAGAATATCCTTGATATTTGCGTTTCATCCAATATCTTTTCATGGAAATATTCTTCTGATCATTCTTGAATTTTACTCTCACGTAAACAAAGATCATGTTGACAATTTTGACGTTAATAATTCATGGATTAAATAATTCTTGAACTTGTTTTATTGAATTACTATGTCATTGTCATCATCCTCATGTTATATTATGTTATCTTTGGCTTACGTGCATAGATGAACTTAGTATGATTATGATCGAGGATCATTCGGTATAATCATGACTTGATATAAATGATATGACAAAAGTCCTCAAATTGGCACATGAATGCGCTGATGGATAGTTTTTGGTATGATTATGACCGGGGTGATTGATTAAGATAGTCATGACCATTGATAATTTGATGAAAATCCTTGACCGTGGTACAGGATGATTAGATGTGGTGGTTTATTTATTGTCGAGTCTCAAATGATAAAAATTGATGAAAACCTTTTAAAACCTAAAAGATAGTAGACTTTATTCTCTACTTGACTCTTTTAATGGATTGCTTATTCACCGCTATGATTAAACTGGTTGTCTATTGTATTTTATCGGTTTAACATCGTTGAAGGCTAATGATAATTTATTCTCGCATTATCTTAGTCATAATATTTCTTACTAGGCTAGTTGAGCTCACCCTTTCTTTCTTTCACCGTTTTCTCTGTGAAATGAGAACATAAATTTGGGACGAAGTCTGGGAACGTAAGTAATGGTCCGAGAGGATAGCATTAGTAGTCCTCACTATTCTCGTGAAATAGTGTGATAATAGTTGTAATGAGGACTCCTTTTGAGTTTGTATAATATCTAGTAGACAATATTTGTATGCAAACTCACAGTTTATGTCATATTGCATACCTACGCTTAGGTTAGTAAGTTGTATTTGAATTTATGTACCATGTAAGTGGCGACCCAAGATGGGTGACGTATACCTAATTTTGGGGGCGTCACATAATCCTTATACTTTGTTTGATAAAACACTATTAGATTAAAGACTTATTATGCAATAAGACATGTTTGGCAAAACTAAATTAAACTCCCTTAATTTATTTTAATAACTCCTTTATAGCAAGGTTATTTGTCACACTTCTATTTACTTAAATAATCAATTTAATCAATTCAAATATTAATCTATTAAATTACTTTAATACATAAATCATTATCACAAAACTATAATTTCTTTATAATTATAATTTTATTTAACCAACTAATATTTTAAATTACAATTTCCCATTTAAAATATTATAATTTATTTAAATCACTATAAGCTCTCTAGCTTACTTATTAAATTACATTGGTATATAATCTCATAACAATTAATTTACTTAGCTCCTTAATTATTTATTCAACAAATAATTAATTAAACCACATCAACTCAAATTGCCATATAATTCAATAAATATTTAATATTGCAAATAAATATTTAATATTTAATATTTAATTATTTATTCAACAAATAATTAACTAAATCACATCAACTCAAATTGAACAATTATTTATTCAGTAATAAACCTATCCATTAAATATTTATATAAATCAATAAATATTTAATATTACACTTTAAAATTCTGGAATGTTACACGAACTGTTGGTCGAACCGGTGGGTCACCGAATGGGTAAAACCCATGGGGCAACCCATGGGATGTCACATGGGGTGGTGGGCCGGCCACCTTGGTGTGGAACTCAAACATAAGGCTTGGTCACCAAGTGTTTTACTTGGTGACCACACATGAATAGTAAGGAGGTGATGGTTCTTTGACAATTATGCCCTCCATTCTAGTTTTCTATAAATAAGAAGCTTGGTTGATGCATTTGGGAGTTTTTTCAACTTGCCAACCTAGATTATTTGAGAGAGAAAGAGAGCTATACTTGCAAACATACACTTTGGAAGCTTTAACTTCTATTTTTCCAAAAGATTTCTTAAGAGTTCTTGAGGTAATACTTCTTGCTTCTCATTTCCATCCATTTTAGATTTTCTTTCATCTTAGAGAATCATAGAATGGGTGGTATATGTCTTGTGTGAGGATTGAAAGATGACTTACCATAGATTCAATCTCTATAAGTCATGAGATTATAAGAATCATAAGGTTTAATATAGTTTTGAACCATGAAAATATTTATAGTTGAGATCGATTGTTGATAAACAATTGAGCTCCCTCAAAGCTTTAGTACATGCATCTTGTTTGGTTAGGATGTAGATATGAAATCCATGGAGTATTCCATGTGATTTGGCTTAGAGAACCTTAGTAACGAAGTTATGGCGAATTTTACGGAAATAGACGTTAAACGTCGAAAACATAGAAATTTCGGATTGGTAGTCGAAAGTTTTCGTGAGACTTGAAAACGTTGGTTTTCAATGTCAACGTGTGAGATAGGGTGATTAAGAGTTGTGGATTCGAGAATCGTCGGATTCTGACTTAAAACGAAGAAAACGAGCATTGAACGCTCATTAACATTTACGAACGTCTATAAAATGAACTAAATAGTGAATTTTGAGTTAACGGATTTGAAAGTATCGAATTCTTATATGAACACGTAAAGGATGTAATTCCTGACTTGTGGGAATTCGAATGGGTCAATTCAGATGTAAAACAAACAAATTAGGAAGCCGGGAGTTTCATTAGGAAACCAAAATTGGTTTGGCTAATCTGGTGATAGACTCTGTCCATGTCACGCTAAAACCAAGACAAAGTGGTGGTGGCGCCACAAATACAGAACTATTTGAGTACCTGTTAACTTCTACGCAAAGACCACCTAAAAATACAAAGGATGTCGTACACGTCAATGGCAGTGAAGAAAAAAGTTGACCAAGTTAGGTTTTAAACTTCAATTTTTTCGAGACCTACCTGAGTTGAGTTTATATACTCAATAAATGTACTAAGACTAATCCTATATTACCTATACTAAGGTATATGGTATGAAACTTAGGAATGTAATGCATGTTAACAAGATATGTACAATGAACAAAGTTGGTACCTTATCAACGATGTTTGAGTCCGGTTAATAAACGTCAGTTGAGTGATAAATCGGGATGAAGGGTAATAAGTTATGTTGACTTTAATAAAGATATTAAGTTAACAAAGACATAGAAGAGAAAGAAGCTTCTAGGAACAATGTGAATAGTTGTTTGATAGCTAATTACGTTGTCTTTATGTGAATATATCATGTAGATTACGTAAAAGGTACGTGGTCAATCGAGTAAGTTATTTGAAGACTATTTGAAAGGCAAGTTTTTCTTAACGCAACATCTAACTTCAATGTTAGACAAGTTTTATGTGATTCGTTAAACTGAATTGCAAGACTTGTTTTTAAAGAAAGGGTCGATGCCGATTTTAACTCTCGGCTAGACTATTCGTAATATATAGATTGATTATTATTTATATCATTCTATATAGAAATGTTAACGCTATCCTATGCCAAGTAATTGGTACGGACGTGAAGGTAAGGTTTGTCTATGAACAAACAAAAGTATTTTTCATCAATTATTAGATGGGCATGCGAGTTTGCCAAAAATATTGAACGTAAATACGTTTAATAAATGAGTGTTGATCAATATAGAGTACTATAGGCTGATCACCTAGAAGTGCTCGTAAGTTATACGGATGAACGGCCTTAGTGATGTGGACTCCTTTTCAAGTATGAAAACTGAAATTTACTGTTCATGGTCTATCTAATTTGCCTCGTAATTCCTAATCTATTCTATACTTTGGGAATTGATATTATGAACTCGTTAGAGTATTATTGATTCATAATACTTCATAACTATTGTTCAGTTATGTTGGAATTGTTATATAATTCATGAATGTGGTATTCCTGTTATCTTTGATTAAACTTGCTAAGCTGTCATGCTCACTTCTTGCGTGAATTATATAACTGCAGTTAAAGATGAACGTAGTACTGTGAATGCCAAGAGAGATAAGGGCAAGACTAAGATGGATGCTTAGGCATTGTGTAATAGTTTAGTACGTTTGTATGTATTATACATTATGAACAACGAACAATGTAACCGGTTTACGAACCTGGGAAGGATTATACTTTTATTGTAATAAGAAGATAGTAATTACCTTCATTTTGTTGTATTTCAATGGAATGATTGTATGGATGTTAGTACAGTGGAGCACCATCTATCGGGTTGGAAGATGCCCGAATTTGGGGGTGTCATAGTAGCTGTGTGTAAGGCAAGTTTCCTAACTTCATTCATATTTTAAATGAATGCTAGTTTCTTAAACTTCTCAGATGTTGAACTTGAGAAGTTCTGTCTATGTGCGAATGTACGATATTTGTTCAAGGTGGTAGCATGTATGAGGCCTTGTGCCACAATGTGAACACTTCGGTGTTTCTGTTAGATGAATTGTTCTATGATTGAACTATTCAATAAAAGAATGTTCTATTTATACATGAACCGTTATTGTTAAGTCTGTGCTATTGATTCTACCCAGACAGAATGACTATGAAAGATAGTAGAGAATGAAAGTATTTCAAAGTGAATGCGACTAATGTTTTAAAATGATAGGAATCGAGATTATTCCTATTGTTCAAGCTGCTTCATAACCTTTGTTCGGTTATTGAAGTTCCAAAGGAATGTTAAACTCTTGAAGTTGTATATTCAACTGCTATGACTTGCTGGGCAATTGAATGCTCACACTTGCTTTAAATGAAAAACATTTTTAACGAACGATGTTAGAAAAACTTAAGGATCCCGTATAGATCAAGCTAACGGTATCCAGATGAAGTGCCATTCAGAATGTGAATGAGCGAGAAGATCAAGTGAAGACTTATAATGTAGAAAGATGAAAACTAAACTATAAACTAGTTTAATGAACTGTATGTATCCTTGGTGGCGGATAAAAGTCACTCTTGTAAGATGAAAGGAATAATGTAATTATCATTATTTGTAATGAGAAAGGTTATATGGTTTTAGAACCTGGGAATTCAGAATGTATGTTATTATATTTCAGTATATAATGATGTATGTTGGATGAATGATGTACTCATGACTTACGGAATCCGGGTGTGAAGCCAGACCGGATTTCAGGGCGTTACAAGTTGGCATCAGAGCTAATAGGTTATAAACCTTAGGTATGAGTACCTAAGACTATAATCGTAAAAAGAAGGATAAGAAGATCACCACGTGATCATAGTAAATCGTAGTAACAGATGAGCTGTTAAACGATGAATGATATATAGCTAATGCTATGAATGAATGATACTATGAAGTAGTACGGGAAGAAGAACTCAAATTGAGTTGTAAAGGATAGTATACGAATTAAAGAAAATTCGTATTAAGTAAAGAGAAAGTTAGAAGTTGTAAGATTTCAATTGAGGACTCATGTGATGGCTGAGTTGTATGAATCTTTGTATGGGCCGAGGTTTGTGCTTGGTGTAACAACCACTCAGTTTATTACAGTGATAATCATTGAAATTGGTCGCACTATCAAGATGTATATGACGAGAAGGTGAATCTTTTCTCATGTATATACTTGATAGGTAGAAAAAATAAGATAGGTAAAAGGTTCTTGAAACTCATACTTATGAAAAGTTTGTGACTTATAGTTATATGCTATGTTTCTGAGTCCTAAGCATATGGATAGTCCTTGATTTGTTCTTGGATTACATATTGCGAAGATAAGTTCTTAAACACATATGGTTGTGGAAAGTTCCTAAACACATAAAGTGTGGTAAGTTGATGAACTTTACTAAGGTATAGGAATGTTTAGACTGAAAGAAAGTATTTTCAGTAGACATAGCATTGAAGGTGCTAGAGAAGATTAAGTATTGTCGCAAGTAAGACAATGAAGGAAGATGGAGAATTGGATATTCCAAGTCATCTAGCTATGCTAGATTTTGAAATTTCTTGAAATCGTGCTGATGTGCGCAATTTGAAAATGAAAAAATTGGTTCAACTTTTGGAACCAATGGATTTTAAAAGAACTATTCTTGGTATGTCTATGCTAATTATTTCAGCTAGACAGAAATTGATTTGAAATATCAAAATGAATTTTATATCATCAGTGCATTCGATGCAAGGATGGTAAAAGGATGGAGTTATTAATGTAGTTAAAACTGGTGTAGAATTTGATCTTAGGATCAACAACCTGCTATGGTATGATGTATAATGATGAAGTCATAAACTGACGAAGTCCTCAACGTACTGTGAAGAGTGCGACATCATGACGTCATAAAATGTTTAGATGTATTGCAAAAGAATTTAAAGAAGTAGTCGATGTCAATTAAGTTGACTAGACGAATGTTTCAAGTTGATGTCCAATTTATTGGTATGGTCTAAGCTACTTGATTTGGCTAAGACGAATAGTATGTCATGATTAAAAGAAAATCGAGCTTTCTTTGAAGAGCTATGCCAAACCAAATTGTTTTGGTGTGGAATCTAATGAGTAAGTCTGAGGTGAACATACTCCGAAATGGAGTTATACGATGGGTTGATCACCTACGTATGGAAGAGGTAGTTTACCTTCTTTGTGATTGTAAACTGACCGTGGAAAGAAAGGTTACGGCGTTATGATGTTTAACCTAGTAAGAGTTCATGGTCAATTTGACCCCTCAGCAAAAGTATGAAATGTTTTAAAGGAATCTTTATATTCCTCGTTATTCCTTTCACTTCATAATTCTTGATAAGTTAAGAAGGGTAGGGAATGTTTGAAAGATAATAACTTCTTTGAAGAGAAGTTGAGAAGATGAGTAAGTTAAAATTTCGAGGACGAAATTCTGTAAAGAAGGGGTGAATGTGATGACCCGAGTATGGGTATGGTTTGAAGAAATTCCGAGGATGAAATTTTTATAAGGGGGGAAGGATGTGACAACCCGGAAATCAGGATTGTCCAGAAATTAAGATTTAAAGAATTAGTTATTAATGAAATGAATTTTTATTAATACTATTTTGTGCTATGTGTTTATTAATCATTCTATAACCTAGAATTATTATTAGTCGGGAGGATTCTGGCTATAAGCTACATTAAACGAGTAAGAATTTTCAAGACGAAAATAAAATTTTTCCGAAAACAAAAATATTTCCAGGGAAAAAAACGAAATAGGCACTATTCACCTGACAAAACCTAAGGGTTAGGGTTTGAATAACCTAAGCCTTTTCGAGAGTTCGGTATGTTGAAATGACATTCCGTCGAAAGATTTGATGATAATATATCGTGAAAAGTTAAGTAAGCCGATAAAATTTTTTCTTGAAAAACATGCAGAAATCGGACGAAATAAAAATGACGAAAAGTACTGCTGTGTACTTTTCATTCGTTTAGCTACGTTAGGGGAAAACGTGAAGGAAAACGCTTGACGCCAAAAAGTGTTTTTCAGTTTTTTGGAGATCCAAAGATTATGTAAAAGTTAATCGGTAAAGAAAAGACGAAATATCCAAAAATATTTGGATTCCGAGAATCGCAATTTTCGAACTGTCGGACGAATTCCGAATTACGAAAGCACGAAGCTTCCAAGGGAAGCTACTAGCTAAGAAGGTGGGGCGGCCACTTGGCCACCAAGTAAACTTGGTGGCTAAGTTATGAATGGTAAGGAGGTTAGGGTGGTGAAATGACTAAAATGCCCCTAGCCTTGGTTTTCTATATAAACAAGCTTAAGCTCATTTGTTTGATTGAAAATTTAAACCAAAACTTGAGAGAGAAAGAGAGAGAGCTCGAATGGGGGAAGAGAAGGAGAAGAATGAGGAAAAGCTAGCCCGAGTGCACGCTTTGTTCGATGGAAGGAGATCAAAGGAGAAAGGTGATTCAAAACCTAGTCTTCTATAAATTTTCTTTAAGTTTTTATGTTCAAAAACATAACTTAATGAAGATAAGAAGTAGATTAAGTTAGAAATGATTTCATATGGTTGAAATCGTAAGAAAATGAAGAAATAAGAATTACAAATTTATTTTATAAATTTCTTAAGGAAGTATAAGATTCGTAAAGATTTTGAGCGATCCGAATGAATCTTATGAATGAGTAGGTTAAATAAGTAAGGAATGGTGTTCTATAACATCAAATTCCAAGAAAAAGTGAAATCGTAATCCAAAATATCGATTAAAATGAAGAACGAATGTAGAACAGGAAGAACGTTGTTGATGGACAAATTTAAAACCATCGTAGTATAATTGTTGTTGATGGACAAGTTTAAAACCATCGCGTATAAGTTAGTTGCTTATTGCTTAGTTAGGAACGGTAGAAACGTTCATGAAGAACGGATTAAAACTAAGCTATAACGAAGTTATGGCGAAAATTTTGTAAAAGAAGAACGAAAATTTGAAAGTTAGTAAATAAACCCGAACGTGTAGGGTTTCATAAGAATGTAAGAGAACATATAAAACGTGAGTCGTGGACTCAAGAACGAACGAATTCAGAGTTCGAATGACCGAATTACGGACGAACGAGCGAAGAACGTTAAAAGCGTAAAAATGAATGAAGGGTTAAGATTAAGCCAATTGAATGGCATGTTAACGGATTCAGAACAAAGTTCTGTTCGAGGCATATTAAAGTATGTAACATAAGGAAGAGAATGGCTTTGGAACGACCTCGTTCTGAGATATAACGAAGAAGTTACGATCGTAATGTACGCGTCTCAAACTTAATGAAAGACTTAGAAATTTTTCTAGGGTTTATGCTTGGCGCCGCAGCGCCGGCTGAGCTTTGAGAAGTGGCGCCACAGCGCGATCTCGGGCCTCAGTTGTTGTTAATTGGCGCAGCAACGCGAGAGAAAACAAAGGACTTGGCGCCGCAGCGCCAGCCCGGGAAGAGATGAGAGAGAAGTAGGTCGCTTCGCAGTGACGAGAGGAAAGAAGAACCTGGCCGCAGCAATCACGGCAGTGAGAGCAATGCCGTAAATGAGTTTTGTAGTTCTCAGTTACTGGAGGATGTTCAAGAAAGAAGTATGAGCATGTAGTTCACTAATTTAACACCTAATCAAGTGTATTAAACCTTTAATTAAGGTTGAACAGAAAGATTAAACGAGATTAAAAGAAGGTGAACCCGAGTTACGTAACCGATGTCCGGAGACCTTAGTCGCGATAAACGAACGTGAGGGATTGATATGATTGTGATTCCTTAGACGTTAAGTAACGAGGGTAATGAATAACATTTCAATGTTATGTTATGGTAAGGTAAGATGAATGTAAAGCGTATAGACGCTGTGAACACAACGTTGTTGCGAAGAACGATCGGTCTTAGCATACAATGATCTGTATGGCTTCGACATTAAGAAAGAACAAAGAACATGGGGTTCAGGGGATGGATAATAATTGAAAGTAATTAAAACCTTGAGTAAAGGTTGAATGAGAGGTTAAGAGACGAGCAACGTGAAAGTTGAATACGTAAACGATCCTTGCAAATCGTATTCACGTCGGACAAACGTTCTAAGTATACCCTGGTTGTATGACATAGACATTGAAGAAGGTAGTACGTAAAATATGAATTGTTGAGAAAGTCGTAACGAACGGTAATAAGATTAATGAAAGCCGAATGTGATTCGGATAAGAATGAGTCCTGAGGTATGGCAATTGCTTACCAGAAAGCCATAAGGAATAAGAAATTGACTTAACGAACATTATAATTTAATAGTTCGTATAAGTTAAGAGAAATTTAGGTTGTGGTACAATTGTAACCTTTGATGGTTGACATATGGGAGCTGGGCTAAACAATTCCTTCAGAGAGCGAAGGTATATACAAACCTGGAAACCGATCTAACTTACTGTGTGGGCAGTGTAGACGAGACGGGAACTTGTTTGTTGGTTGTTTGTGGGAAACCACTCAGAGTACCATATGAACTACTAGCAGAGAAGCGATGTATGCTGAGTCCTAGAGAAGAATAAGAAGAAGATAAGAATGTAAATCATCAAAGATGATGAACGTTTTGAGTAAGACATCTCCGTATGTCATGAAACCGTAAACCGGTAATGAAAGTTAGTCGCGTAAAATTATATTGTAAGAACGCGAACCTTAAGAAGTAAAGTTAAGTAAACCAATGCATAAGTCAAATATATGACTAATTGGTGTATTTGTTATTTCCTTATGTGTTATAGGGATTGGAATGAGCGATTCAACGTAACTTTCAGTAGTGCATGCAGTAAGGCAAGTTTCCTAACTTCATTCATATTTTAAATGAATGCTAGTTTCTTAAACTTCTCAGTGATCAGCCTATAGAGTACTATAGGCTGATCACCTAGAAGTGCTCGTAAGTTATACGGATGAACGGCCTTAGTGATGTGGACTCCTTTTCAAGTATGAAAACTGAAATTTACTGTTCATGGTCTATCGATCGGTTTAGAATTCCTAATCTATTCTATACTTTGGGAATTGATATTATGAACTGTTAGAGTATTATTGATTCATAATACTTCATAACTATTGTTCAGTTATGTTGGAATTGTTATATAATTCATGAATGTGGTATTCCTGTTATCTTTGATTAAACTTGCTAAGCTGTCATGCTCACTTCTTGCGTGAATTATATAACTGCAGTTAAAGATGAACGTAGTACTGTGAATGCCAAGAGAGATAAGGGCAAGACTAAGATGGATGCTTAGGCATTGTGTAATAGTTTAGTACGTTTGTATGTATTATACATTATGAACAACGAACAATGTAACCGGTTTACGAACCTGGGAAGGATTATACTTTTATTGTAATAAGAAGATAGTAATTACCTTCATTTTATTGTATTTCAATGGAATGATTGTATGGATGTTAGTACAGTGGAGCACCATCTATCGGGTTGGAAGATGCCCGAATTTGGGGGTGTCATAGTAGCTGTGTGTAAGGCAAGTTTCCTAACTTCATTCATATTTTAAATGAATGCTAGTTTCTTAAACTTCTCAGATGTTGAACTTGAGAAGTTCTGTCTATGTGCGAATGTGCGATATTTGTACAAGGTGGTAGCATGTATGAGTCCTTGTGCCATAATGTGAACACTTCGGTGTTTCTGTGTGATGAACTATTCTATGATTGAACTGTTCAATAAAAGAATGTTCTGTTTATACATGAACCGTTATTATTAAGTCTGTGCTATTGATTCTACCCAGACAGAATGAGTATGAAAGATAGTAGAGAATGAAAGTATTTCAAAGTGAATGCGACTAATGTTTTAAAATGATAGGAATCGAGATTATTCCTATTGTTCAAGCTGCTTCATAACCTTTATTCGGTTATTGAAGTTCCAAAGGAATGTTAAACTCTTAATGTTGTTTATTCAACAGCTATGACTTGCTGGGCAATTGAATGCTCACACTTGCTTTAAATGAAAAACATTTTCAGCAAACGATGTTAGAAGAGCTTAAGGATCCCATATAGATCAAGCTGACGGTATCCAGATTAAGTGCCATTCAGAATGTGAATGAGCGAGAAGATCAAGTGAAGACTTATAATGTAGAAAGATGAAAACTAAATTATAGACTAGTTTAATGAACTGTATGTATCCTGGGTGGCGGATAAAAGTCACTCTTGTAAGATGAAATGAATAATGTAATTATCATTCTTTGTAATGAGAAAGGTTATAAGGTTTTAGAACCTGGGAATTCGGAATGGATGTTATTATATTTCAGTATATAATGATATATGTTGGCTGAATGATGTACTCGTGACGTAAGGAATCCGGGTGTGAAGCCAAACCGAATTTCGGGGCGTTACATAGTGTGTATGTTTAATGTATAATTAGTTTATGTTTATATCTTCTACAAATATTATAGAATTAATATACCAGATTCGTGGTGATTGGGACCCGGATCTGGGGCCTTCACAATTGGTATCAAAGCTGTAGGTTATAAACCTAGGGTAGGGATACCTTAGACTAATAACCATAGTGCTTAGGATAAGAACTAACTCAAATAGAGTTAGTGCGTCAGTAAGAATCAAAGACGAATCTCGGCGAGTTATAAAGATACAGAGTTCCCTAACTCTGATAATAAAGTTGAATAGGTGTGATAAATAGATAGAGTCTAAAAGACTAAAAGTTCAGGAGCAAGAGATCAAAAAATAAAACGATCGAGATATAGAAATGAATCGTAATATATATGATGAGATCACCCCGTGATCTGATAAGGTGATAGCAGAGAGAAGAATCAATCTAATGATTGAAAAGTTTACAGCAAGATTGTTGTGTGTCAGTTGTACAATGAATTGGTATGAGACAAATTCAGGAAAGGACTATGAATACAGATTAAACAAAATTAGTATTGAGAATGGAGTTAAGATTAGGTGGAGATTTCAATTGAGGACTCATGTCAGCAGCTGAGTTGTATGATTAGTTGTTATGGGTCAGGAATTTTACTTGGTCTAACGACCACATATTTTCTCACAATGATAATCATTGAAATGTCTGTGTCGCGTTGTGACAACCCGAAAATTCGGATTATCCAGAATTTAAGTTTAAATAATTTGTTATTAATAAAATGAATATTTATTAATAATATTATGTGCTATGTGTTTATTAATCATTCTAGAACTTAGAATGATTATAATACGGGAGGATTCTGTCTACGAGCTAGACTGAACGTGCACAAATCTATTTTAGAAAAATACTTTGCCCCTTTTAACTGATCAAATAGATCATCGATCCTGGGAAACGGGTATTTTTCCTTAATTGTTAACTTGTTCAACTCCCGATAGTCGATACAAAGTCGTAACGATCTGTCCTTTTTTTTTTACAAACAACAACGGTGCTCCCCACGGTGACACACTTGGTTGAATGTACTTTCTATCTAATCGTTCTTATAACTGAACCATTAACTCCTTCATCTCAACTGGCGCTATCCTATATGGTGCCTTTGAAACCGGTGTCGTACCCGGCAACAAATCAATCACAAACTCTACATCCCTATCCGGCAGAATACCCGGTAACTCCTCCGGAAATACATCTACGAATTCTAGTACCACCGCTATCTGTTCCAATGATGTTCCCACTCTTTGGGTATCCACCACGTGACACAGATAACCCTTACACCCCTTCTTCAGCATCTTCCTAGCTTGTGTCATGGTTAGACAACAAGAACGTCCCGGTGATTTATTTCCATAAAACACCACCTCAAGTTTCTTAGGAAGCCTTAGGTACACACTCTTTCTATGACAATCTATTATTGCTTTATGGTTAATTAACCAATCCATACCAAGAATCACATCGAATTCTCTTAACCTTGTCGGTAAAAGATCTACCGATAATCTATTACCCCTGATATCTACGAAATAATTCCTATGAATGTGTTCAATGGGAATTATCTCTTCGTTTGCTACCTTAACGTCTAAAGGTATTTCTAATTTTTCAGGACTTAATCCCAATCACTGAGCAAATCCACATGCTATAAAAGAACAAGTAGCACCCGAGTCAAATAACACGTAAGCATTTATTTCATTGACTAGAATGATACCTGCTACTACATCCGTTAATGCAACCGCATCTTGGACTGTCATATTAAACGTTCGGGCTGAGGGTCTACCCACTGATGGTGTTGGACCAGTAATGACTAAATTACCACTACCAGAACCCTTACTACCCTCCGCCCCTTTCTTTGGGCAATTTCTTGCCATGTGGTCTACCGACCCACAAACAAAACATCCCTAGCTTTTCTTAGGATTAGGACAGTTGGGAGATATATGACCCTCCTGCCCATAGTTATAACAACCAGTCTTCCCTTTCAGGCAGACTCCCAGATGAGTTTTACCGCATGTCTTACATGCCTCCATCCTCCGCTTAGGATCCCCTTGTTTTGCCCCAGTATTCCCAGGGTTAAATTTCTTCCTCTTAGGCATATTGCCACTTCCACTGGCAACCTCTGCCTTATTTCCTCCCTCTCCCTTACTCTTATTCTTCCTATCTTTGTGGTATTGGGTCAACGCCTCGCTACCACCCTCCGCTATTATCGCCTTTTCCAGAATGGTCCCGTAAGAAGCACTCTGAAAAACTGATATTCTACTATAGGGCCAGGGTTTTAGGCCCTGCTCAAACCTACGAGCCTTCCTCTCCTCCGTGTCCACTTGGTGTGGAGCGAACTTTGCCAATTCATTGAATTTGGCCGCATATTGGGGAACAGTCATGTCCCCCTGCTTAAGTTCTAAGAACTTAATCTCCATTCTCCCTTGCATGCTAGTAGGGAAATAGTTCTCGAAGAATACCTTCTTAAACTGTTACCATGTAACAGCTTCCGCTCCAGCCCCACCCTAGTGAGCCTCCCACCAGTAGTTGGCTTCTCCCTTCATCATATAGGTCGCAAAAGAGGTCTTTTGCGATTCAGCTACGTTTCTAATAACAAACGCCTTCTCTATATCCTTGACCCATGTCTGGGCCTCCATTGGGCCCGTTGTTCCCTTAAATTCGGGTGGACCTACACTTTTAAATTCCTTAAAAGTAGTCGTTCGGGCTACTCTAGGTCCTGCGGGTGCTCTACCCCCGGCTTGGTTAAATGCAGCCGTTAATAAATTAACGAACTCTTGCATTGGGTTATTAGGACCCCCCCTTGTTCTCATTATGCGATTCCGCCTCTTGGTTACGTTGTCTTCTTCTTGGCGGCATTTCTGATTAAATAAATAAAGTTCTGTTATTACTTATTTACTTACTTCGTTATTAGTCGTCAAACAATTGGACAATAACTCATACACAACAAAGCAAATTTAAAATAAAAACTTCCTTATATTAAAATGCTTCTTCATAGTTCAAAACTATTTACAAGTTGCTTTACATAGCCCAAAACCTATTACATATACATCCCGCGATTGACTTCTACAAAAATTAGGATTTACAAAAATACTACCCTTTAATTATACAAAAGAGGGTTTTACGTCACTACACAAAAGTACTTATCATACTACTCCTAATACTACGTAACAACATTCTCATGCTTCTGGTTTGCCAAAATCGACACAATATCTCGACTTATAGTATGTCGAGTCTGTCCCGACTCAATAGAATAACAAGTTATCTTAAGCTTGAAATCCTTGTGCGCACTGTCATTTATATATGACATTCGTGTTATCTGCTGGTCTTTTTCAACCAGTTTCTTGCGAAGTTCTATGACCTCGTTCTTATAGTCCTGGGCCTTGTCAATCATAAGCACTTTCTCATCGTGCTCTATCTCATAGTCTGACTCTGCAGACTCTTTCGCCCCATAGAGATCACTGATCTCTTCCTTCTGGTGCTACACCATATTGTGCAGTTGCATGTTACGGTCAAGCACTGAGAGGTACATTGCCCTCATAGTCTCGGTAGGTGTAGACTCTAGGGCAGGCATCACCGTATTAATCGATGTTACCTCTATGTCATCCTCCACATCAATCATCATATTCAAATATGATGCTATCCCCATGGTATCCTCCGAATAATCCTCCTCCGAGTAATATTCCTCAGGCTCTGACTCTTCTAGAATCACTACAGGTATGTCTGCTATAGGCACAGGTACTATCTCAACTCGGTTCACGGACTCCTCGCTGATCACATGTATATCCCTATACATCAAGCTATCAACCGACATCTACAATAACATATAACAAATTGATTAGTACATAATAAACAATAATATAAGCACAAATCACATTTCCATCTTTTAAATCTTTTGGTACTGAGTTTCCTCAATACCTTATTAACTCATTTGACTCGAGTTAATTTTCTTCGGACTCTTCCTTTCCTATGTGGTTATTAGCCTAAGGTTCTTCCCACCTTAAGTTTTATAACCTAATGCATTGATACCAACCTGTGACGCCCCCAAATCCGGGTATCTTCCAACCCGACAGATGGTGCTCCACGATACTACAATCCATACAATCATTCCATTGGGATAACAACAAAATGAATGTAATTACTATCTTTGTATTACATTTGTAATAAATCCTTTCCCAGGTTCATAACCGAATACATTCATTGTTCTTCATAAGTATATTACATACAAATATACTAGTCTATTACAGGACTATTAATTGTCCATCATAGCCTTGCCTTTATCTCTCTTAGAACTTTCCGTTCGCTCAGCTTTAGCTGCAAACATATGGTTTAATCAAGAATGAGCATAACTAGCCAAGCAAGTCTTAACAACGAATCATATGAATATCACCTTAACAAATACCTGCTTTAATTCTATATCTGAACAATTATCAATGAAGCATTATTAAACATTTTACTAATACTTCTCATACAGCAATTCCATAGCATAAATAATAGCTTAGGAATGATGAACCAGTCAATAGACCATGAACATACTCTTTTCGTTTTCATACTTTAAAAGGATATCCGGCACTAAGGCCATCCACCCGTCTTTACTTACGAGCACTTCTTGGTGATCAGCCTATTGTACTTTATGTTGATCAACACTCTTACGTTAAACATATTTACGTTTAACATTTGGCAACCTCACGTGCCCATCGAATAATCGATGAAAAATACTTTTGTTTGTACATAGACAAACTTACCTTCTCATCCGTACCAAATACTTGGCATATGATAGCGTTAACAGTTCTATATCAACAGACTTGTAAACAATTCAATCTATCCTTCAATACTAAGCCCGGATAAAACAGGCATCGACTCTTTTTTTATATACCATTCATGCATTGTATACCATGCATCACGTAAAAACTTGGCTAACACAAAGGTCAGACAAGAGTTAAGAAAGACTTGCCTTCAAGCGTCTTCGGATATATATTCCAACTATTCTCAGTCTTTACAGGATCTACATGAGATATTCACATAGCACACTGTAATCAGTTATAACATAAACTATCTTTACGGTTCTAACCAACTTCTTTATCTTCTATGTCTTACTTGTTTTAACTTCGTTATTAAAGTCGATTCGACTTTCTATACTTCGTTACTTTTCATTAACGTTCTTACGTCCTTAGCCGACATTCGATCATAAATGGTTAATTACCAACGTTGAACGTCGTTTACAGTTCACTCATTACGTATTTGTGTTCTTCGTTTAATTTCCATTAAACCTTACCCGTTCTTCTTACATTAACATCTTATAAGTGTTTTAAAGTAAGTCTCATTATGTACTTTAAGTACCTTTAACATCTTACTTTAGGTCTACATTCAAAATGGAACTAAACCTAACTTTGTCAACTTTTTCCCACTGCCGGCGCTGTGGCGCGACATCCTGTGCATTCTAGTGGCGCTACAGCGCCACTCTCCAGAGGTTTTGCCCGGACTTGGCGCTGCGACGCGAGTCCATGTACAAACTCTCGCGCTGCGGCGCGAGTCTCCAAACCTTTTTTATTTTCTCCAGGCCATAACTGGCGCTACGACATGATAGATAACACAAGGTTTGGCGCCGAACCTGTGCACCAATTGGCCAAAACAGTTTGGTTTCTTAACGAAACTCCCGGCTTCCTAATTTGTTCGTTTTACATCCGAATTGACCCATTCAAATTCCTACAAGTCAGGAATTACATCCTTTACGTGTTCATATAAGAATTTCATATTCCTGAATTCGTTAACTCGGAATTCACCTTTAAGTTCGTTTTTAAGCGTTCGTTTACCGTTTTTGTCCGTTCAATACTCGTTTTCTTTGTTATAAGTCGGAATGCGACGATTCTTTCGCCAACGACTCTTAATTACTTTATCTCACGTGTTGACATTGGAAACCAACGTTTTCAAGTCATATAGAAAATTTTGACCCTTAATCCGAACTTTATACGTTTTTGACGTTTAACGTCTATTTTCGCAAAATCCGTCATAACTCCGTTACTAATGTTCTCTAAGCCAAATCACATGGAATACTCCATAGACTTCATATCCACATTCTAACCAAGCAATATGTACATTCCTTAGCTATATTGATTCTTAAACGTTCATTCCAAACTAAGTTCACGTTCAAGACTTTCTACATTTTCTACTTCTGTAAACACTTACGATTTCTATTTGGTCAAGACCTATCCATGATTTGGTCATTAATAAGCCTTCTCAATAAACGCTCTCCACTCATCTACGATTCTTCTATGAGAAAGAAATCGAAAAGGATGAAGATTACGGTTTATAGGAATTTACCTTTGAAGTAGTTAACGTTCTTGATAAACGTCTATTCGTTTGCTTGAAAGTAGAAGGATTATAGGATCCTAGCTCTTTTCTCTCTCTCAAATATGTTGGACAACTTTTTAAAACCACCAAATGGCCAACATAAGCCTTATATTTATAAAAAAGCAAATGAGGTGTAAAATAGTCCAATTCCCCACCTCCTCACTTATTTACCACTTTGTCACCAAGTAAAGTACTTGGTGACCAAGTGTTAATCTTGCCTTGCACACCAAGTGGCCGGCCTACCTTGCCCATGGGTTATCCCCATGGGTTGCCCCATGGGTTTTACCCATCACTTGACCCGCCGGTTCGACCCACGGTTTAATTCTTCGGATTGGGCTTGACATAAAAACATTGGACTTTAACCAATCTAATATTGGGCCTTGACTTGGGCTTGTATAATTAATTCATTGGGCTTGTTTATTAATCCAAGTCCAATTAGATTGGATAAAATCCTTAGCTCATACTCTAATAATACAATTCGTATTCTACGCGTATTATTCACGTATTCTCTTCATATAATATTCATATAATACTCGTATTATACGTTGTATTATTCTTCATATCATACTCGTACGTATACATACTAGTATAATACTCATATTCTTTACGTATAATAATCGAAATGACTATACGCATTACATTTCCCTTTCGGAAACCTCTTTCACAAACCCTTATGTTTTAAGTCCGCAGGCAAAAATTTTGTTTGCCATAACGGTAATATTATTGGATTTTCCATAATATCGTCATATTCTAACATTACGTGTTTCTCAGAATTTCAAACCCTAACTCCGAATGTCATCGGATGAATAGTGTTTTTACGCGAACAATCTCAGAAAACCTTCGTTCTCGTCTTGATAATTCACAATAATTAATTCTAGCACAAAGCCAGAATACTAACCACATCTACACATTCTAGGTCATAGAATAACTTTCGAACATCTTACTCACATAATAACTCAATTAAATTCATTTAATCCACATAATCAAATAAAAATTCAATTCATTGATAATTCGAAATTCTTGGGCGTTACAAATCTCACCTAACATGAGAACACCAAAGAACAAGTAACGAAAAGGGACAAATAAAAATCCCGATGTCGACAGGTGGCGACTCTGTTGGGGACACCAGTAAGATAACTTAAGCCGCTATTACAATCTTTTCAAAACTGTTATATGCTTGTGTCACTACAAAAAAATGGGGCTTCAGCAACAACCGATTTTCGTTGCTAAAGTAGCCAAATTTCGTTTCTAAAGGTTTTTGGCAACAACTTTACTGTCGTTGCGTCTTTCGTTGCGCAATGAGCGTTGCTAATTGTTCAGCAACGAACGTATTTTTGTCGTTGCCAAAAGTAATACATTTTGCAATGAAATTTGGCTTTCGTACAGATACATTGATCCTTTAGCAACAAAATGTATTGTTGCAGAATAATTAAAATTTCGTTGATAAAAACTCCATTTCGTTGCAAAAGCCTGCTAATTGGCAACGAAATGAACTCTTTTATTTTGCAACGACTATGCATTTTCGTTGCAATTGACACCATTTTGCAACGACATTTTTTGTTGTAGTAAATTATGAAAATTGTTGCCTAAGCTTGCTTTCGCTGCGGGATGTAAACTTTTTAGCAACAATTTTCGTTACTAATTATATTATTTGGCAACGACATTATGCTGAATCAGCAACGAAAATGTTTGTTGCTGGTTATTTTTCAATAGCAACGAAAGTCGTCGATTAGCAACGACATTATATGTTGCCGTTTCTTTATATGTGCAACGAAAGTTGATATGATTTGCAACGATAAAAAATGTTTCCTTTTATTTTAATATTAGCAACAATATCATCTCCGTTGTTATTAGGTTAATTTTTCGTTGCTATTACCAACAAAAATTTGTTGCTAAATGTATAAAAAATTGTTGCTATATTAAAATTTGTTTAATGCTTTGGTAACGAATTTTATTGTTGCCAAATCAAAATTTGACATTCTTTTTGTGTACCTGGCTGGCTCAATGTCCCCATAGAAAATAATGGAAAAAATACAAAAAACTAAAATATTATTAACTTAATAAAATCATCCACTACATAATCATTCATTATCTATACAATTAACCATCTAAAGCTACCACAATTCTTCAATCAAAGTATATATTTACATATATAGAGAGTACATTTCATAATTTCGACCCTCGTCTTCCGTAAATGTAGCACGGAAATTTGATACCCAGTATTGTAAGGCAACTCGTAAAAGCAGTCTTCCTGCACATATTTAAAAATAATAGCAAGTCAGGAAAATAAAGCAAATAGGTCACCAGAATCTACCATTCAAAACAGACAAACAAATACCATCTCTTAGATTGAGAATTGACTATGCACCCTTTTTTTTAAAAAAATTACTTAATTTCAATATGATCTGAAGATGCTACCAAAAAATATTTTTTCGAATGAAGTATATCCATATACACAGGCTGAACACCAACAAATACATGCACCGCATAGATCAGAACAAAGAAGGATAGCCTTCTACAACATTCTTAGACTACAGCTGTAAAGGTAACCAGCTAAATAAGTACCTGAGTTGAGCCTGTATCATGGTTATTAATGAAAGTAACAGCTCTTGAAGGCCACCAGCCCATCACACAAGGTGGTTTCCCTGCAAGATCCCACAGACACCATAATTCCCCATTCACAAATTCCTAAATGACGATATATAGATGTATGATGATAGAAGGTTGAGATTTTTCAGAGAAAAATTAAATTCACTGGCAGTTAAATATAAAGTACCTGAAGAATTCCTTTTGTTGTGAAGTCAAAGGTCGTTGAAAGCTGCCATGCCCCATTAATCCAATTTATAATTCATTGCCTATGACTATCTGCATGTAGAATTTATTAAAAAAGGAAAAATAGATTAGGAGAATGATAAAATTTTCATCTATACGCAAGTGTTTAAAAGCTTGGGTAAATATGTTTTCAACTGAAACAATAAAATGACCACTAATAACCTCATGAAACTCATCGTTGAAATGAACTAAACAACAATTACTTCAAAAGTTGCCTAACAAACATCAATTTGTTTTCATAAATGTAAGTATTGTAACCTCGATCAATTTGGACCTTGCAACCTTGATCCAACATACTCGCGCACAGTATTGTCATAATGTTGAACCACTGTTTGATTTAGAAGCCACGCAGCCTATCTGAATTCATGTGCAAGTAGCTCACCAGCAGCGGCCATTCAACCAATTATTTGAACTGTGTTCCCAAAGTAATTTTGGGACAAGGGTGGGTACAATCTTGATCTGATATCAATCGACACTCTACAATTAGTAATCTGATCAAGAGGTAAGCAACGAATATGAGTCACACATCTCCAAATCAACGCTATCAAGGCCTGTAAAGTAGATAAAACTTTGGTTGTGTTGCATTCAACATTAGCCCTCGTCTTGATATTTGCTAATGTGGCGGCTGAGAAATGAAAGATTCTCTCTCTGAGAAAAGGCGGTTCAAATCTGCTGATGAATTGATTAGAATCAGTATATGGCAAGGAAATAATGGGACCATATCCATCGTGAAACCAAATGATTATGGATAGGCGGATGCGATATTTTAATTGTACAAATACTCTACCCTGCTCCTTTGGCTTTGAAAACTTGGGACAAAGTGTTCATGAAATGCTAGAAAGAGGTGCCATCAACAAGACAATGGTTAACTGAACTCCCGATGAATATTCCATCTATTAGCTCAGTTACTTGGAGCGTTAGCAATGACATGGTTTTGCAATATTAGCTTAGTTGCAAGTGTAGAGATATTTTGTGATAGTCTTCTTTACATTTGTTTTTCCGGTATCTGTTTTTTTTCTTTTTTTTGGTTCTGGGTAGTGGACTAGGGGGGAGGGGTTCGCCCTTAAAAGGTGAAGATTCAATATAAATTTTAATAGAACAAGCAAAAACAATAAAAAACTAACTTTCATAGTTTTGAAACTAACCACACAAAAAAAGCTATCTTAGTTATGAACCAACTAGGTAAAAACAATGTAAATGTTTAAGTCAAAAATAAGGAAGGCTGGAGCAGCAAGAAATAACGTTAAATATAAGTTTAAGTCAAAAAACAAGTTGCTTACAACCATGTATGGTTAAAAATTTATCATAGTGATAGCATCAACACTCCATGATGTAGTCGCGTGCTACCCAACTTCAAGTAGTTGGCATCACTTTGTCGATAGACACGCATACAAGAGTGCATGTGGCAAAAAATAAATACATACATCCAGACATAAATGAATAAACAAATTGCATGCACTAGGGAGGGAAAAGAGCCAATTATTAGACATAAAGTAAAAAATGTGTTTGCAAATATTTGTATATGCATATATCAAAATGATGTACCTCAACAAGCTTATAAAACTTGTACATATCCTCAACATATTCAACAACTGCCAATTCATTATTGATATCTGCAGAATCAATGTCAACAATGTGCTCCTTTGGTTTCTTAGTCAACTCACAAGCAACCTGCAATATGGGATTGAAATTAGAAACCTACAAGAAAAAACATGGCATAATAATTTAAGAGTTTTTAAGGACATAAAAATAAGAATTTGTCAACCCCAGTTTAAAAAAAATCACATAAAAACCAAATCTTTAAAAGCCCTTTTCAGCATTTAATCAGAATCTGCATCTACCCAATCTTTGATGCCTTAACTCAAATCCCCAATTGGGTAGATTTAGAAATTACCCATAATTTCCAAATCCCAAAAGACAAATTCAAACATGAAAAACAATCCAAAACATGCATTCTCTGACCCTTAAAAAAAGTTAATGAATTAGGCAATAAATGAGGAGATATAGAACATTAAAACTTTCAAAAACATATAAATAACGTAAAAAATAAATAAGAGAAAGAAACATACAGTTACAAGCTAAGGAAATAGACAAAACTGCAAGGAACAAAACATGATTTCCTTCACACGATTAGAGGCCAATTACAATTGTAGTTTTGTCTATTTACGAAGCAAATACAAGCACTTTAAAATAAGAAGATTTGAATTCAATGTATACAGAACAAGCACACGCAAAATTCAACACCAAATTACAGTAGAAAAGGTATTTACCTAGAATTTAGTCTTGATGAGCTGTCCGTTTTACAGAATGAAGTAAGCACTGGAATTTGTAAACTTCATGATGAATCTGAACCAAACAAAGACCCCGATATTAATCTAATTCAAATAAAAACATAGCCTTAAAATTATTGCACAAAAATACTTTAATAAAAATAAAAAGTTCAATTTTGGCCTTAAGAAGAATAAGAAGCAAAGATGAGTGGGTGTGGAGGGGGAGTGTCTTTGAAGTGATAGACTCCACAAGCGCGCTTGCATGAAGGCACGCCGCTTCGATCGCTTTTAAAGAGTTGTTGGGTGGTGAATCGTTTGCAACACCTTAACCTCGCCTTATATGTAGCGGTAATCTTGCAGTACAATTCTTTCGATTCTAATTCTGCGTTGAATGGACACCAACGACACTTTGACCCTCGCTTATATTGAAGCGGTAATCTCGAAAGACAATCGGCGATTGATGCGGTAGAAAACGCCACACACAACTATGAATTGTTGTATGATAAGTCAAATTGAATCTCAAAAAGAAATAACCAAAAAATACTTAGGAATTCTTCAAAGAACCAAAAGTAGAGAATAAACTCACAAGTATATTGAATAATAATAATAATAATGTGTCCTATTACATCAACTTGCACCTCTATTTATACTACTCAAAACAATCCAAATCCTAATAGAAATTTATAAACTATAACCCTAATTTCTATAAGGAAATAGAAGTCAATTTGGAAAAGGAATTCTAATTAAAAAGAAATCCTAATTACAATAGAATTTAAAATTAAGAATCCAAATAAAATTCTTCACTGCGTGGGATTTCCATAATACTCCTTTGTAGGTAAATATGTTGACTTTGTTAAGAAGATTAAAATTGGACTTGTATTAAATTGACCCAAATATTAAAATTGGGCTTGTATTAAATTGACCCAAATTAATGTCTCATGTTCTTTTGCCTCCTCTTTGGATTTTCTTACGTTAGCTTCAGCCCAAACATCTTGGATCAATCCATTGAGACTTTGTTTGAACCTCTTTGTTCTAGCCTTTTTGCTTGATCCCCACGCCCCTTTAGTCTTATTTGAATCCACGCATGTACGTGTCCTCATCATTCCTCTCCTCTTGAAAAGGATTTGTCCTCAAATCGTCACCTACATCAAACGGACTTAGATCAGTAACGTTAAATGTAGCACTAACATTATACTCACCTGGCAAATCCAATTTATAGGCATTGTCATTGATACGTTCGAGAACTTGAAATGGACCATCTCCCCTCGGAAGCAATTTCGAACGTCTTTGAGCGGGGAATCTTTCTTTTCGATATGTAACCACACCCAATCTCAAGGCTCAAAGATCACTTGATGTCGTCCCTTGTTCGCGTGCTTAATGTATTGTTCCGTTCTCCGATTCAATGTTTAGCTTTGGCTCTTTCATGAATCGCTTAACAAGATCGGCCTTTTTCGTTCCATCCATGTTAGTATATTCGAAGCAGTAATGGTGATAAATCCAACGGTGTCAAAGGATTAAAACCATATACAATTTCAAATGGAGAAAAATTAGTAGCGAGAATGAATGCAAGCGGTTATATGCAAACTCAACATGTGGTAAACATTCTTCCCATTGCTTGATATTCTTTTCAATGATAGCCCGTAATAATGCCGATAAAGTCCTATTTACTACTTCATTTGAATTGGTCGGTTTGTGGATGACAAGTAGTAGAAAATAACAATTTAGTACCCAATTTACCCCACAAGGTCTTCCAAAATAACTTAAGAACTTTGTATCTCTATCGAAACAATAGTTTTAGGCATACCATGCAAACGCACAATCTCCCTAAAGAACAAATCAATGAACATGAGATCATCATCGGCTTTTATGACATGGAATAAAATGTGCCATTTTTGAAAATCTATCCACGACCACAAATATCGAATCATAACCATGCTTAGACCTAGGTAAACCCAACACAAAGTCCATAGAAAGATCAATCCAAGCTTCATTAGGAATAGGCAATGGCGTATACAATCCATGGGGTTGAACACGAGATTTAGCTTGGCGACAAGTAATACATCTATCACATATTCTTTCTACATCCCTTTTCATATGAGGCCAATAAAATGTTCTTTTAAAACAAAGCAAAAGTTTTATCAACACCAAAATGTCCCATTAAACCGCCCCCATGTGATTCCCTAACCAACAACTCACGCAAAGAACATGCGGGAATACATAGTTTATTTTCTAAAACAAGAATCCATCAACTCTAAAGTATTTACCCACAACATTCTTTTCACAAGTTTTAAACTCTTCAATCAAATCAAGGTCATTATCATATAACTCTTTAATTCGTTTCAAACCCAAGCAATTTCAGTATCAAGAGTATTTAACAAAACATATACTGCGAGACAAAGCATCTGCAACGACGTTCTCCTTACCTTGCTTATATCGAATAACATATGGAAACAAAGCATCTGCAACGACGTTCTCCTTACCTTGCTTATATCGAATAACATATGGAAATGTCTCGATAAATTCCATCCATCGTGCATGTCTTTTGTTCAACTTGTGCTGACCCTTCAAATATTTCAATGATTCATGATCGGTGTGGATCACAAACTCCTTAGGCCACAAGTAATGTTGCCATGTCTCCAAGGCTCTAACCAAAGCGTACATCTCTTTGTCATATGTAGGATAGTTCAAAGTCGCCCCACTCAACTTTTCGCTAAAATACGCCCTTTGGTTTTCCTTCTTGCATCAACACGGCTCCAATCCCTAAACCTCAAGCATCACACTCAATCTCAAAAGTTTTAGCAAAGTTAGGCAAAATAAGTAAAGGAGCATTTGTCAATTTATCCTTAATCAAATTAAATGCTTTTTCATTTCATCACCCCACTTGAAGCCCACACTTTTCTTGATGACCTCGGTCAATGGTGTTGTAATTTCACTAAAATTACGAACAAAGCGTCGGTAGAAACTTGCGAGTCCATGAAAGCTTCAGATTGACTCACATTGGTTGGACTACCGATCCCGGATCGCACGTATTTTCTCCTCATCAACTTGGACTCCGTGAACTCACAACAAAGCCAAGAAAAACAATTCTATCGAACAAAACGTGCATTTCTCCATGTTAGCAAATAACTTTTCTTTCCTAAGTACATCTAAAATGCAGATTTTAAATGCAATGCATCATCTTCAAGTTTTTGCTATAAATCAAGATATCATCAAAATAAACTACGACAAATTTTCCAATGAATGGACGCAAAACATGGTTCATTAATCTCATGAAAGTGCTCGGTGCATTAGTTAAACCAAAAGGTAATACTAACCATTCATAAAGACAGTATTTAGTTTTAAATTGCATTTTTCCATTCATCACCCTCTTGCATTCTAATTTGATGATAACCACTTTTTAAATCAATTTTTGAAAATATGCAAGACCCATATAATTCATCTAACATGTCATCTAAACGAGGAATGGGATGTCGATATTTTACCATAATATTATTTACCGCTCGACAATCGATGCACATCCTCCATTTTCCATCCTTTTTCGGCACTAGGATCACCGGAACTGCACATGGGCTCATACTTTCTCTCACGAATCCTTTCTTCATCAGCTCGTCAACTTGCCTTTGTAACTCCTTCGTCTCCTCGGGATTACTCCGATAAGCTGGACGGTTTGGAATCGTCATGCAAGGAACAAAATCAATTTGATGCTCAGCCCCGAATAGGTGGTAGTCCATGAGGAAGCTTCTGGAAATACATCTTTGAATTCTCAGAAGAGAGATGAAACAACACTAGGCAAAGAATCATTAGCGTTAGTAGTCAAAAGCGCCTCTTTATACCGAAGTAAAATCATAGGCTGTTTAGAAATCAAAGCTCTTCTCACATCACTCTTTTTTTGCCAAGATATTTGTTTTTTTCTTCTTTCTTTTTCTCTTTCTTTTTCTTTTTTTTCTTCTTGATTTTCTTTTCTTCAATCTCTTTTCTTTGTACATAATTTTTACGCAAATGAATTTGATCTTCATGTACTTGTTGTGGTGACAAAGGACGAAAGAGATCTTCTTCTTATCGTGAACGAATGAATATACGTTGGTAAACCCGTCATGTTGAACCCTCCTATCAAACCGCCATGGTCACCCAACAATATATGTCACACTGCATGGGCACCACATCACACAATACCTCATCAATATACCGACCAATAGCAAATGGAACTAACACTGTTTGGTTACTTTAATATACGCATTATCATTGAGCCACTGCAAACGATACGGCTGTGGATGTTTGGTAGTAGGTAACCCCAATTTCTCAACCATCGTAGTGCTTGCCACATTTGTACAGCTGCCTCCATCTATAACTACGCAACAAATTTTCCCATTCACAAGACATCGAGTATGAAATAGATTTTCCATTGTTTCACTGCTCTCCTCCTTAACCTGTGTACTAAGTGTTCTTCTTGTAACCAGAATTTCACCATGTATTGCATCCTCACCTATCTCTTCTAATGGTGGCATAGAATCGGTGTCGCTATCTTCCCCCTCGGTCTCCACATCTCCATTGTCAAGTAACAACATTTTCCTCTGATTTGGACATTGGCTAGAAATATGTCCCTTGCCTTGACACTTAAAACATACAATATCTCGATTACGACCAAAAGAAGGTTGTTCAGTTTTACCTTGAGTTTCTCGGCTAGTTGATCCTTGCTTGGGTTCCACCTTTGGCTTGAACGCAGCTGTCTTTTCCTCTCGCTTTGCCAAATTGGGTCTCCATGATGAACTAGCATTAGATTGTCCTCGTTGTCCTACTCGCCTCTTGAGTTGTTTCTCTATCTTAGTAGCCATATGGACCAGTTCCTCCAACTCTAAATAATGTTGTCGTTCAACCAAGTCTGCAATCTCCTAGTTCAATCTCGCTGAGAACCTAGCCATCGATGTTTCATTGTCCTCAATCAAGTTAGCTTAGATCCTTCAACATCTCCATCTCCCGTAATATTCATCCACACTCGACTTCCCTGTTTAAGAGTTTGTAAATTACGAATGATATCCCGTTGATAGTATGTTGGTACAAACCTCTTTTTCATTATCACTTTCATCTCGCCCAAGTTGTAATCGGTCATTCGTCACACCTTCTCCGATTAATTTGTCAACCGATCCCACTATATCAATGCATATCCAGAAAATTCCGTAATGGCCAGTTTGACTTTCTTGAGGTCCGAATAGTTGTGACAGTCAAAGATTCGCTCCATCTTGGTTACCCAATCTAAATAAGCCTCAGGATCACCCGTGCCTTGGAAAGCTGGAATCTTCATTTTTATGCTATCCAAATTGCCATCTTCTCTGTCCTGACCTCTTCTTTCCCTAGCACCTCCATGTCTTTGATGTCGGAAATTAGATTCACGATCTTCCGCTACACTACTGTCCTCACTGTAAGGGTCTTCCTTTCTTGCGTTAGTTTATTGTGTCTTCGTCTTGTTTTGCATCCCAAGAGTGTTTTGGGATAGCTCAGCCATAGACACCCTCATCTCTTCTAATTGTTCTTGCATTTGCTCTATAGTCTTTCTCAATCTCAGATCCCATTCTTTATGCATTGCTTCCATCCGAAATTTCAATTCAAATTTGTCGAAGGTTGTTTCTTATGAGTTCCTTTATCCTTTGAGCTAGACATATTTCCCGCAAAATAAGGGTTAGTAGAAAAGCAGTTTCCTCACCACTCCCTTACGTGTTTCGCTTCGAATCAATGGTCCACTCGTGTATACTCTCAATAATTGGCTTTACCCTCGATTAATCTCACCACTAAGCCTTTTACCTCAAATATTCTCTCTAATAGGTTCTTATTGAATTCCCTAGCAAAATTCTTGGTTTTACTAATCAATTCGAAATTACTTGTCACGAAACAAAAATATAGATGGTGTAGTTATCGTAATACCACAAAATCACCGATCGATTGTCTTGTACTCTCTCTTGAGGCTTCAGACTCGTAAATTGTAGCTCCGTTTCAGAATTAATGATGATGGAACGGTATGAACTCTTGGTTAGAATTTGATGATTTGATGGTGTGCTACAAATTGGGTTAGCACAATAGAATATGAATTTTTTTTTTTTTACAATATATATTTCGACAAAAATTAAAGATAAGTAACTTGCTAGAAAGGCTTAGCTCTGATACCAAATGATAGACTCCACGGCACGCTTGCGTGAGGTGGTCGCCGCCCCGATCGTTTCTAGCACAGTTGTTGGGTGAATTGCTTGCAACACCTTAACCCTCGCCTATATGTAGACGGTAATCTTGGTACAATTGCTCGCGTTCGGAATTCTGCGTTGAATGGACACCAACGACACTTTGACCCCTCGCTTATATTGAAGCGGTAATCTCGGTACAATCGACGATTGATGCGGTAGAAGACGCCACACACAACTATGAATTGTTGTATGATAAGTCAAATTGAATCTCAAAGAAATAACTAAGAAAAATACTTAGGAATTCTTCAAAGAACCAAAAGTAGAGAATAAACTCACAAGTATATTGAATAATAATAATAATGTGTCCTATTACATCAACTTGCACCTCTATTTATACTACTCAAGACAATCCAAATCCTAATAGAAATTTATAAACTATAACCCTAATTTCTATAAGGAAATAGAAGTCAATTTGGAAAAGGAATTCTAATTAAAAAGAAATCCTAATTACAATAGAATTTAAAATTAAGAATCCAAATAAAATCCTTCAACTGCATTAGGATTTCCATAATACTCCTTTGTAGGTAAATATGTTGACTTTGTTAAGAAGATTAAAATTGGGCTTGTATTAAATTGACCCAAATATTAAAATTGGGCTTGTATTAAATTGACCCAAATTAATGTCTCATGTTCTTTTGCCTCCTCTTTGGATTTTCTTACGTTAGCTTCAGCTCAAACATCTTGGATCAATCCATTGAGACTTTGTTTGAACCTCTTTGTTCTAGCCTTGCTTGATCCCCACGTCCCTTTAGTCTTATTTGAATCCACGCATGTCATGTCCTCATCATGAAGTGTGCCACGCCGTCGCGTCTTCTCCTTCCTGTATCTCTATGAAAAGACCGTGAAAGAAAAATAGGGCAGAGAGAGAACTAGACAGAATCTTAAGTACCGATTGCGAATGAAGAATTAGATAGGGCTTCGCCCTTTTTGCAATTTTTTTTTGGTGGAATTAAGAAATTGAGATTAGATCATAATCAACTTTCTACAAATCGGCACTAAGATGGTAGATCGACAGTGGCACAAAGGGGAGAGAGGATTGGCTTCAACAATGGGTTGTGAAACGAAGGATTAGAGAGTTGGAAAAAAATCTGGCGACTGAATGTATTTTCTAATATGAGAGGGTGAAACTATGCTATTGAAGAAATAACCTGGGAGTTGGAATCAGAAATGAAAGCGAGGTATCTTCACCTTTTCGAAACACCAGGTACGTACGTCAATTTTGAGGATGAAATTTCATAAGGAGGGAAGGTTGTAAAACCCCAACTTATTATAAATAAAATCGAATTTCCTCCAATTATTATTGTGAATAATAAGGTATTAAATTAATATAATATTTTGGTTATGAGTGAAATGTGCAAATTTTACAAAATAAGCAAGTGGTTATAAAATAATCTTTGTTGTCGGGGAATATTCGTTTGGTCATGGAATATTCTTGTTGTCGGGGAATATTCATACGACGGCGCAGTCATTTGTAGGCCCCATAACATAATAACGGTCGGATGAAGAAAACGACAAATTTGAGTTTTTATAAATAACGGCGTAATTGTTACCGTTAACACTGTTGGATTACCTGGTGGTTAAAATAAAGTAATATGTGTGGTTGCACAGTATTATTGAATTATTGATTCTTACGTAAGAAGGCACTACTCAATAATTGTTACAGTAATTACTGTTCAATATTTTATTTTATTGATTCAATAATTGCTGCGTTGATATTTTATATTATTGTTGTTTCAATAATTGTCAATGCTTTTTGAGATTTCCCTTATCAAATCAATAATTTATATTATTTGAATAATATTATTAGATAGCATTATTGGCAATGTCTAGAAAGTTACATCGAGGAGAGGTTTGGTCACCTAATTGCGGCGCAAGAAGGAGAAATCTTTATTTGAAGCCCCTCTTTCTTGGGAACGGCCTGGTTGTCATAATTGTGATTCTGTAATATTATTTGTGAATAATTAATTATTGATTTATATGATAAGGAAATATTTATTTGATGCGGATATAAATGATGGATTTATTTATGTGGTTATAAATGAAGGAATTCTGCAGGAAATTATTTGCTGAAAGTTGGCAATTATTTTCTCCGATAAAATATTCATTCATATGTATTATTATTATATATTATAATGGTTTAATAATATTATTATTATAATATATAAGCATGTGTTTATTTGAAACGAAAGTAAACAAGATGTAATTAAATACTTTGTTTGGTTGGTGAAATTGGTAGGTGAGAAAGTTGCATGCAAATACTTGGTTTTCAAATTTAATACAGGAGTCTTGTTTTATTTTTCAAAGATGGCTGGTTGTTTTCTTCCTGCAAAGTTGGTTTTGGTGGGCCTTCACCTATAAGGAAAAAAATGAAAAAGTTTGGCAGGAATGGGTTGGCAGAAGTTAGGCAAGAAAAGTTGGCTAAGCAGTCTGTTTCTTTTCCTCCGTTGCTATAAATAGGGGGTAACCCCTCCTTCCTCAATCACACCTTCAAATTCAGAAATTCTTATTCTAAAGTATTGTGAGTATTTTTCTTGAGTATAAGAATACTTTGAGCGTAGTTTTTCTGCAAGATTTTCTCAGAATAATATCCGATATTACAGTCAAATCCAGTTTCTACCAAGGTAAAGGATATTATTTTATTGCAATACTCGTAAAAAATATTATTTTCTTTCATACTCCATAGTATGGAAGGGATATTATTTCATTTCATATTCCTAAAATTGAACTTACTGTAACGACCCCAAAATAGGTCCATTCCATCCAACCCATTCTGAGTTGTCAAATATATGATACGAAAATCAACTACAACTTTATTACAACAATTGTCGTGCAAAATACAACAACATATATGCTGTGAGTTTGGATACAAATATATACCAACTGTAGCATGTCACAATGACACCTTACATAAAGGTATAGTCAAAAACTATTTTAGAAATTAGAATCTTTGGGAAGTGCTCAAGGAAACCTTCGTACATGGAAGGCCATGCTTTTAGGTTATGGTAGATATCATATGGCCACAGAATTATCCTTGGTTGACCCAATAGACCCCAAAAAAAATGAGAAGATTACTATCATATTCTTCCCAATGGTGAGTCTTCTCTTGACATATCATTATCTCCACTGTCTCTAATTGGGTATTATACTCCAAACAAACACCAAGATTATATAGGTAGTGCTTGTAAATATACTCAGCAAGTGGATGAGCACAACCATGTCTTATGATGACACGAGGTTGTATGTCATTAGACATCTTGTATGATAGTGGCAAAACACCCTTCCAAGTTAAATTCACCTCACCCTCAACATCTATAGACCACCATTCTATTCCTCGCTATCCCCGCTCGACCCAGCTACACTTTTATTACCTGAAAGGAATTGTGAAACAAAAGGGTGAGCACAACTAGCTCAGTAAAGAATATTATGACTAAAGATAAATAAATTATCAATAGTCTTCATCAGTAATAAATCAGAGATTTAGAACATATGGTAGATGATAAAACTTTTCAACCATAGTTGCAGCGAAATGAGCAATCCATTAGAAGAGTCAAATAGACTATAAAGTCTATTGTCTTCTCCACGTTAAAAGTCCACCAACAATGTTTTATCCTCGTAACATCAATCAGCGGTTCCTTTCCACAATCATATGAATAACTCATAATCATAATTGTGATTCTAAATTCCTCTTCTCATCCAGGACGAAGATAATTTTCATCACCTGTCTTTACCTGAAACATCAAATATCATGGTTATACCAAATCACAGTTCCTGTTCATAATCATACTAATAAATTCATCTTTGTACCACGGGCCAAAGATATTCATCAACAGTTCATCTTTACACTACAGGCTAAAGATATTCAACAACAGGTCATCTTTGCATTACGAGCCAAAGATATTCATCAATAATTCATCTTTGCACTACAGGCTAAAGATATTCAACAACAGGTCATCTTTGCATTACGAGCAAAAGATATTCATCAATAATTCATCTTTGCACTACAGGCTAAGATATTCATCAACAAGTCATCTTTGCACTACGAGCCAAAGATATTCATATATCAAAGAAATACATAATCATTTCGTGAAGTTATATAACAATAATTATAACCATGTTGATCAATTCACCTTTGCACTTAAGCTAAAATATTCAATTATAAATTTAATGGTCATGATCATACCAATTCAACAATTCAACTTTTGCACTACTGGCCAAAGAGAACCTATAGTCACGATCATACCAATAATCTACCCATCTTTACACTCAAGTCAAAGAGAAATATCATCATTAGGGTTATAAGAATGTTATATAAAAACAATATAATCAAAACATGGTTTTAATTTCAAAAGTAAGATTCATAAATCAACGATAATTTGGTGGAGAAGAAACCAATTTGTCGTGAATAGTACCGTGATTCGCATACATAGTACCAGATATCGTGCATAAGTAACTCTCGACACTTAAAAGATAAAGTTTCATAATAAAATTCATATCCATATTTATAACACCTTAATCCAAATGTTATAAATCACTTAGAAATCTCATAATCTAATATTATTAATATTTTGATCATTTCTTAAACTTATAAATAATTTAATCCAATTATTTACTCTTTAATAATTAATGCATTTAATCATCTAAAATGCCAAACTCATAAGATTTCATCATCATTAACCAAAACCCTCATAAAAATCAGATATACCTCATATATGATTCTCAAGCCAATAAATCATATTTTCCAATTTTCTTACTTCACATAACATATTTAATTCATTTACTCATAACTAGAATATTTTCATGAAAAATACCAAATCAGTTCCAAAAATATTTATTTTCTGGGATTTAAAATAATATAGTCCTATATTGAATATATATTTTTCTCAGAATTTTTAAAATTCATTTACTATTTTTCGCATGGGCAAAACCACCGAATATTTAAACATTTATCATAAATTGTACTTTTGTCCAAAAATTCTGAAATTAATACGGTATACTGATATTATATAGATGTACTCCCAATAAAAATTTCATCAATTTTGGAGTTAACCACAAGGAGTTATAAGCGGTTACTTTTAAAATAGTCTTTTCTCATAAAATCCATAACTCCTAATCTATACATCCAAAAATCGCCATTTTTGGACACAATCTACAAAACTCATCAAAATATCATTTCAAATTTTTCTAGAATTTTTGAAGGTTCAGAAAAATTTCAAAACTTAAAAACATAATAACCCTTAAAATCTCTTACTATCCCTTACCTCAAAAGAGCAGTACTTCTGATTAGAATAACGCTGAACGAACTTGCGCCGTATAGCAATACTCAAAGTATACTCAAAATACTCACAAGAATACGCTCGATAATATAGAGAGAGAAAACTTCAGTTTCTGGTGTGATTTTCAATTCTAACCTAAGCTCTCTATTTATAGGAAAATGCTTAGAACACCAAAGCAGAAAATTTAATAAAATAATAATATATATTATAAATTCTCTACGCACACTTTTGAATCCAGAACCAAAGAATTGCACACATGCAAAATGAGGCCCACACATTGAAAAAAACGTTTTTGTTAATATAAATATTTAAAACTTCCAAAAATCAATTATTTTGGAACTCCAAAACTTCAATAATTCATAATAAATAGCCTTTTGTCAGAAAATTCGAATCTCGTTGGTTTTTATAGGAAATTCAATTCTCTACAACTTTGCAGAAAAAAGTTTTTCCAAATTCTAAATGAAATTGGTAAAGAAATCCACAAAGCAGACGATTTTACTGTGCTATAATTAAATTTCATCCAATAATTGTGTCCACCAACACACAAAATATGTGTTAAACATTTAATGCCACAAAATACTCTTCCTCCTCATATACTCATATATTCCACATTCACTGTAAAAATATCACCATTATTATATTATTAAAAATATAATAATATATTTAAATGAATTATTTTATCAGAAAAAAAACAAAATATTAATTTTCAACAATTATCACATTAAAAATTTTCTCCATCTATATCCTCATAAAATAAATATTTTCCTCATCATAAAAATTAATAATTAATTATTCACAAATAATATTACATAATCACAATATTGACAACGAGTGAGCCTTCTAGGAAAGAGGGGCTTTCAATAAGAATTTCTCCTTCTTTGGAGTGCAATTAGGTGACCAAACCTCTCCTTAGAGACGAACTTTCTAGACATTGCCAATAATGTTATCCAATAATATTATTCAGATAATATGAATTATTGCTCCAATAATGGAAAATACTGTGTAATGACAATTTATTGAAACAATAGTATTATAAAATATCAATGCAAAGAATTATTGAATCAATAAAATAAAATCTTGAATAGTAATTATCGTAACAATTATTGAGTAGTGCCTTTCACGTAAGAATCAATAATTGGTGCAATAATGTGGTGCTTCCGTATTTTAACCAATTTAGTATTTTAACGGTATTAATCTGTGAATAACTACGTTGTCATTTATAAACAACTTATATTTGTCGTTTTCTTCATCCAATCGCTTTCTGTTATGGGGCCCACACAAGGCTGCATCATCGTACTGATATTCCCAACAAAAAGAATATATTCTACGACCAAACGAATATTCTCTGACAACAATAAATATTTTATAGCCACTTGCTTATTTTGAAAAAAATTATATATATAACCCTTAACTTTAACTTTTATCAATTTAACCATTTACTGAATAGTAATTATAAGAAAAAATTGAATACTTTTATTTCATAAAATTCGGGGCTTTACACTTACTATGGTAAGTATTGCTTCTATAATTCCTGAAATGATTAAAAATTTTGTTTCATCTAATATCATTTCATAGGAATATTGGTCTGAACTTTTTATCAAATTTGGAACTTTTCACGACCGCAATCGCATTCACACGATCGCTCATGTTCATCGCTCACTTGATTCATTATTCACTTGCATCGTTCACTTGATTCATCATTCACGGCATCGTTTCACTTGTATCTTTTTCACAAAAGAAAAAAAATATTTTTTTTCTTCCAAGTTATCTGTTGTGACCCTTATTCTTGAAATTTAATCTATGTTTTGATCTTCATTGTTGAATTTTACTCCACTATAGTTTATTATGGAGTATTATTGAACTTGGATAAACTAAAATATGAATCCCTAATATTTGTCCTTCCGTCTCACTGGATTCGTTCTTTAAAATATTTTTCATCATCCTCCGTCCTAAATGATGATATTACTAAATATCTTTGGCCCGTAGTGCAAAGATGAATGATTAACTGATGAATATCTTTGACCCGTAGTGCAAAGATGAACAGGTATTGAGATGAACATGACCAACTGGTGATACAAATGAATATCTTTGGCCTGTACAACAAAGATGAATATTTGATTTAAGATGTATATTGATTGATGTTACATGGATAAATTATTGATGATGGACTTTTAAATCTTAGAAGATAGTATATTTCTTTCTCTACTTGACTCTTCTAATGGATTGTTGTTTCCGCTGCAGTTGTTGATCTAAAACTTGTTGTCTAATATATTTTATCAGATTTTTCCCTGTTGAAGACTAATGATAAATTGTTGTATATTATCTTAGTCATAATATTCTTTACTGGGCTAATTGAGCTCACCCTTTTCCTATTTGTTCCATTTTTCTTCCCAGGAGGTGAGAACATAGCAGGAACTAGCCGGGGTATGGAGTGATGGTTCAGGATAGATGTATTAGTAGTCCTCACTATTTTGTAAAATAGTGTATCAATAATTGTAATGAGGATTCATTTTGAGTTTGTATACTCTCTATTAGACTATATTTGTATTTAAACTCACAGTATATGTGTTGTTGTATTTTGCACGACAATTGTATTACTGAAGTTGTATTTGTTTCTGTACCATGTATTTGGCGACTCGGAATGGGTGTTGTATACCTATTTTGGGGGCGTCACAGTTGGTATCAGAGCTTAGGGATATGGTCTCTAGCGGAGATCGGGGAATAGAACTAGGAGGAGAGACGATTAAATCCTTAAGCTAGTGTGTCCTACCTAAGCTTATTTGTTTAGTCGATCGTAAAATAGGGATATTATGTGATATGTTATTTTGTTTAATTAACCCTTGTTTTATGGCGAAGATTTAAGAATTTCTTGAGAGCGTTAATAATGGAGTGTATGAGGCGTGGAATAACCTTTAGTCACAAACCAGGGAGAAGCGTATAACAGAAGACAATATTCCTCCTGTAAACAACACTACTGAAGAGCAAGCGATGAATGATGGAATGTTTAGGAGCTTTTTGCGGTTCATGCAAAAATCGGGCGAGGAGACTCGTGCACAAAATACGGGTGGAAATGCTAGCAATGCGCCATTGCATCACAAAACCAAACAGTTTAAAGAGTTGGGACCACGGACTTTAAGGAAAGCGGATCCGATCATGGCGGCGAAAACGTGGGTCAAACAAATTACCAAGATATTCGATGTCTTGGGATGCATGGAGGAACAGAAGGTTCCATTCGCCACCTTTATATTCGTGGTGAGGCGATCTCTTGGTGGAGAGTCGTGAAGCGTACACGACCGGCCGCTTTTCGGTATGTCTTGGGAAATGTTTCAGAAACTATTCAATGACAAGTACTTTCCTGAAAGTATTCGTCATATGAAGGAGGTGGAGTTTATCAGACTAGAACAAAACAACATGATGGTGTCCAGGTACGAGGCAAAGTTTGTAGAGTTATCCAGGTTTGCACCTCATTTGGTCGAGAATGAGGAACGAATGACGAGGATGTTTCTGAGAGGTCTAAAGCCCGAGATTCGGCAATATCTTATCTCTCATAAATTTTTTTTATATTTAGATGTTGTAAACAGGGCTCAATTATTAGAGCGAGATAATGAGTATGTTCAACCAAGGGAACACAACTGTGGGTATCTTGGTGGTGGTGGTCATCGAGCAATGAAAACCAACGGGGAGGAAAACATTCGGACAAAAGGTAGAACTCTGGTGGTAATCGTGGCCGTGATAATAGAAGGAAGCGAGTCGGGAGGAGATTTCAAAAAGAGAAGGTACAACAATGATAACGTGAAGCGTCGGCACACACATCAACTATTTTAGGGGAGGAGAAGCGAGCACCGGTCGTTTGTTACAAATCTTGCGGAAGGAGGACACATCACCCAAACTTCCCACAACAATCCAAGGTGTGTTATAACTGTGGAAAGGAAGGTCATATAGCTAGAGATTGTCAAGTTGCGAAACCAAGTTCAACAGGGATGGTGACTCCAAAGGCTGTCCCGGATAAGTTGAAATCAGCGGTTCCTGGAAGAGCGTTTGTCGTGACTGGCCAAAACGTGAGGAACCTGAACGAGGTGATCACGGGTAAGCTAATCTTGAATTCTTGCGAAGTTTATACCTTACTAGATACCGGTTCTACCCATTCTTTTATCTCTCCTGCTTGTGCTCAACGTTGGGTGAAACCTTCGTTACATCTACAGTTTATAAATCTTGCATGATCCAAGTTGGCACTATCACATTACCTGTTGATCTTATCTCTTTAAAGATACTTGCTTTTGATGTGATTTTAGGAATTGATTGGTTAAACACTCATTATGCCAAAATTGATTGTTTTCGTAAGGTTGTTAGTTTTCATATTCCTAACCAACCTGTTATGCGAATTCAAACAACTAAACCACTAAAATCAGTCACTATCATATCAAGCCATAAAGCTATTCGTTTATTGAAAAATGGATGTCAAGCTTTCTTAGCCCATATCACAGACTTGAACAAAAACATGTCAGATTTGAATAAAATTTCTGTTGTTAGTGATTTTCCTGATGTATTTCCTAAAGAACTTCCCAGTCTACCCCCAGAACATGATGTTGAATTCTTTATTGACCTTAAACCGGGTACAAAACCCATTTCTAAAATCCCATACCGAATGGCTCCTATTGAACTTCAGGAGTTAAAAGTCCAACTACAAGAATTGTTAGACATCGGTTTCATTCATCCTATTACATCTCCTTGGGGTGCTCCTGTTTTATTCGTAAAGAAGAAAGACGGGAGTATGCGACTTTGTATTGACTACCAAGAATTGAACCATGTCACCATCAAGAATAGGTATCCGTTACCTCGCATTGATGACCTGTTTGACCAATTGCAAGGAGCACAATTCTTTTCAAAGATCGACCTTCGTTCTAGATATCATCAGCTGAAGATTAAAACTGAGGATATTCCAAAGACTGCCTTCAGAACTCGGTATAGGCATTATGAATTCTTAGTCATGTCTTTTGGATTGACTAATGCTCCAGCTGCTTTCATGGATATGATGAACCATGTATTCAAAGAATATTTGGATCAGTTCGTTGTTGTCTTTATTGATGACATCCTCATCTATTCCAAAAGCCGTGAAGATCATGAGCACCATTTGAAGCTGATACTTGAAAGGCTTCATGAAAATAGACTATATGCCAAGCTGAAGAAATGTGAGTTCTGGCTTAAGGAAGTAGCATTCCTTGGGCACGTGGTGTCAAAACATTGAGTATCTGTCGACCCAGCGAAGATTGAAGCCATACAAAGTTGGGAACAACCAAAGTCGGTGACCGAAGTACGTAGCTTTCTAGGCTTAGCTGGTTACTATCGGAGATTCGTGGAAGGATTTTCTCGAATCGCTACTCCGTTAACTCAGCTGACTCGTAAAGATATAAAATTTGGTTGGAGCGAGAAGAGTTTCCAAGAGCTCAAGAGGAGACTCATTTCGGCACCTATTCTGGTAATACCATCTGGATCGGATGGATTTGTTATATCTGATGATGCTTGAGCAAAGGGATAGGATGTGTTCTCATGCAACATGGGAAAGTCATAGCCTTTATGCCTCACGACAACTCAAAGAATATGAGAGGAATTATCCTACTCATGATCTAGAGTTAGCGGCCGATCGTTCAGCGTTGAAAATTTGGAGACACTACGTATGGGGAGAAAGTGGAGATCTATACGGATCATAAAAGCCTCAAATACTTCTTCACTCAAAAGAAACTCAACATGCGGCAACGACGTTGGCTCGAGCTGTTAAAAGATTACAATCATACCATTCAATACCATCCTGGAAAAGCAAACGTAGTAGCTGACGCATTGAGTAGAAGATCGTATGCGGGTACGAGTGCGATGTTGTTAACATAAAGACCCATTTTGTACGATTTACAAAGGATGGAGATTGAATTAAAGACTCCAGGGACCCACATGATGATGGCGAATATACGAGTAGAATAGACTTTAATCGATAAAGTTAAAGTTGCTCAAGCTACGGACCTGGGGCTGATGCGTATGAAGAAGAAAGTGCAAGAAGGTGTTATTCCAGAAGCAAGAATCGATGAAGAAGGAATACTTCGAGTCAACTCGGACTTTCATTCTAACGATTCGACTTGAAGCATAGAATCATGATGGAAGCACACAACACACCGTTTGCAATCCATCCTGGGAGTAACAAAATGTATCATGATATTCGACACACATTTTGGTGGAATAATATGAAAAAAGAGATCGCGAAGTTTATCTCGAGGTGTTTAACCTGTCAACGTGTAAAGGCGGAACATCAAGTGCCAAAAGGTCCATTGCAAACACTAGAGATTCCGAAATGGAAGTGGGAACACATTACCATGGATTTCGTTACAGGTCTTCCCAAAGTTTCTCAAGGTATAGATGCGATTTGGGTTATTGTTGATAGATTAACCAAGTCTTCTCATTTCTTTCCGATACGTGAGACTTATTCCCTTGAACGCCTTGCTCATATGTACGTGAATGAGATTGTGAGATTGCATGGCATGCCGGTATCCATAGTTTCGGATCGTGACCCAAGATTCACTTTAAGATTTTGGGTTAGCTTGCAAAAAGCTATGGGCATGGATTTACGATTCAGTTCGGCATACCATCCTCAAACGGACGGACAATCAGAGAGGACTATTCAAACTCTTGAAGATCTATTAAGACTCTATGTCCTAGATTTCAAAGGGAGTTGGGATAAGTACCTACCACTGGTGGAATTCTCCTACAACAACAGTTATCAAGCAAGTATAGGCATGGCTCCATTCGAGGCGTTGTATGGACGAAAGTGTCGTTCTCCGGTATCTTTGGGGACGAGGTGGGAGAAGCAACGTTGTTGGGACCAGAATTAGTACGCATGACCACAGAAAAGATCCAAATGATTCGACAACGTATTCAAACCTCACAAGATCGACAAAAGAGTTATGCTGATCTTCATCAAAAAGATGTAGAATTTAATATTGGGGATCATGTATTGTTACGTGTTGCACCATGGAAAAGAGTTACAAGATTTGGGAAGAGAGGAAAACTCAATCCACGATTTATTGGTCCGTTTGAGATTCTTGACCGAATAGGAAATGTGGCCAATAGACTAGCGTTACCTCCAAGTATGTCTCGTGTTCATAATATTTTTCACATTTCCATGCTTCGTAAATATGTGAAAGACCCGAACCATATTATTGCTTTAGAACCAGACGAGATATCCGAAGATTTATCGTACAAAGAAATACCTGTTAAGATCTTGGATAGGAAAGAGCATGTCCTACGCACGAAGGTTATACCACAAGTTAAGATTTTGTGGAGAAACCATGCTATTGAAGAAATGACCTGGGAGTTGAAATTAGAAATGAAAGCGAGGTATCCTCACCTTTTCAAAACACCAGGTACGTACTTCAATTTTGAGGACAAAATTTCATAAGGAGGGGAGGTTGTAAGACCCCAACTTATTATAAATAAAATTGAATTTTCTCTAATTATTATTGTGAATAATAAGGTATTAAATTGATATAATATTTTGGTTATGGGTGAAATGTGCAAATTTTGCAAAATAAGCAAGTGGTTATAAAATAATCATTATTGTCGGGGAATATTCGTTTGGTCATGGAATATTCTTGTTGTCGGGGAATATTAAATACTGACAGCCTTGATCATTTGTGGGCCCCATAACAGAATAACAGTTGGATGAAGAAAACAACAAATTTGAGTTTTTATAAATAACGGCGTAATTGTTACCATTAACACTGTTGGATTACCTGATGGTTGAAATACAGTAATATATGTGGTTGCACAGTAGCACACGGTATTGCACAGTATTATTGAATTATTGATTCTTACGTAAGAAGGCACTACTCAAAAATTGTTACAGTAATTACTGTTCAATATTTTATTTTATTGATTCAATAATTGCTGCGTTGATATTTTATATTATTGTTGTTTCAATAATTGTCACTGCACAATATTTCCCATTATCAAATCAATAATTCATATTATTTGAATAATATTATTAGATAGCATTATTGGCAATGTCTAGAAAGTTCTGTCAAGAAGAGGTTTGGTCACCTAATTGCGCTGCCAAAGAAGGAGAAATCTTTATTGGAAAGCCCCTCTTTCACAGGAGCTACTGGTTGTCATAATTGTGATTCTGTAATATTATTTGTGAATAATTAATTATTGATTTATATGATAAGGGCATATTTATTTGATGCGAATATAAATGATGGATTTATTTATGTGGTTATAAATGAAGGAATTCTGTAGGAAATTATTTGCTGAAAGTTGGCAATTATTTTCTCCGATAAAATATTCATTCATATGTATTATTATTATATATTATAATGGTTTAATAATATTATTATTATAATATATAAGCATGTGTTTATTTGAAACGAAAGTAAAAAAGATGTAATTAAATACTTTGTTTGGTTGGTGAAATTGGTAGGTGAGAAAGTTGCATGCAAATACTTGGTTTTCAAATTTAATACAGGAGTCTTGTTTTATTTTTCAAAGATGGCTGGTTGTTTTCTTCCTGCAAAGTTGGTTTTCAAAAAAGGTGGGCCTTCACCTATAAGGAAAAAAATGAAAAAGTTTGGCAGGAATGGGTTGGCAGAAGTTAGGCAAGAAAAGTTGGCTAAGCAGTCTGTTTCTTTTCCACCGTTGCAATAAATAGGGGGTAGCCCCTCCTTCCTCAACCACACCTTCAAATTCAGAAATTCTTATTCTAAAGTATTGTGAGTATTTTTCTTGAGTATAAGAATACTTTGAGCGTAGTTTTTCTACAAGATTTTCTCAGAATAATATCCGATATTACAGTCAAATCTAGTTTCTACCAAGGTAAAGGATATTATTTTATTGCAATACTCGTAAGAAATATTATTTTCTTTCATACTCCATAGTATGGAAGGGATATTATTTCATTTCATATTCCTAAAATTGAACTTACTATGGTAAGTATTGCTTCTATAATTCCTGAAATGATTAGAAATTTCGTTTCATCTAAATATCATTTCATAGAAATATTGGTCTGAACTTTTTATCAAATTTGGAACTTTTCACGATCGTTCATCGTTTCATTCACGATTCTCGTTTGGTATCGTTTCTTTATTCACAGTCTTTGTATCGTTTCACAAAAGAAAAAAAAATATTTTTTTTCTTCCAGGTTATCTGTTGTGACCCTTATTCTTGAAATTTAATTTATGTTTTGATCTTCATTTTTGAATTTTACTCCACTATAGTTTATTATGAGTATTATTGAACTTGGATAAACTGAAATATGAATCCCTAATATTTGTCCTTCCGTCTCACTGGATTCGTTCTTTAAAATATTTTTCATCATACCCCGTCCTAAATGATGATATTACTAAATATGTTTGGCCCGTAGTGCAAAGATGAATGATTAACTGATGAATATCTTTGGTCCGTAGTGCAAAGATGAACAGGTGTTGAGATGAACATGACCAACTGGTGATACAAATGAATATCTTTGGCCTATAGTACAAAGATGAATATTTGATTCAAGATGTATATTGATTGATGTTACAGGGACAAATTATTGATGATGGACTTTTAAATTTTAGAAGATAATAGAATTCTTTTCTCTACTTGACTCTTCTAATAGATTGTTGTTTCCGCTGCAGTTGTTGATCTAAAACTTGTTATCTAATATATTTTATCAGATTTTTCCCTGTTGAAGACTAATGATAAATTGTTGTATATTATCTTAGTCATAATATTTTTTACTAGGCTCGTTGAGCTCACCCTTTTCCTTTTTGTTCCATTTTTCTTCCCAGGAGGTGAGAACATAGCAGGAACTAGCCGGGGTATGGAGTGATGGTTCAGGATAGATGTATTAGTAGTCCTCACTATTTTGTAAAATAGCGTATCAATAATTGTAATGAGGACTCATTTTGAGTTTGTATACTCTCTATTAGACTATATTTGTATTCAAACTCACAGTATATGTGTTGTCGTATTTTGCACGACAATTGTATTACTGAAGTTGTATTTGTTTCTGTACCATGTATTTGGCGACTCAGAATGGCTGTTGTATACCTATTTTGGGGGCGTCACAATTATAATAATAATAATAATAATAATAATAATAATAATAATAATAATCTATAAAATAAAGATTCAGATTCATTCTAATTAATTTGGTAGGAAAAAACACAAAATGCTCGTTTGATTTATTTTAATTTTAATTCAAAATATTAATAATTATAATAATATTTATAATACTACTAATAATTATTATAATAATTATTATTATTATAATAATATTAATAATAATATTAATAATAATAATAATAATAATAGTAATAGTAATAACAACAACAACAATAATAATAATAATAATAATAATAATAATAATAATTATTATTATTATTATAATAATAATAATAATATCATAATAATAATAGTACTAATAATAATAATAACAATAACAACTATGGTAAAATTTTAGTATTTTGATATGTTATACAACTATGGTAAAATTTTAGTATTTGAGTAAAATATTAGTATTTTGATTAAATGATGTAAATATGTTATGGTGTAAATATGATGTAAATGATGTAAATATGTAAATATGATAATATGATATGTTATGATGTAAATGATATAAATATGTTATGATTTTAGTATTTTAATGATGTAATTTGAATTTTTGTTATTTTGATTAATTAACAAAATAATTTGAATTATAGTATTTTAGTATTTTTTGAATTTAGTATTTTTGAATTTGATTTTTTTTAGTATTTTAGTATTTTTTTTAATTAGTATTTTTTGTGACGCCCCCAAAATTAGGTATACGTCACCCATCTTGGGTCGCCACTTACATGGTACGTAATTTAAATACAACTTACTAATATAATCTGCTGTATAATACGAATTTAAACATGAGAGTTTGAATACAAATATTGTCTACTAGATATTATACAAACTCAAAAGGAGTCCTCATTAAAATTATTATCACACTATTTCACGTAATAGTGAGGACTACTAATGCTATCCTCCGGACCATTACTCCGTTCCCGACTCGTCCCAAACTATATTCTCATTTCTCAAGAGAACAAAGGTGAAAGAAAGGGTGAGCTCAACTAGCCCAAAGAAGAAATATTATAACTAAGATAAAGCGTAATAAATTATCAATAGTCTTCAACAATGTTAAACCGATAAAATACAATAGACAACCAGGTTTAATCTGCAATGAATATGCAATCCATTAAAAGAGTCAAGTAGAAAATAAAGTCTACTATCTTTTAGGTTTTAAGAGATTTTCATCAATTTTTATCACTAAGACTCAGTTTAATGAATAAACCACAATATCTAATCATCCTCGCATCATGGTCAAGGATTTTCATCAAATTATCAATGGTCATGACTATATACCGAATCACCCCGGTCATAATCATACCAAAAACTATCCATCAACGTGCATTACAGTGCCATCGAGGACTTTTGTCACATCATTTATATCAAGCCATGATTATACCGAATGAACCACGGTCATAATCATACTAAGTTCATCTATGCACGTAAGCCAAAGATAACTTTCAACATAATATAAACATGAGGATGATGACAATGATATAAGAATTCAATAAAACAAGTTCAAGAATTAATTTATCTAGGAATTATTAACGCCATATTGTCAACAAGATACTTTGTTTTGTAGAGTAAAATTCAAGAATGATCAGAAGAATATTTTCATGAAAAGATACTCGATGAAACACAATTATCAAGGATATTCTACTAATTTCATGGAGTATAGAAGTCAAAGTTTTAACCAACTGGGTATAATAAAGAATGGAATAACAAAAAAATCACCATGCATGCGATAGACCGCATAAAGTTGAGTTAATTCAATGTAATAATAAATAACGGAACCGTGTCGGGTGAAATTCACACCGTAAAATACAGGATGTTCCAAATGAATAATAAAGATGGAACCGGATCCGTGTAAAACACACAAATAGGATATTCCAATGAATGATAAAGGCGGAACTGTGTCCGTGTAAAACACATGCATGTGATGTTCCAATGTAATAATAGAAGAATGTCACCAAGTATAGGATAAACCACATATCTGATTATGTATAGGGTATGTCACAGATACAAAGTTATTCCAATGTAATAATAAAGAATGGAATAACGGAGGATTTCACCAAGTATAGGGTATGCCGTATACAAAGTTATTCCAATAGAATAATAAAGAATGGAATAACAAAAGTTCTCTTCATGAATAAGAAAGAATAACACCTTACTTACTGTACAACAAATAATACCCTTACCTTAGAAGAAATGAATATTGGAAAAGTGAAGTAGCAGAATACTTTTCTTCTTTTCTCTATAGTTTCTCTCTAGAGTTTCAATGAATTCGTAAGAAGTAATGAAGGAATGAGCTTTCTATTTATAGAAAACCGAGGGTGGCTCTTGGTCTTAACGAAGGGTCAAAATGACTCTTGGTAATATTGAAGAGACAACTACTATTTCATGAAGGGGTAATTAACCCTTGGAACAATCAAGAGGCAGGTTAATTCTTGGTAATATGAAGGGACAACTACTATTGCGAAGGGTAATTACTATTAACGAAGGTAATTACTATCGACGAAGGTAATTACTATTGAAGAAGGTAATTACTATCGACGAAGGTAAATACTATCGACGAAGGTAAATACTATCGACGAAGGTAATTACTATTCACAATGGTAAATACTATCGACGAAGGTAAATACTATCGACGAAGGTAATTACTATTCACAAAGGTAATTACTATTCACAAAGGTAAATACTATCGATTAAAGAGACTCTTAGATGATGACATATGGGCCCCCCCATAAAATAATCAAACTTACCACAAACGTCTCATAACAGACTCTTTATATACATCAAGGATTGAATAAATATTATCACAAATTATTTTATTTTTAATCAACACATATTTAATCTTTCAACAATTATTAATCATTTATAACTTGTCGTCTCAATTAATAATATAACATATTATATGATGATAATCTTTGTGACAATAATTGAATCAATAATATAAGAGATATGATGCAAAGAATTATCGTAGTAATAATTGAGTATAGCTAAGTGACTTCTCACGTAAGCATCAATAATCAATACCGTGTGCTACTATGCAACCACGCAGTATTATCGTATTTTTACTAGGGTAGTTCAACAGCTTTAACGCAGTAACACCTCTGCCGTTATTTTTATAGAAAGATAATTTTGTCGCTTTTCTAACTACGACAATACAACAATTTATGGGGTCCACCATCGATTGAATCGTCGCATTTAATATTCCCCGAAAAAAAAGAATATTCCCCACCAAACTAATATTTTATAACAACTTGCTTACTTTGCAAAATTTATAAATATTACCCACAACTATAACATTATATCAAATTTATTCCATAATATTCAAAAATAATATTTATAGAAAATTCTTTTTATTTATAAAAGTCGGGTCTTACAACATCCCTTCTTATGAAATTTCGCCCTCGAAATTAGGGTACGATACGATATGATAAAGAGGTGAGGATACCTTGAATACCTTTAACGTTAAAAATATTAAATTCATCTTCTAATCCGCCAAAGATATTCATTAACAATTCATCTTTGCACTACAAAGCTAAAGATATACAATCAGTAAAACCAATAATCTTTGAGACGCGCATTTAATAGTATCACAACCACAAATTATCCATGCACTATCGCCAAGGATATTCGTGTTTTCAATTACGGTCATGATTATACCGAATAATCCTTGGTCATAATCATACCAAGTCTATCAATGCACTACTACCAAAGATGACTTTTTTACCACATCCATGAATTAATATTTCATTGTTGAGACTCAAATTTCAATAATTAATCCATATCATCGAATCATCCTCGCACTACTGCACGAAGGATATTCATTAAGATCATGACCATTAATTATCCATGCACTACTACCAAAGATAATCGTGTATTCATTAGTATCACGACCACAAATTATCCATGCACTACTACCAAAGATAATCGTGTATTCATTAGTATCACGACCAAAAATTATCCATGCACTACTACCAAAGATAATCGTGTTTTCATTAGTATCACGACCACAAATTATCCATGCACTACGACCAAAGATAATCGTGTATTCATTAGTATCACGACCACAAATTATCCATGCACTACTACCAAAGATAATCGTGAGTTTTCAATTACGGTTATGATTATACCGAACAATCCCTCGGTCATAATCATACCAAGTCCATCTATGCACCATGTGCCACGAGATGACTTTCAACATAATATAAGCAATGAAGATAATGATATAAAGAATCAATCAAATGAGATAAAGGATAAATATTAAATATTTATAATATAATTTATCTAGGATTCAAGAATATCCCCATGTTATCAATCACTTAATAATCTCATAATCTAATATCATTAATATTATAACAATATTTTAATCACTTTAAATTTATAAACAATTTATCTCAATTGTTTACGCTTTACCATATAATGCATTTAATCATTCAAAATGCCATACTCATAAGATATCATCACCAATTATCAAATCCTCAAAAATATGCATATACTCTATATAGGATTCTCTAGCCATAAAATCCTATTTTCAACTTTGTTACTTCACATAACATATTTAACTCATATGTTCAGAATTAAACTATTTTCATGAAAAATACCAAATCAGTCCCAAAATATTTTTTTTCTGGGATTTAGCATAATATAGTCACATAATGAAAATATATTTTTCTCGGAATTTTTAAAATTCATTTACTATTTTTCAAAAATCAATTTCTAATTAATTCCTTAAGAAATTAACTACCTCAAGTTTAACTCCAAAAATTCCCAAATCTTGGCAGGACCTTACACATGGTAATGTGAGCCTCCAGTTTAAATTTCATGGTCATCGAAGTTATAGAACTCCAGTTATAGCATTTTTCGTCAAAAAAACCTAAATATTGAAATGGTCATAACTTGCTCATTTTAAGTCGGAATGAGCTCATTTTTGGACACGATGTTCTTTATACCATATACTTTTATGTCCCAAAAGGCCTGAATTTTGCTCACTAATTAAGTGGCCGAAACAGCCCTTACAAAAACGTGGCAGCAGATTTTTGGACATTTTGAAGTTTTGACTCCTTTGCAAAAATTAGTCCACACAAAAATCTACAACACCTTTTTCATTGATTCCACTTGGATTAGTTAGGTAACTCATAGATCTAACTCTAGGACTTAACCACACTCAAAAATTCAAAATATAATAAGAGATTTGGTCAATTGAATTTCATGTTACGTTTTTCACCAAAATCTGGTTTTTAACTCCTTGTGATTTTTAAGAAACTTTCATGTTTTCACATACTAACCAACATAACTCATCATAACACTTACTAATACCACGTATACCCATGATTTTCATTAGTCCAATGCTTTTATTATGACTTTCATCATAAACCACGTAAAGCTGTTCATTTTAGTTGAAGAAATATTTAAGGGTTTAAGAAATGGGTTTTATCAGATCGGGTCAATACAAAATTCGATTTCACGCTCTAGGTAGGCTAGGAAATCTTCAAGAATACATCAAGAAATTTATTAATGATAGAAATATCATTCAAAATCGCTACTCTCGTCCAAGACTTGGATAAGACGTCACATTAATACCAATTGTGACTTCTATCCCTTAACCTGGGATAGCACCTCACAATGATACCTATCAACTTGCCATCTTCATCAAGACGTCGCCTCTGTAAAGTCCGGCTTTGCATGCATTCCACACAAGGAAGTCAACAACGAAAGGATCGGGGCTCTTTACTTATGGCTTGATATGACAATGATTGACTTTAGTGGTTTGGTTACTTTGAATTCGCATAACAGGTTGGTTAAGAGTATGAAAGCTAACAACCTTACAAAAATCATGATGAGTATTTAACCAATCAATTTCTAAAGTCACATCAAAGACAAATATTTTCAAAGAGATAAGATCGACAGGTAACGTGAAAATGTTTATTTGAATCAAACAAGATTTAAAAATAGTAGAGGTAACGAAGGCTCCTACTAACGAAGTTTCAACCAATAAGTCAAAGTTTAACTTCTTCGGAGTCAAATTTAAACGTTGTACATAACTAGATGAAATAAAAGAGTGGGTAGAACTGGTATCTAACACAGTATAGACTTCACAAGAGCTTATGATTAACTTACCCGTGATAATTTTATTCAGATTCCTCGTCACGAGAAAAAAAAACACTCTCTCTTAAACTACCGGCTTTGGTTTGTCTGGGACAGCCTTTGGTGCCTCCATTCTAGTTGAATTTGTCTTGATAAACGACAAAATCGAGCTAAGTGACCTTCTCTTCTACAATTATAACATGCTTTGACTGGCATATGCGATTCGGACCGATGTGTCCCTCTCTCCGCATTTGAAGCATATCTTAGGTGGTCTTTCTCCTTCCTTAACAACGGGTCTTTGGTGACGACGTCTTTCCATCATTGTTGAATCTCCTTTTCTTGAAATGTCCATTCTTATTGCTTTGATTTCGATTACCACCCAAGTGGTTACCATATATCGCCTGTTGATTCCCTCCACGCTTGTTGTCACCGCTTCGATGACTACTCTTGCTGGTATTATAATTTTGTCTGCTGCTCTCTTTTAGTTGCGTTGACTCGTTATCGCGCTCCACTAACTGAGCCCTATTTACAACATCTGAATACAAATACAATTTATGAGAAATAAGATGTTGACGTATCTCCGGCTTCAAACCTCTTAAAAACATTCGCGCCATTCTCTCTTCATTATCCACCAAGTGGGACGCAAACCGTGATAACTCTGCAAATTTTGCCTCGTATTGCGACACGGTCATATTGTTTTGTTCCAACTTGATAAACTCCACCTCCTTCATGTGGCGAATACTTTCAGGAAAGTATTTATCGTTGAACAGCTCCTGGAACTTCTCCCAAGATATCTTCAAGACAAAGAAAGTTGAGTACGTTTTTACCGATTCCCACCATTAATCCTCTTCACAACAACATAAAGGCGGTAAAAGGAACCTTTGCTCCTCGAGCATCCCAAGACATCAAATATCTTGGTAATCGCTTTATCCATGCTTCCACCGAAGTGGTTTTGGCTCTCCCTTAAACTCGGTGGTCCCAGCTCCTTGAATTGTTTAGCGGTGACCGCCCAAGAGTTTTCCGTGTTTCCACCCCACGTTTTGGACAGAGTCGCTTTACCGATGTTGCATGAATTCTAAAACCTCTTAAACGTACTCGTCGTTCATCAATCGATCGGTGTTGTTGTTTGGTGGAGGATTATCGCCATCCCGTTGCACATTGTTACGATTATTGATCATGGAGAATCAACAGCCTCTGTGCTCCATTGCTATTCTCAACATTCTCGGATGCCATTTTCAAACACCGCCACAAAATAAGGGTTAATTGACATGCAACATATTATCACTATACTCTAATAGACCAATCAAATACCAAATAATTTTAGGTAGGTCATACTAGCGAAGGAATTCCCTATCTCTCCCTCCTAGTTCTAGTCTCACATCTAGCGTGGATCATATCCCTAAGCTCGATACCTGTTGTGATGCCGCCAAAATTAGGTATACGCCACCCATCTCTGGTCGCCACTTACATGGTACGTAAATTTAAATACAACTTACTAATATAAGCGTATGTATAATACGACTTAAAGCGTGAGTTTGAATACAAATATTGTCTACTAGATATTATACAAACTCAAAAGGAGTCCCCATTACAATTATTATCACACTATTTCACGTAATAGTGAGGACTACTAATGCTATCCTCCGGACCATTACTCCGTTCCCCGACTCGTCCCGCCTATATTCTCATTTTCAAGAGAGAAAAGTGAAAGAAAGGGTGAGCTCAACTAGCCCAAAGAAGAAATATTATAACTAAGATAAAGCGTAATAAATTATCAATAGTCTTCAACAATGTTAAACCGATAAAATACAATAGACAACCGGTTTAAGCTGCAATGAATACGCTAATCCATTAAAAGAGTCAAGTAGAAAATAAAGTCTACTATCTTTTAGGTTTTAAAAGATTTTCATCAATTTTTATCACTAAGACTCGGTTTAATGAATAAACCACAATATCTAATCATCCCCTGTATTCCACGGCCAAGGATTTTCATCAAATTATCAATGGTCATGACTATCTTTGAATCACCCTCGGTCATAATCATACCAAAAACTATCCATCATTTGCACATACAGCCATCGAGGACTTTTGTCACATCATTTATATCAAGCCATGATTATACCGAATGAACCCTGGTCATAATCATACTAAGTTCATCTATGCACATAAGCCAAAGATAACTTTCAACATAATATAAACATGAGGATGATGACAATGATATAAGAATTCAATAAAACAAGTTCAAGAATTAATTTATCTAGGAATTATTAACGCCCAAATTGTCAACAAGATCTTTGTTTTTGTAGAGTAAAATTCAAGAATGATCGGAAGAATATTTCCATGAAAAGATCTTTGGATGAAACGCAATTATCAAGGATATTCTACTAATTTCATGGAGTATAGAAGTCAAAGTTTTAACCAACCTGGGTATAATAAAGAATGGAATAACAAAAGAAATCACAATGCATGCGATAGATCGCATGACAGCGGAGTTATTTCAATGTAATAATAAATAACGGAACCAGGGTGAAATTCACATAATAATAAAGATGAGGATGTTCCAAATGTAATAATAAAAATGGAACCGGATCCGGTGTAAAACACACAGATAGGATATTCCAACAGAATGATAAAGACGGAACCAGTCCGTTGTAAAAACACATGCATGAGGATGTTCCAAATGAATAATAGAAGAATGTCACCAAGTATAGGGTAAAACCACGATACAGATTATGTATGTATAGGGTATGCCGCGATACAAAGTTATTCCAATGAATAATAAAGAATGGAATAACAGAGAGGATTTCACCAAGTATAGGTATTGTCTGGCGTATACAAAAGTTATTCCAATGTAATAATAAAGAATGGAATAACAAAAGTTCTCTTCATGAATAAGAAAGAATAACACCCCTTATGGATACAACAAATAGTACCCCTTACCTTAGAAGAACCTGAATATTGGAAAAGTGAAGTAATAGAATACTTTTCTTCTTTCTCTCTATAGTTTCTCTCTAGAGTTTCAATGAATTCGTAAGAAATAATGAAGGAATGAGCTTTCTATTTATAGAAAAACCGAGGGTGGCTCTTGGTCTTAACGAAGGGTCAAAATGACTTCGTAATATGAAGAGACAACTACTATTTCATGAAGGGTAATTAACCCTTGGAACAATCAAGAGGCGTTAACTCTTGGTAATATTGAAGGACAACTACTATTTGCGAAGGGGTAATTACTATTAACGAAGGTAATTACTATCGACGAAGGTAATTACTATTGAAGAAGGTAATTACTATTGATGAAGGTAAATACTATCGACGAAGGTAAATACTATTCGACGAAGGTAATTACTATTCACAAAGGTAAATACTATCGACGTAAGGTAAATACTATTGATGAAGGTAATTACTATTCACAAAGGTAATTACTATTCACAAAGGTAAATACTATCGATTGAAGAGACTCTTAGATGATGACATATGGGCCCCCATAAAATAATCAAACTTGCCACAAACGCCTCATAACAGACTCTTTATATACATCAAGGATTGAATAAATATTACCACAAATCATTTTATTTTTAATCAACACATATTTAATCTTTCAACAATTATTAATCATTTACAACTTGTCGTCTCAATTAATAATATAACATGATTATACTGAGATGATCTTGTGACAATAATTGAATCAATAATATAAGAGATATGATGCAAAGAATTATCTTGTAGCAATAATCGAGTATAGCTAAGTGACTTCTCACGAAGCATCAATAATCAATACCGTGTGCTACTACGCAACCACGCAGTATTATCGTATTTTTTTACTACCGGGTAGTTCAATAGTTTTAACGGTAACACCTCTAAGTTATTTTTATAGAAAGATAATTTTGTCGCTTTCTAACTACGACAATACTACTATTAATGAGGTCCACCACCGATCGAGTCGTCATTTAATATTCCCGACAAAAAGAATATTCCCCGACCAAACTAATATTTTATAACAACTTGCTTACTTTGCAAAATTTATAAATATTACCCACAACTATAACATTATATCAAATTTATTCCATAATATTCAAAAATAATATTTATAGAAAATTCATCTTTATTTATAAAATTTCGGGTCTTACATTTTTAGTATTTGATGTAAATATGTAATTAGTATTTTAGTGTCTCAATTAAGTGACTTTTAGTATTTTGATATGTTATACAACTATGGTAAAATTTTAGTATTTTGATACGTTATACAATTATGGTAAAATTTTAGTATTTTAGTATTTGAATTTTAGTATTTTGATTAAATGATGTAAATATGTTATGATGTGAATATGATGTAAATGATGTAAATATGTAAATATGATAATATATTATGTTATGATGTAAATGATGTAAATATGTTATGATTTTAGTATTTTAAAGATGTAATTTGAATTTTTGTTCTTTTGATTAATTAACAAAATAATTTGAATTTTAGTATTTTTTTTTGGATTGTAGTATTTTTTTTAATTTGCTTTTTTTTAGTATTTTTTTAATTAGTGTTTTAGTATTTGATGTAAATATGTAATTAGTATTTTAAGTGTAAGGGTAAGTGACTTTTTAATATTTTGATATGTTATACAACTATTATAAAATTTTAGTATTTTGATATGTTATCTAACTATGGTAAAATTTTAGTATTTGAGTAAAATTTTAGTATTTTAGTATTTGAATTAAATGATGTAAATATGTTATGATGTAAATGATGTAGATATGTAAATATGATAATATGTTATGTTTTGATATAAATGATGTAAATATGTTATAATTTTAGTATTTTAATGATGTAATTTGATTTGTTCTTTTGATTAATTAACAAATTAATTTGAATTTTAGTATTTTAGTATTTTTTGAATTTTAGTATTTTTTTTAATTTGATTTTTTTAGTATTTTGGTATTTTTTAATTAGTATTTTTAGTATCGATGTAAATATGTAATTAGTACTTTTAGTATTTTAGTATTTAAGAATCGATTTTATAATAAAAAATCCTTATAGCTTAGTTGGTTTGAGCATTTGTTTAAGGAGAGTGGGAGGTCTAAAGTTCAATTCTCAAGGATAGCATTATTTTATTTTATTTTTTTAAAAGTCCACGGGTCGGGCCAAGCTTTTTTTTTTTTTATTAGAACTATTATAATTATTGTAATAATTATTATTATAATTATAATTATAATAATAATTAATAATAGTAATAGTAATGTAAATAGTAATAGTAATTATAATTAATACTAACAATAATAATAATAATAATAATAATAATAATATAATAATAATAATAATTATTATTATTATTATTATTATTATTATTATTATAATAATAATAATAATAATAATAAAAAATAATAATAACAACAACAACAACAACAACAATAATAATAATAATAATAATAATAATAGAAATTATAATAATTGTAAATATTATAATTATTATAATAATAAAATAATAATTATAAGATTAGTAATAATTATTCTATTAATAATAATAAAATTAATAATATATAATAATAATAATAATAGTAAATATAATAATAATTATAATAATAGTAATAGTAATAGTAATAATAATAAAAAATATAGCACATGAAGCATGAAAAAATTTAATAATGACCTATAAGTAAAAAAAAGTTAAAATATAAGTTATTATCAAACACTAAATAATAACAAATGACTTATAACTTAGTTTAACCAACTTATAAGTCATTGCCAAACACCCTCTAATACAAGATATAAAGAGAAATTAATATTTGATTATAAAAAAAATTTCAAGTCAAGAAAAGGAGAATTTGAAAATGGGAGTTAAAAAAAACTTACACACCATTGGTGCAACTTTATTATTATTGTTATTGTTGTTATTATTATTTTTATTATTATTGTTATTAGTACTATTATTATTATTATTATTGTTATTATTATTATTATTATTATTATTATTATTATTATTATTATTGTAGTATATAACTTCTTGAGATTATATTAATGGTATGTAGTGAAGGAGAAGAAAGGAATATATGGAGAAAATCTCATGTTTTGATATAAATATTAATCATTGCAAGATATTAATAGATAACTTGTGTTGCTCCAGCAGTCAAATGACCAAAGTTCCAAATGATAGGTCACAGGTTCAAATATGTTTCGCATTTGGATATAATTTTTAAATACTAAATATGAATATTTTTTTCACAATTCTCCGAATATCGAATATGGTCTTACAAAAATATGCTTATTGGGATTATCTTAATTTAAGGCAACATTTTAATAATCATTGCAAAAAGTTGTATAAGATATGCAACGAAAATAAAAATTGTTGGCAATGAATGTGGTCCATATTAGGCAACTAAATATAGCAACAAAATTTTTTTCGTTGCCCACGATGAGGAGAAATCAAGTGGTTAGAAATTTTGCAACGAATTTTGTTTCCAAATTTTGCAACGACTTATGAATTTCGTTGCAAAAAGTAAAAGTCTGACACAATCTACAACGAAGGACAAATTTCGTTGCTAAACATACACTTTTAGCAACGACTTATAAAGTTGTTGCTTGAAAAATCGTTACTAAAGCCCCATTTTTAGCAACAAAAAAATTTTCGTTGCCCACGATGACGAGAAATCAAGTGGCCTAAAATTTTGCAACGAATTTCTAACAAAAAATTTTCCTGCCAATGAATTAGCAATGATTTTTTGCAATGACTTATGAATTTCGTTGCAAAAAATGAAAGTCTGACACAATCTGCAACGAAGGACAAATTTCGTTGCTAAACATATACTTTTAGAAACGACTTATAAAGTTGTTGCCCGAAAAATCGTTGATAAAGGCCCATTTTTTTGTAGTGTGTTATGCATATATATGTATGTCCAGAGATATTCAGCATTGACCCCTGGATGGTCTTATGACACGGCCCGTACAGATGTCTTCTTCGACAGTTAGCCGTATTTATAATACCCCACCATCATTGGTGGCATCGGGTATGCGATCGTGGTATGATAGCATGTCACCATTAGACAGGGTGACCGTAGATTATTTGCTATAGCATACCATGACCTTATTAATGTTTCAGGTTCCCGCAGGGTTTGTGGATGGCATGCTAGAGCATTGGGTATCGGATAGGCAGGTTTTTTGATCTGGGACCCATGAGTTGACTCCTACTCTAAAGGAATATGCAAGATTGATGATGCTGCCATTGGACAGACCTTGCGTGCATATGGCTTTGGGAGACATGAGTCGACAGTTCATGACTCTCACTGGATTGCGGCGCAGAGTGGTGCAGGATGAGCTTACATCGAGCCACGTTATATCCCAACATTTTTTGTTCGACAGATTTGGCTTTGAGGATAGTTATTCACAACATTTCAGGGATTTTATCGCATCAGAGGATCATTGGCGTCTAGCCAGGGTTGATGTATTGCTGTTATGCGTACTGTCGTATGTCTATATGCCACGATACATGGATGAGATAGACATTGGTGTCATCATGGCGGTGAGAGCTCTAAGGGAGGGTCGTACCATTATACCGATGATCATAGCAGAGACCCTGCGATCAACATCTTACTACTGCACTTATCCGACAGGAGTGTTCACGGGTAGCTCGGTCATGCTATATGTGTGGTTTATGTCCCACTTGAGACCGATTGACACTCTTAGACGACATGGGTATTGGTTCACCTATGATATAGCCATGTCATACTCCTTTCAGCCATCGGAGTATACAGATGCTATGTCTTGGTCCATATTTTTAGCGGATATCAGAGATCCATTTGTCATATTGCCGTGTTCGGGGCTTAGCTCACCATACAACTTTATTAGTCATGCTCTGGGCATGGACTACCTCCCTTTGGCTGGTTTGAGGGGCGTGACTACTTATCACCCACTGGTCGTGATGTCGCAGTTTGACCAGTTTCAAGATTTTCATCCTTTCGAAGGGGCGATAGGTCAGCGTTCAGCTTCTCGATATCTTTCAGCAGAGGATCGATCCCGTGTGTATGCATGGTGGGATCAGCGTGAGATAGCTGATTTTTCTGTGAGCCATCATCCGGCCATTACAGAGTATTACGCATGGATGGAGACAGATCAGACATCTATTCTGATAGTATCCATGATGACGGGATAGTGAGACGGATGAGGGAGAGCCCATGGAGGACATTGATTCCCACATCGAGGAGGAACCAGGTGATGGGTTGCCAGCATCTCTTTTAGATTCTCCCAAGACCAAGATCTTGTTGTGATTCAAAGATTCAAAGAAGACTTTGAGAAAGAGTCTTCATCTAATGACCTTTGAGAGAGATCAGGCTCGAACTATGATGTTGACTGCCATTGATGGGAGAGACACAACTCTATTTGAGAGAGACGAGGCATTAGTTCGTAGAGATGTCGCTATTGTTGAGCGGGATGAGGCTAGATCAGCTAGAGATGCAGTGATAGTTGAGCGGGATAGTGCCATATCTGCCCGGGATGTAGCCGTTATAGATAGCACTGCAGTGAGGTCCTTTACCACTGACATGATTGCAGAGATGAGCACATACATTGATGAGCATATGGTCACCATGTAGATGGCTGCAGATCTATTGGGTTGTGTGGATATTCTCGTACAGGAGACCACAACTTTGCCTCCTTCTTCTGAGAGGGACGCCATGTTGGGCTTGTTAGCCCGCATATACCCTGACTTGTAGATGAACTTGTATTTTCCTGCACAGACTAGCTTAGCCATTTTGTCATGTACATTTTACATTGTATATATATCAAACATCATTATATATATAGCAGGGAAATATATTTTTGACCACTTCCCTTTTAGATATGCTTTGCTACTTGCTTGATATTTTGCCTGCTGCTTCAGGGTTTGTGATCTTGATGTATTCTGAATTCCTCCTTGAGGGGTGGACATTGAGATGTCTCTAGACAGTTCAGAATGGATCATCGATCTGTATGTATCCCTACCATCTTTGGTGTCTTGGGACTGGTTTTTGAATGCAAATATGGAGAGGAGTGTGGCTTTCCTCTCTAAGATTGACCGCACCACATATGGTCGCCAGTACTTCTATTTAGGAAAAGCCTAGTTAATTCAATCTCTTATGGATTGGTGTTGCTCTTCAAGGTGTGACCGCAGCTTAGATGGTCGCCGAATCTCCTATTTTGGAGGAGTTTAGGAAATTCCATCCCTTTGGTCTGAAGCGGAATGAAATGTAGTGGATTGAAGGATGATCCCGTACCAATTGACAAGGGTTTGTGTTTTGGTAGGGGGTGATACCGCACCATGAATGGATGCATACGTACTCCTATTGAAGAGGAGATCAGGTCTGCGTAGTTCGAACCTGGTGTAAGAAGTTCAACGCTTTATGTGGCAGAAATGGTGTAGGAATTTGTTTTTGTTTTTGTAAGGAGAAGAGGGTAGAAATGTTTTTGTTGTTTTTGTTTTATTGCGATCAGGCCATATGAAATGGTTGCCTACGTACTCCTATTGAAGAGGAGATCAGGTCGACGTAGTTCGACCCACAAGGCGAGTGGAAAAGCGTAATCCCATGTGCAAGTCAGAGTGCGGGGAGGAGAAAGTTTAATCCTATATTGAGGATAAATTGTAGATATGAGAAGTTTGATCCCATGTATGGGTAGCCAAACTGCAAACGCAAGATGTTCGATCTGTAGTGGGATGACCTAAGTTGTAGGAACGCAGAGAAGCCAGACTGCTGGCTTGAAAAAGTATGTTTCCCTGAGGGGCAAAGTGGGGAGAAGTTATATGTGGTAAAGGGTTAAAGAACCGGAATGACTAGTGATCTGATGATCCAACACAAGGGTGTTTGCTTGATGGCAACTTCAGACATAGTACCGTTTCACGGTGTCCGAGTTGATGAGCTGTGGAAATTCATCGCCATCCATTTCTTGTAATCTGAGAGCACCTCCTGTCAATACTTCTTTGACAACAAATGGGCCTTCACAGTTAGGAGCGAATTTTCCTTTAGATTGATCTTGGTTGTCAAGGATCTTCTTCAAAACCAAGTCGTGTTGTTTGAACTACCATAGCTGGACTTTTTTTGTTGTAGGATCTGGCGATCCTTTGCTGATATAATTGACCATGAAAGATAGCAGCGGTTAGCCTTTCGTCTATTAGAGACAATTGGTGATACCTGTCTTATACCCATTGGTCTTCATCCAGCTGAGCGTCTATCAACACTCTGAGGGATTCCATTTCAACTTCTATGGGGAGCACTGCTTCCATCCCATAGGTTAATGCGTAGGGGGTTGCCCCAGAGAAAGTACGCAGTGTGGTTCTGTAGGCTAATAGACTAAGAAGCAATAGGTCAGGCCAATCTTTGTGGTTGGCGGACATCTTTTGCATAATCTTCTTGATGTTTTTGTTAGCGGCTTCAACAGCACCATTCATCTTCGGATGATAGATGACAGAGTTAAGATGTTTGATGTGGAATTTACTGCATAATTCCTCCATCATCTTGTTGTTGAGGTTCTTAGCATTGTCGGATACAATCACCTCTGGTTGTCCATTCGACAAACGACATTGTTTCTGATGAAAACAATGATGACTTCTTTGGTAACTTTGGGGAAGGAGGCTACCCACTTGGTGAATTAGTCGATCATGGTAAAAATAAATCGATGTCCATTACTGGCTTTAGGCTCAATGGGCCCGATAACGTCCATTCCCCACATTGAGAAGGGCCAAGGTGAACTTATGTTGTGGAGTTCCCGTGGAAGAGCGTGTATAGCATTCCCATGAATTCGACACTGATAGCATTTCCTGACGTGGTCATTGCATCAACTTTGAGAGATAGCCAGTAATGTCCTATCCTGAGGACCTTCTTGACAAGGAGGGGTCCACTCATGTGGGGGCCATAGACTCCGCTATGGATTTCATCCATAAGCCTTTGAGCTTCATCTTTGTCTAAACATCTGAGGAGACCTAGTCCTGCATCTCTTTTGTACGGCGCATCTCCACTCAGGTAGATTTTATAGCAATTCGATGGATCCTCCTTTTCTCAGTCGGGCTCGCTTCCGTGGGTGTAGATCCATCTTGTAGATATTCTTTGATATGCTGATACCAAGGATGTTGGATGGGAGGTAGTTCATTCGATACTTCTCCAATGTAGTTCCCATAGGCTGGTACCTTGTATAGGGCAATTGTGACGCTTGGCAAATGTTCCTTGTCTGATATGCGAATTAAGGAGGCTAAAGTTGCTAATGCGTCTGTAAAGTCATTCCTATTACGAGGAACGTGTAGAAAGGAGATTTCTTCAAACTCGACAACCATCTGTAAAAGTTGACGATGGTAAGGCAGCAAATGTAGTTCCTTGGTTTGATAGATTCCGGTGGATTGTCTGATTACCAACTCTAAATCTCCAAAGACAGTTAACTGCTTGATGCCCATTAAACGGGCAAGTTTTAGCCCCATGAGACAGCCTTCATACTCAGCTATGTTGTTGGTGCCGATAATCGTAATTTTGGCTGACGGATATCGCTCCCGTGCACTATATACTAGAAACTGCTCCGGCTCCGTAACCTTCCATATTAATAAAACCCCATCAAAATACATCTTCCATGATCGACGCCAGATCGCATCGATGATGTTGCTGAACTGTCATTATTCCCTCATCGGGGAAGTATGTCTCCAAGGGTTTGAAATCCCCTGAAGGTGCGGCGGCCAGTTGATCCGCAATTCCTTGACATTTGATGGACTTTTGAGTCACATATACGATGTCAAATTATTGTAGGATCAACTGCCATCTGAACAGCCGACAATTTAACATGGGTTTATTGAACACGTATTTGAGAGGATCCACGCGGGATATGAGATGGGTTGTGTGACCATAGAGGTAATGATGTAACCTCATGGAAGCCCATGCTAAAGCACACCACGTCTTTTCGATTAGAGTGTACTTGTGTTCACTCCTGCTGAATCTTTTGCTGAGATAATAGATAGCTCGTTCTTGGCTTCTATCGTCCTTCTATCCCAGCATACAGCCCATGGCATTGTCACTTATGGACAGGTACATGAACAGGGGAACAACATCCCTGGGTGGTACCAAAACGGGAGCTTTGACTAGCTGTTTCTTGATTGTGAGGAAGGCATTTTGACACTCATCATTCCATTTCATGGAGGAGTTCTTCCTTAATAGCTTGAAGATTGGCTCACAGGTTGTTGTGAGTTGATAGATAAACCTGCTAATGAAGTTGATTCTTCCCAAAAATCCCCATATTTCCTTTTCTATCTGAGGAATGGGCATTTTCGTGATGGCCTGAATTTTGGCAGGATCCAACTCAATCCCTTTGTGGCTTACTAGAAATCCTAGCAACTTGCCTGATTTAACGCTAAAGGCGCATTTAGCTAGATTCAACTTCAAGTTGTACTTACGCAACCTGTTGAACAACTTTATGAGATGATCTAGATGGTCATCCTCTTTCCGGGATTTGACAATGATGTCATCCACATAGATCTCGATCTCTTTGTGCATTAAGTCATGGAAAAGAGCCATCATGGCTCACTGATAGGTGGCTCCGGCATTGATGAGGCCGAATGACAACCATCTATAGCAAAAGGTTCCCCAAGGCGTGATGGAAGCAGTTTTCTCACGATCTTCTTCAGCAACCATGATCTGATGATACCCGCAAAGCAATCAGCAAAGGAGTACATGTCGATTGAAAAAGATTGTCAATGAGAATGTGGATAAATGGCACGTGAAAGCTATCTTTTAAGCAAGCTTTGTTCAAGTCCCGTAATCCACGCAAAACTCGCACCTTCCCTCCGGGTTTAGGCACAGGCACAATGTTGGATATCCACTCCAGATATGTAGACACCATGATGATGCCAGCTTGAAATTATTTCACAATTTCTTCTTTCACCTTTAAACTCCACTCAGGTTTCAATCGCCTGAGCTTTTGCTTGAATGGCTTAAATCCCTCTTTAATGGGAAGGCGATGAAGAACAATGTCAGTGGACAAACCCACCATGTCTTCACGAGACCATGCAAACACATCCTGGAATTTGGTTAGTAGCGTAACCATGTAATTCCTTTGGTTTGGGATAAGGTCTGAACCAATCTGGATTAACTTAGGGCTTTCTAAGGTTACGAGATTGAAAGAAGTGGTTTGATCAAGGTTGGGTTTAGGTTTGTCTTTGACCCATTCTTGAATTTTTGGAGGCACCTCAATGTCATCCTATATATCCATCAAGGTTGAATTCATCTCTACATCAAAGGTACAATCCTTGTGGAGAAGAGGCACCATATCAGCAAGTACATGCACATCTAAATTCAGGGTCCTGAAACAAAATATGCTTTCACTTAGTATATATGAAACGTTTTGATCATACACAGTGTTAGCATGTACGGACAAAATAATAAACTACTAATCATCAGAAGCGGTTATTATATCTACAAAGCGTAAAGAGTTTACCAGATTACCCTTTGTCGACCAATGCAAGGAGTGCTGCTCCAATTGGCAAGGGTAAAGTCAGGGTGGATCGCAGTGATGGAGGGATTATCATCATCCTCCCTGTCCTGAATGATGGCCATTACGTCTGAGCAATCATCGTCTGGGGTGTATCTGTTTGTATGTTCGTCATGAACGATGATGCGTATGCCCGACATCATTCAGATGACGTCTTGCTTAACTCTTTGTTTTTCTTTTTCCACCGCGGGGTTTGAAACAAAGACCTCTTTCTCGTTCACCGGTACCAGCTTGGGAAATAACATAGCCATCACGTTGGCTGGAACCTTTACAGGAGGTTGTGCGGACTCAACAGTTGCAATTATAGATGAACATCGTGTAACTGAAGCTGAAGGAATCTGAGGATGTTTATGGGGATTCCTGTTACTAGAACTGGCAGAGTAGCCTAGCCCAGCTGTACCTATTTGACGAATAATTTGGATGGGGTATTTGATACCCTGATGATTTTTACCCAGCCCTTGTCCTGGCTGATGACCCAATGATATCATTTCTTGAGTAGCTACCATCACTTCATCAGAAATCTTGGGTGTGAGAGGTGGTGTTCCAATAACATGGTATTGGATATTGCTTACTTCCAAGGCATGAAAATTGATCGGTTCAACATCTGAATTAGCGTTGATGAATGACATGTCCCCGTGTTGAGGACATTCTAGTTCAGCGTTGACCGTGACCAGGCTTTTGTTGATAATGTATTTCAACTGCTGATGAAGGGCGGAGGGGACTGCCCCTGCCATAGGAATCCAAGGTCGTCCCAAGAGCAGGTTGTATCCCGAATCTATCTTGAGTACGTGGAAAGATACACAGAATGTGTGGGGACCAATTTCAATGGGCAGCTCAATTACTCCGACCGAATTTCGGCGGGCTCCATCAAAAGCTTTGATGACGGTATGGCTACTCCTGAGTCGGTTGAGATTGATGTTCATCTTTACCAAGGTAGCGTATGGACAAATATTTAGAGATGAACCTTCATCTATCAAGACTCCAGCTAGCATGTATCCGGAGGAAAAGACCGCAATGTGCAATGGCTTGCAATGACCGGTCCCTTCGGTCGGTATGTCATCATCAGTGAAGGATATCACATTGTTGTTGAAAATGTTGTTGGGTTTTGTGAAAAAACAAAGTAGCAATCAAATTGAAAATTAGCGGAAGCAAAATAAAATCAGATTTTAAAATTTTTTCACAAACCAATTACCCGGATCATCCTTTATGCATATTATTAATTAAACGAAGAATAAGAAATTATGAAATCATACCTTGTAGAAACGAGCTTCCTCGTGCGAGTTCACCTCCTACTTCTCATGATCTCCTTGAATCTAAAGTAGATTCCTTCCTTTGATCAATGTAAGCCACCCAAGTGTATGGCCTCTAGAGGTGATCCACCAAAGAAGAAGAATTTTCAAGAAGAAGGGTATTCGCTCAAACCCTAGTTTTTCCTATCTGTATAGAAAAAGAGGCGTACTCTCCAACTCTAGGAATTACGATATTAGATATCGATATAAGACTCCTCTTATAAAGATATCATGTCACCTATTTTAATTAAAATAAGGTATTATTTATTTAATTAAACTCTTTTAATTAAATGGGCTCCCTAATCCTATTAGGGGTAATTAATTAAACTCCTTTAACTAATTTTCCTTCCTAATCCAATTAGGAATAAATGAGAGTACTTATATTAAATTAATTCTAAACCTTTTAGAAATTAAAATAATAATAATTGTAATAATATTAATAAGATTCCTCTTATTAATTTATATTTAATATTTCTAAAATATTAAATAATAAATATTAAGCTATTTAATTTATTCTATCACCATAGATTAAATTAAATATACTTAACATATTATTACAATTATGCCATTAACTTCTTAAATAATTATTCTTCCTTTTATGGTGTGACCCTTTAGGTTCTCCATATTAAACCGGTTGTGAATAAATCAATTAGAACAATTCTAATCTCATTTAAATAAATAAATTAAACAAATAATTTATTTAAATAAATAATATTTATTCTACAATAGGGATAAGCCTCCCTAGCGATCAACGACTTTCCAGATAATATAGATTTCAACATTAATCATAAAAGAACCTTTGAGTAAATAGTTACCGCATAATTCAATCCTTCCACCATCTAATGTCCCAATTAAATATAAGACATGGAATTACTGTCAAGTCTTATTTTATTTAATTATATGTATTTCGATTCCTAAATGAACAACTCCTAATGAATGCAAATTAGAAACTACTTTATAATTTCATTCCACCTTGGCCAAGTATTCCTGGGTTGTCATTTATCGAATCACATAGGACATTTCTCCTTTTTTACTAGAAGTGGTAGATTCTTTATTGATCATTCATTATCTTCATATATAACTTATTACACCCAAGCATACCCTTTGATATACTCTAGGAGTCTTAAGGAATAAGTCAAAGTGTAATTCATTATATATAAGATACTATGATGATCTCAAGTCTAAGGATCATTTTGTACTACTATCACTACAGAATTCCTATTAATTACAGTAAGTAAAACTCCATTAGGTATTCCTTAGCGAGTCACGTTCAGTGAACTTATTCTCTAATAAGCACCTACATACTTGCTTTAGTGTCTCCACACAAATGATCATGAGATCAATCATCCTCATCTAATGAGCAAACAACGTACGTACCAATCTATCCAGACAGACTTGGATCTCTTCAAGCCCAGCAGGCTTGGAACTTCGTTTAGTCCCTCCGGACAAGGACCCCTCAGGCCCTGCTTCATTTAGTCCCTTTGGATAAGGACCCTTCTGGCCCTGGCTTTGTTGAGTTGTTTGTTTGTTGTTGTTGGAGTCGGTGCTGAGCTGCTAAGATATCTTCATGCTCTAAACATCTTCTATACTTAGCAGCTTGGCTTTATTATCCTTGAAGTGCAGCTGAGTGTTACATGATGCTCAACTTCTTAGGTTGCTCAACTACTCCGGATGACCCCTTGATGAACTGCCTTGAAGATCATTCTCCTTGGTACTTGATGGCTGCACATGAAAGGCTTCTAAGATGACTGTAAGCACTTCTGTTAGGTACTTAGAAGTTGTCTCATGCTTGACACCAAGATGGCTTTTGTGATCTCCCTTCTTGCTACTCAATGCCTTCTCATGATGGACTTGCTAAGATGACCGTAGGCTCCTCTCTATTGTACTTAGAGTCTTCCCATGATGGACATTCAGATGGCATGATGCTCTCCTTTTTCTTGGCAGTTTAGAACACTCTTCATGTAGTAGAACTCTCACTTCTACATAGTAGACTCACACTTCTATTTCTTTCTTAATCTGATTTCTGAGTGTTCTTGGTGGATCGTAGAGTGAGCCTTAGGACTCACTATCGCATGATTAGATCAGTCCACCTTCTCTCCAAAACTGACAACTCCAGCAACCTTTGATCTTTGAAGCTCTTCCTTATTTATACTCCTTCCCAATCCTTCTGTTGGAAAGTAGCCGTTGAAGGCTATTCATATCTCTTCACAGATCTCGAGTTGAGGTAGACTGCTTGATGTGACTTATCATACTTTTTCTGACGCTGCAGTCTACTGTTTCACCTACCTTGTCAGATGTATCACTTTACTATCTTGGGCAAGTTGAAGACTTTATTTCTTCTGATTTCTTGATCAGAGGTTGTCCTTTTGCATCGATGCTCTCAATAAGCACTTGTTCGAATATTACCCTTCAGATTGAACCGTTGCCAATGCTTCAGTCTTTAGCTATTCGAACTCTACGATTCTGATGCACATCTTCAAGTACCTGATCGTAGTGTCTTGTTGAGTGTTACTCGTTGACTAGTAGAGTTAACACTACGATCCTGAAGAGTGTTGCTTGGATCTTCACTGTAGAACACCTATTCCTTGTTTTGTGCAGTGCTTCAATACTTCTGTTTGCTTAGACTGTTCTCAGATAATGATGGCCCAATTCCTTGCTCTGGTCCCCTTCTGAATATCAAGACACTTCAGATTTGTGGCGCGTCTAGCTTGCTTTCTCCATGTGATCTTCCGCTCACTTATCACCAATGAACTGACCTTGCACTTAATCACTTTAGCCTTGCTCTTCAGAAGCTGGCCAGTATCTCGGTTCACCTTCCATCAGTTCCTTCTCTGTTTGGCAAACACTACGATCTTGGTTGCTTCCAAGATCGATGTCTTCTGTTCACTTGATAGCTACTGCATAAGCTGACTTTCCTTAGTCAGCTTCTGAAGTCTTCTTTGGATCTCCTTGTGGAAGACTTCATCACGAATAGCCTTACACCTCAATCTTAATGCTGATTGGGTTGGTGCTAATTGTGAGACCGATATTATTGGTTATAGGTCTTTCGAAAGCAGATAAGTATATTGTGTAGCTGTAAATAGCGGAAGAGGCAAGTTTCCTAACTCAACCTTGAGTTAATATTGTTCAATTATAATAGTGGTTAATTACTGTTAATTATACCACGTCCAAGAATTTATTGGTGATTAATCGCAGTTAGTGCATGTTTAATAATTCAAATTGAATTACTGATTCAAAAAATATACATTCGTAGAATAACTATTGTTGGATATTCATATTCGCAGAAGATAGAATTGACAGTAAAGATAATTCCTGTTTATTGTCGAATTATGTTGAGAAATGTCTTAACCAATTATTCTAGACTAGACGAACATTTGTTAGAACTTGATAGGTTCGAGAAGAGAGTTCAATTATAATTAACAGATCGATGCTAATTATTTTGGCTAGATCAAGAAGTAATTAGAAATTGAAATCACAGTATTTTGTTGTTAAATCAAAATCTTGATTCTGAGACTGAGAAGAACAACCTTTTATATAAAGGGAAATATTTTATTGGTCGTATATTCGGCTTTGCGCGTGATTAAGTATTATGCATAATATAGGGTATAATGAAGCTGATCACTTTATATACTTGCAGAGGGGTATGATTTAATCTTTATGGTTATCTGATACACCTGCGTATGTATCAAAGTAAATCTTTGATAGATACCCGAGAAGAGAAGTTCTAGATCTTGTGTGATCACTCAGCATAAATATGGAAAACATTCCACTTTGTTATTGCGTAGAATTGATTCTTGTTTATTCAATAGAATATCGTAGAAACTTTGAAAGCGTTGTACTCTTTTGTTATCAGATTATTGCGTTGCATAAAATACGAGAAGAATTGTTATTGATTAATGATTTGTTCAGCTATTTTAAAGTTCCCCGAACTTTGGTGTCATTCTATCAAAATAGATAGTCTATTATTCTGATACTAATACATTCACTGGGACCACCAGAATTTACGGGAAAGTCAGATCCGATCAAGGCGGAGACGTGGGTTAAACAAATTACCAAGATATTTGATGTCTTGGGATTCACGGAGGAACAGAAGGTTCCATTCACCACCTTTATGTTTCGTGGTGAGGCAGACTACTGGTGGGAGTCTGTAAAGCGTACCCAGCCAGCCACACTCAACATGTCTTGGGAAACGTTTCAAAAACTATTCAATGACAAGTACTTTCCTTAAAGTATTCGTCATATGAAGGAGGTAGAGTTTATTAGACTAGAACAAAATAACATGACGGTGTCCCAGTACGAGGCAAAGTTTGCAGAGTTATCCAGGTTTGCACCTCATTTGGTAGAGAATAAGGAACGAATGACGCAGATGTTTCTAAGAGGTCTAAAACCCGAGATTCGGCAATATCTTAATTCTTATAAATTTTCTTTATATTCAGATGTTGTAAACAGGGCTCAATTATTAGAGCGCGATAATGAGTATGTTCAACCAAGGGACCACAACCAGGGTCATACCAATGGAAGCAGTCATCGGAGTAATGACAACCAACGGAGAGGAAAATATTCGGACAAAAGCGGTAACCACTCTGGTGATAATCGTGGCCATGATGGTAGAGGAAGCGAGTCAGGGGGAGATTTCAAGAAGAGAAGGTACAACAATAACAACGTGAAGACGTTAGCACAAACATCAACTGTTTCTAGGGGAGGAGATCGAGCACCGGTTGTTTATTATAAATGCGGGAAAGAGGGACACATCAGCCCAAACTGCCCACAACAATCCAAGGTGTATTATAACTGTGGAAAGGAAGGTCATATAGCTAGAGATTGTCTTGTAGCAAAGCCAAGTTCAACAGGATTGGTAACTCTAAAGGTTGTCCCGGACAAGTCAAAGTCGGTGGTTCCTGGAAGGGCGTTTGTCTTGACTGACCAAAACGCGAGAAACCCAAACGAGGTGATCACGGGTAAGATAATCATAAACTCTTTTGAAGTTTATACCTTATTAGATATCGGTTCTACCCATTCTTTTATCTCTCCTGCTTGTGGTCAACATTTGAACTTGACTCCGGAGAAATTCGAGCTTAACTTTTCTGTTGAGACTCCGTTAGGAGAAACTTTCATTACATCTACTATTTATAAATCTTGCTTGATTCAAGTTGGTACCATCACATTACCTGCCGATCTTATTTCGTTGAAAATACTTGCATTTGATGTGATTTTAGGGATTGATTGGTTAACCACTCATCATGCTAAAATTGATTGTTTTCGTAAGGATGTTAGTTTTCATATTCCTAACCAACCTATTATGCGAATTCAAGAAACCAAACCACTAAAGTCAATCACTGTCATATCAAGCCATAAAGCTATTCGTTTATTGAAAAACAGATGTCAAGCTTTCTTAGCCCATATCTCGGACTTGCACAAAAACACGTCAGATTTGAATAAAATTTCTATTGTTAGTAAATTTCCTGATGTATTTCCTGAAGAAGTTCCCGGTCTACCCCCAGAACGTGAAGTTGAATTCTTTATTGACCTTGAACCTGGTACAAAGCCCATTTCTAAAACCCCATATTGAATGACTCCTATTGAACTTCAGGAGTTAAAGGTCCAACTACAGGAGTTGTTGAACATCAGTTTCATTCGTCCTAGTACATCTCCTTGGGGTGCTCCTGTTTTATTCATAAAGAAGAAAGATGGGTGTATGCGACTTTATATTGACTACCGAGAGTTGAACCATGTCACCATCAAGAATAAGTATCCGCTACCTCATATTGATGACCTGTTTGACCATTTGCAAGGATCACAATTCTTTTCAAAGATCGATCTTCATTCTGGATATCATCAGCTGAAGATTAAAACTGAGGATATTCCAAAGATCGCCTTCAAAGACTCTAAGACGGGCATTATGAATTCTTAGTCATGTCTTTTGGATTGACTAATGCTCCTGCTACTTTCATGGATATGATGAACCGTGTGTTCGAGTAATATTTGGATCAGTTTGTTGTTGTCTTTATTGATGACATCCTCATCTATTCCAAAAATCGTGAAGATCATGAGCACCATTTGAAGCTGGTACTTCAAAGGGTTCACAATAACAAGTTATATGCCAAGCTGAAGAAATACGAGTTCTGGCTTGAGGAAGTAGCATTCCTTGGGCACGTGGTGTCAAAACATGGAGTATCTGTTGACCCGACAAAGATTGAAGCAATACAAAGTTGGGAGAAACCGAAGTTGGTGACCTAAGTACGTAGCTTTCTGGGCTTAGCTGGTTATTATCGGAGATTCGTGGAATGATTTTCTCAAATCGCTACTCCGTTAACTCAACTGACTCGTAAAGATACAAAATTAGGTTGGAGCGAGGATTGTGTGAAGTGTTTTCAAGAACTAAAGAGGAGACTCATTTTGGCACCTGTTCTGACAATACCATCTAGTTCAGATGGATTTGTTGTCTACAGCGATGCTTCAGGCAAAGGGTTAGGATGTGTTCTCATGCAACATGGGAAAGTCATAGCCTATGCCTCCCGAAAACTCAAAGAATATGAGAGGAATTATCCTACTCATGATCTGGAGTTGGCAGCGGTCGTTTTCACATTGAAGATCTGGAGACACTACCTGTATGGGGAGAAAGTGGAGATCTATACATATCATAAAAGCCTCAAATATTTCTTCACCCAAAAGGAACTCAACATGCGGCAACGACGTTGGCTCGAGTTGTTGAAAGATTACGACAATACCATCCAATATCATCCTGGAAAAGCAAACGTGGTAGCTGACGCATTGAGTAAAAGATCATATGCGGGTATGAGTGCAATATTGTTAACACAAAGGCCTATTTTGTATGACTTGCAAAGGATGGAGATAGAGGTAAAGGCTCCAAGTACCCATGTGATGATATCAAACATACGAGTAGAACTGACTTTAATCGATAAAGTTAAAGCTGCTCACGCTACGGACATGGAGCTAATGCGTATGAAGAAGAAAATGCAAGAAGGTGCTATTCCAGAAGCAAGCATCGACGAAGAAGGAATACTTCGAGTCAACTCCAGACTTTGTGTTCCTAGTGATTCTGACTTGAAGCATAGAATCATGATGGAGGCACACAACACACTATTTGTAATCCATCTTGGGACTACCAAAATGTATCATGATCTTCGACATGTATTTTTGTGGAGCAATATGAAGAGAGAGATCACGGAGTTTATCTCGAGGTGTTTAACTTGTCAACGTGTAAAGGCGGAGCACCAAGTGTCAAAGGGTTCATTGCAACCACTTGAGATTCCTAAATTGAAGTGGGAACACATTACTATGGATTTCATTACGGGTCTTCCCAAGGTTTCTCAAGGCATAGATGCGATTTAGGTTATTGTTGATAGATTAACCAAGTTTGCCCATTTCTTGCTTATACGGGAAACTTATTCCCTTGAACGACTTGCTAGTATGTACGTAAATGAGATTATGAGATTGCATGGCATGCCAGTATCCATAGTTTTGGATCGTGACCCAAGATTTTGGGTTAGCTTGCAGAAAGCTATGGGCACGGATTTACGATTTAGTTCTGGATACCATCCTAAAATGGACGGGCAATCAGAGAGGACTATTCAAACTCTTGAAAATCTATTAAGACTCTGTGTCCTAGATTTCAAAGGGAGTTGGGATAAGTACCTACCATTGGTGGAATTCTCCTACAACAATAATTATCAAGCAAGTATAGGCATGGCTCCATTCGAGGCGTTGTATGGAAGAAAATGTCGTTCTCTAGTATGCTGGGATGAGGTGGGTGAAGCAACGTTGTTAGGACCAAAATTGGTACGCATAACTACAGAAAAGATCCAAACAATTCGACAACGTATACAAACGACACAGGATCGACAAAAGAGTTGTGCGGATCTTCATCGAAAGGACGTGGAATTTAATATTGGGGATCATGTATTGTTACGTATTGCTCCATGGAAGGGAGTTACAAGATTTGGGAAGAGGGGAAAGCTCAATCCAAGATTTGTTGGTCCATTTGAGTTCTTGACCGAATAGGAAATGTGGCCTATTCGCATTACCTCCAAGCATGTTTCATGTTCATAATGTTTTTCACATATCTATACTTCGTAAATATGTAAAAGACCCGAACCACATTATTGAGTTAGAACCAGACGAGATAGCCGAAGATTTAACGTACGAGGAGGTACCTGTTAAGATCTTGGATAGGAAAGAGCATGTCCTACGCACCAAGGTTATACCACAAGTTAAGGTTTTGTGGTGAAACCATGCTATTGAAGAAATGACGTGGGAGTTGGAATCAGAAATGAAAGCGAGGTATCCTCACCTTTTCGAAACACCAGGTACGTACATCAATTTCGAGGAAGAAATTTCATAAGGAGGGGAGGTTGTAAGACCCCAATTTTTTAATGAATAAAATCGAATTTCCTCTATTTATTATTGTGAATAATAAGGTTTTAATTTGATATAATGCATTGGTTATGGGTGAAATGTGCAAAATTTTTAAAATAAGAAAGTGGTTATAAAAATATTCATTTTTGTCAGAGAATATTCGTTTGGTCGTGGAATATTCTTGTTGTCGGGGAATATTCGTACGACGGCGCAACCATTTGTGGGCCCTATAATGGAAAACGGTCTGATGAAAAAAATGACAAGTTTGAGTTTTTATAAATAACGACGTAGTTATAATCATAACACCGTTGGAATACTAAATTGGTTAAAATACGATGTATCTGGCGTGGTTGCACTGAAGAGTTAACACGATATTGCATATTATTTTTGAATTATTGATTCTTACGTAAGAAGACACTACTCAATAATTGTTACAATAATTATTGTTCAATATTTTATTTTATTGATTAAATAATTGCTACGCTGATATTTTATATTATTGTTGTTCAATAATTGTCACTGCACAATATTTCCCATTATCAGATTAATAATTCATATTATTTGAATAATATTATTAGATAGCATTATTGGTGTCCTCATTACAATTATTATCACATTATTCCGTAGAATAGCGAGGACTACTAAAGCCATTTATCCTGGACCATCACTCCATTCCCTGACTCGTTCCAACTATAGTCTCATTTCCTGAAGAGAACAATGAAAGAAAGGGTGAGCTCAACTAGCCCAGTAAGAAATATTATGACTAAGATAATGCAGAATAATTTATCCTTAGCCTTCAACAATATAACAACTAATAGAATACAATAGACAACAAGTTTTATATCAACAACTGCAACGGAAATAAGCAATCCATTAGAAGAGTCAAGTAGAGCATAAAATCTACTATCTTCTATGATTTAAAAAGTTTTTCATCAACTTTATCGCTGAGACTCAGCTTAATAAATAAACCACATCATCGAATCATCCATGCACCACGGACAAGGATATTCATGTAATCATCAATGGTCATGATTATACCGAATAATCCCTGGTCATAATCATACCAACAACTGTCCATCAATGAACTACAGGCCAATGAGGACTTTTACCACATCATTCGTTACATTATGGTCATGATTATACCGAATAATCCCTGGTCATAATCATACCAAGTCTATCTATACACGTAAGCCAAAGATGACTTTCATCACAATATAAACATGAGGATGATGACAATGACATAATAATTCAATAAAACAAGTTCAAGGATAAATTTTAAAGATTTATAATTTAATTTATCCAGAATTCAATAACGTCCAAATTGTCAACATGATACTGCTTTGTGGGGTAAAATTCAAGAATAATATTCATGTACCAAAAATAATTGGACATAAAAGAAATATATTTTTTGGGTGAATAGTACTTCGGGAATAGTACCTTGTGAATAGTACCCCGACACAAAAAGTGTCCCGAATACCCGAGTGAATGATACTAGAGTGAATAGTAATCGGGTGAATAGTAACCCGTGAATAGTAACTCGTAAAAGAAAGAATACCAAAGAAAATGATATTTCATGATAAGTACAAAAGAAATGATATCTCATACAAGTATAATAGAATATACAAAATTGCAAATGGATTTTCACCCGCCATTAGGTAATCCACGTAGACATATCATTTCAATAATTTTATAAAGAATGAATACAAAGGATCATTCACCATGCATGCGGTAATCCACATAGACAGGTTATTCCAACAGAATAATAAAGAATGGAACCAGGTCATGCGTAATTCGCACATACAGGATATTCCAATAGAATAATAAAGAATGGAATAACAAATGAGAATTCACCAGCGCATGCGATAGATCGCATGCATACGGAGTTATTCCAATAGAATAATAAAGAATGGAATCGTGTCATGCATAATACGCATGTAATCGGATATTCCAAATGTAATAATAAAGTATAGAATAACAAATGATTTCACCGGGCATGCGATAGATCCGCATGCAGAAAAGTTATTCCAATGAGAATAATAAAGAATGGAATAATGAAGAATTTCACTATGTATGCAGATTGATAGACAAAGTTATTCCAATATAATAATAAAGAATTGAATAACAACCTTTACGAGTATTGAAAGAAAATAACTCTCTTCATGAATATGAAAGAATAATACCCCTTACCTCAAAAGAAGACTGGATATTGGAATAGTGAGGTAGCAGACTTCTCTTCTTCTTTCTCTCTATAATAATTGCTCTATAGCTTTAGTGAATTGGTGAGAAATGAAGGAAGAATGAGATTCTATTTATAGGAAAATATAGTTTCGATAAATGCACGTTTTGGGGCTCGAAATATTATAGTATATTACCTTCCTCTTTTCCTTCATTTTTAATTTAGTTCTGCAAGTATTATCAAACTTACACCACCTCCCCTAATAGTAAATCATGTGAATTAATAGTAAATCATGTGACTCAATAGTTATAAACATGTGAAAAAAATAATTACAGTATAGTACATTCATCTATACCTCCATTTTCAACTTAGTCATGCAAGTATTATCAATCTTGCACCAACTCCCCTAATATTCAATGAATGTGAATCAATAGTACACACATGTGAACAAATATTTATAATCATGTGAACCAATAGCAATTAATTGGTCATTTATTCGGTTAATTACCCGATTGGTCAATATAACCTCCAGACATCAATTATTATCGAAATAAATGTCGATTTTCACTAACACTAATAATTCCAACACAATGGAACTATCAATTTCATCTTTAATCAACACGAACTTATTCATCATTAATATTATAACTCACAATATTTAACAACCGTGTCGCTCCTGTGAAAGAGGGGCTTTCCGATAAGAATTTCTCCTTATTGGGCGCATAAATTAGGTGACCAAACCTCTCCTTAATGTAACTTCTAGACATTGTCAATATTGCAAATAATAATATGAATAACTTTGTCGTCTCAATTATTGATTTAATAATATAACATATTATGCAGATGATACTGTGACAATAATTGAATCAATAATATGAGAGATATGATGCAAAGAATTACAAAGAGCAATAATTGAGTATAACCTGAGTGACTTCACGTAAGCATCAATAATCAATACCGCAGGTGCTACTATACAACCATGCGTATTATTGTACTTTTACTACTGGGTAGTTCAACAGCTTTTAATTCAGAATACTTTATTTGTTATTTTTATAAAAGAAAATTTCATCATTTTCTAACTACGACAATACTTCCATTGTGGGGTCCACCAATGATTGTGCCGTCGTACGAATATTCCCCGACAAAAAGAATATTCCCCAACCAAACAAATATTTTATAACAACTTGCTTACTTTGCAAAAATTTTCACATATCACCCTGAATTTTAACCTTTTATCAATTTAACAATTTACGAAATAAAATAATAATTATAAGAAAATTGAATACTTTCATTTCATAAAATTCAAGGTCTTACAATCTCCCCTCCTTATGAAATTTCGCCCTTGAAATTTACGTACATACCTATTATGCCGAAGAGGTGAGGATACCTTGTGAAATTTAAATAGGTACACTTAGAAGGGGGTGTTGAATAAGTGTAGGCACAAACTATGTCCAATTTTTATTTCTTATCAAAAATTCCTTGGGTGTTTAATGCAGCAAGCTGGATTACTGATATGAATAGAATGCAGGTTGCTGGATAAATAACAGAATATTCAAGTATAGAATGTAATCACACAAACACCAGAATTTTTACGTGGTTCAACTACTACCCTCTAGAATAGTAGCCTAATCCACGTCCAATACCAACTAGTATTGGAGACTCACTTTTATTCAACTTTTCCAATTACAATACAAGTTCTAGCAAAATTAAACACCTTTGTTCCTTGTACACCTATGCTTTCCTTCAACTTGACTGTAATAAATTATTAACCCAAACTGGATTACCCAAATATAGATTTAGATAAGGAAAATTAAAATACACACTAGAGGTCTAATGATCAAGCAATATATCATTTACCAATGCAAGGCTCTAGTATGAAATGATATGCAATAAGAATGTTACCAGAATATTTTCTATAAGACCACTTTTAGCCGAGGCACCTTCTTAGTATGATCAGCAATAATTAGGAAGAAAAACAATAGTTTTGTAGCTTGTATGCTTTCTGATTTCAGTATTTGTTTTTCTTAATTTCTCTTATTATTGGACCAATTCTTTTATAGGCCACCAACAGATATTACCGTTGTTAATTTCCAATTAACACTATGAACAAATTTCACCAGTCACAGATGTTATGCCATTAATCAAGGCACTTTTCCAGTTGTATACTGAAGGAGGATATAGTTGTGATCAATATCAATATAGTAATTAGAGAGAGATTGAGTGCTCACCACGTGATAGAATACTTCCCATCTTGTTATTTGTCAACACCCGGATCAATTTTCATGCAATCAATTTGTTTAAGATTTACACTTATAAAGATTTCCATATCAGTTCGTCAGGCACGTGGAACAAGGATTTTTAATGCCTTTCCTTACAGTAAATATATGAAGCAAAATATGTTTAACCCATTATTTAATTCAACACGCAGTAACCTAATTGATTGCTGGAAATCAGGATCTTTATTTACACACCAAAATCATTCTGATTTATTTCCATATGTGACATACCATAGTTTTTGATCGGTAGGAATATCCAGTTTTCAAATCATGAATTAATTTCTCTCCTTATCATACGGTACATGATTTAAGATGTATATTCAATCAACCAATCTTATATTCGATTTTATCAGAGATTCATTCCTTAATCCATGAAGCACGAAACCACTGCTTATTCCATGATCTTAGGGAATCTATTTAATGATATTCGAAATTACATATATATGTATATATGAGATGCAAATGTCCTAAAGCCTTGTATTTGGAAAGTAATAAATGCTAGGATCTTACATATTTTTCCTAGGAATCAATTTGCTCTTCCTTCTTCAAAGATTCCTTGTCTTTGTAGTTTTCTCCTTGATGTTCCTGTAATGTCATATCTTTCCCTGAAATGTGATATAGCATGATTAGTGGAATAATAAGGTCATTATCAAAACATGGAGTGTGACATAAGTCAACATTCTCCCCCTTTTTGATGATGACAACAAAATAATTATGGCTCCCCCTAAAGCCATGCATTTCAAGAGAGTTATAGCTCCCCCTCAGTTCATGCATACCATTGACTGCATATGTGCAGTGTTTGAGCAACCCTGTATTTTGCAAGAAATTTTAACAGTAACCCTGCATTTTTTGGTTAGTCCATAACATGACAAGAAGAAGCAGAAATTATAGTAAACTATTTAAACCATCATCCATCAACATATTTAAACCATAGTCTTAACAACATAAGTTATCATGCATAAAAGGTTAAAAGATTGTCTCAGAGAGGCAGGCATACTTATAATTCTTCTCCCCCTTTGGCATTCATCAAAAAGGTGTGTTTAGAAGCCAAAGAGGGGCAGGGTGTCTAAGCATCCTCCTCGTCAGGATTAACGTGATTGGCATCGCGAGCTGTGAAATAGGGCCGGTGACGCCTGCGGTGTTCGATCTCCTCATGGGACAGTGAGTTGACAAAGCGGGGAGGAAGAGCAATGAAGGTGGGAGGTGGGAGACGCAGGTCCAGAAAGTCGCCTTGAAATTTTGCCATCCAATTACATTGGGGCCATTCAGGTATGCGCGCTTGGACTTGATCTGCTTGCAGCTCCTCACTTAGGTCATTCATGCGACGCTCTGTAAATAGTCCAAGAGTGCCAATTTTAAGGCTGATGAACTTGAGCTCTGCGCTTAATTGACAAGCATTGCGATTCATCTTCCGTTGTAGGGCTTCGACCATCGCCCGAGTCTACAACTCGAATCCAGCTTGAAGGTCTATGAACTCATCTTCCACATTGCGAAACGTAGCCTGAAGATCAGCATGACGGATGGGAAGTTTGCCTTTTTTAAGGACGGAGAGACGGAGTTGAATATCTTTGACATCAGAAGAGATTTGGGCTTGATTATTTGCAATGGTGTGAAGGATAGTGAGAATGTCAGGGGAGGAAGGCGAGGAAATAGGAGGTATGGGTTTGGGAATTTTGGGTACCACGCGGATGAACTTTCCTTTAAGCAGAGTGATGTGAGCCCCTTTGAGATAGGTGGAATCGATAGAATCGGTTAATTTGATGGAACCCTCATCGTCGAGTGGAATTTTGAAGTGAGTAAATAGTTTGGTGAGGAAGCAGCTGTAGGGTAGACATTTTTTGGAATGTTTGACATAGTGAATCATGTCTTTAAGCATCATCAGTGAAAAATTAAATGTTTTGTCGGTCATTATTAAGGCCACCAAGACCAAATCCTAATACGTGAATTCAGCGCCACCACCGAGACGAGGGAGGAGATTGTACCGTAATAGTTTGTGAAGAACTATGGCAAGAGGAGATACTTAGGTGGTTTTAGGGAGGGTGATGGAGGACACTGTTAGGTTATCCATGACAATGCGAAGCTGTACTAGGGGAGACAGGGGAGTAGAGATTGGTCTTTTAAGGGTGAAGGGGCAGTCACCGGTGTATCGAATTGACAGTATACTCCCTAAATCCATAGTTGTGAAGAACAAAGATTTACCTTTGATAAATGAAGTGAAGCAATCACCATTATTCTCAAGATTGGTATAAAATTGCTGAACTAATTTTTGGTAGGCTACCGAGGGAGGAGTAGTTAATGAAGACAGACCACATGACTCAAAGAGACGATGAAGGGGTGAGTTTTGGTAGTAAAACATGTCTATCGATTTTTCATAGATAAAAGATTTTTGACAGATAGAGGTTTTAAAATGGAGTTTGAAATTATGGCCTCTAAAAAAATCATCAGGTACATCATGCAAGGAGATGGAGAGGGGAGTTACCAGTATCGAAGGCGATCCAGGTGAGGGATCGGTGATCTTGCAACGTTTGTGACCTGTCGATGTCCCGATTGGAGGTGGAGAAGGTAGACTAGCTTCGGATTCAGCAGGGGATGATCCACCGGAGATGATCGTGACAGAGGATGGCCTACGTTTCAGTCGTCGAGTAACCGGTGGTTGAGATGGTGGAGAGGGAGGTGAGACTTCGTCTTCCGATTCATTATGAAGTTGTTTGCCATGCCTAGTTCTCATTGTTGCAGAGAGGAGTTGAGTCGATTGAGATGAAGGAGGGGGATGGGAGATATGCAGAGACTTGAGAGTCAGAGGTAAAGCGGCTTCTGGACTTTATGTAGAGAATACGTTATCGAGATATGGGAAGTGGTGAAGCCAGCTTTGGGAATGAGAAACTGAATAGATTTTAATGGGCGTAATTATGGCTAAATAGATACGCCAGTAATTTGGCTGTCTAATATCTTTAATTCACTCGGTTCATATTTGTATTAGACACATTTCGAGTTCTCTCCTTAGAGTACTGAATCTTTCTTCCCCTAGAGGTTTTGTAAATATATCTGCTAGTTGATGCTCAGTGGGAATAAATATTAATCTTATTAACCCTTTGGACACATTGTCTCTAAGAAAATGGTGGCGTACTTCTATGTGTTTTGTGCGAGAATGTAGTACTGGATTTTTAGAAATGTCTATGGTGCTTGTATTATTACAGTATATGGGCACATTTTCATATATGATGTCAAAGTCACACAGTGTTTGACGCATCCATAAAATTTGGGAGCAGCAACTTCCTGTTGCTAAATATTCACCCTCAGTGGTGGATAGAGCGACTGGGGTTTGCTTTTTACTATGCCATGAGACAAGACTTTGTCCCAAAAATGTACATGCACCGCTTGTGCTTTTTCTATCTATTTGACAACCTGCATAGTCAGCATCTGAATAACCCATCAGATCAAAATTGTCATATTTTGGATAAAATAATCCTAAATTAGTAGTACCACTCAAATATTTAAATATTCGTTTAACAGTCTGTAAGTGGGATTCTTTGGGTTTGGCCTGAAACTGAGCACATAGACACACACTGTACATTATATCAGGTCTAGAAGTAGTTAAATATAATAGGGATCCAATCATACCTCTGTATTTTGTTACCTCTACATCCGTACCTTTTTTATCTGATGTGAGTTTTATTAATGTACTCATTGGTGTGGTCTTTGAGTTTGAATTATCAAAACCGAATCTCTTAAGTAACTCTTTTGTGTACTTGGTTTTGTGACAACCCGGAAATTCGGATAGTCCAAAAATTAAGATTTAAAGAATTAGTAATTAATAAAATGAATTTTTATTAATACTATTCTGTGCTAGGTGTTTATTAATCATTTTATAACCTATAATGATTATTAATCGGGAGGATTCTGGCTACGAGCTAGATTTAACGAGTAAAAATTTTCAAGACGAAAATAAAAATTTTTCGGAGACAAAATATTATCGGGGAAAAAGACGGAATATGCACTATTCACCCGACGAAACCTAAGAGTTAGGGTTTGAATAACCTAAGCTTTTCCGAGAGTTCGGTATGTCAAAATGACATTCCATCAAAAGATTTGACGATAATATATCGTGAAAAGTTAAGTAAACCGATAAAACTTTTTCTCAAAAAACGCGCAAAAATCAGACGAAATAAAAATGACGAAAAGTACTGTTGTGTACTTTTCATTTGTTTAACTACGTTAGGGGAAAACGTGAAGGAAAACGCTTGACACCAAAAAGTGTTCTTTAGTTTTTCGGAGATCCGAAGATTACGTAAAAGTTAATCGGTAAAGAATAGACGAAATATCCAAAAATATTTGGATTCCGAGAATCGCAGCTTTGAACCGTATCGGATTTAATTTCAATTACGGAAGCACGAAGCTTCCAAGGAAGCTAGCTAAGGAGGTGGGGAAGATTGGCCACCAAGTAAACTTGGTGGCTAAGTTATGAATAGTAAGGAGGTTAGGGGTGGTATAAATGACTAAAATGCCCCTAGCCTTGGTTTTCTATATAAACAAGCTTAAGCTCATTTGTTTGATTTAAAATTTTAACCAACACTTGAGAGAGAAAGAGAGAGAGACTTCGGATGGGAGAGGAAGAGGAAGAGAATGAGGAAAAGCTAGCTTGAATGCACGCTTTGTCCGACGGAAAGAGATTAAAGAAGAACGGTAATCCGAACCCTAGTTCTTCTAATTTTTGTTTAAGTTTTTATGTTCAAAAACATAACTTAATGAGAATAAGGAGTAAAAGATATTGAGAATGATTTCATATGGATGAAATCATGAGAAAATAAGAAATAAGAAATTTAGTTTATAAATTTCTTAAGGAAGTATAAGATTCGTAAGGATTTTGAGCGATCCGAATGAATTTTATGAATGAGTAGGTCAAATAAGTAAGGAATGGTGTTCTATAAAATCAACTTCCAAGAAAAAGTGAAATTGTAATCCAAAATATCGATTAAAAATGAAGAACGAACGAAGAACACGAAGAACGCGAAGAACACGCGAAGAACACGAAGAACGTTGTTGATGGACAAATTTAAAACCATCGTAATGTAATTGTTGTTGATGGAAAAGTTTAAAACCATCACGTATAAGTTAATTGCTTATTGCTTGGTTAGGAACGGTAGAAACGTTCATGAAGAATGAATTTAAAACTAAGCTATAACGGAGTTATGGCAAAAATTTTAATAAAAAAAGAACGAAAATTTGAAAGTTAGTAAATGAACCCGAACGTGTAGGGTTTCATAAGAATGTAAGAGAACGTATAAAATGTGAGTCGTGGACTCAAGAACGAACGAATTCTGAGTTCGGATAACCGAATTACTGACGAACAAGCGAAGAATGTTAAAAGCATAAAAATGAATGAAGGGTGAAGATTAAGCCAATTGAATGGCATGTTAGCAGATTCAGAATGAAGTTATGTCCAAGGCATATTAAAGTACGTAAGATAACGAAGAGAATGGCTTTGGAACGACCTCGTTCCGAGTTATAACGAAGAAGTTATGAGATCGTAATGTATGCGTCTCAAACTTAATGAAAGACTTAGAAATTTTTCTAGGGTTTAGGCTCGGCGCCGCAGTGCCGGCTGAGCTTTGAGAAGTGGCGCCACAGCGTGATCTCAGGCCTTAGCAGCTGTTAATTGGCGCCACATCGCAAGAGATAACAACAGACTTGAAAGCCGCTTGGCCAAACCGGAAGAGAGGAGAGAGAAGTAGGTCGCTATTGCAATGGAGAGGAAAGGAAAGGAACGAGCGCCACAGTCAGCCAAGGTGAGACAATGCCAGAAATGAGATTTTTAATTCTCAAGTACCGGAGGATGTGCAAGAAAGAAGTATGAACATGTAGTCCAAGTAATGTAACACTTAAGTAAGTGTGTTAAACCTTTAGTGAAGGTTGAATAGAATGATTAAACGAGATTAAAAGAAGGTGAACGCGAGTTACGTAACCGATGTCCGGGGACCGTAGTCACGATAAACGAACGTGAGGGATTGCTATGATTGTGATTCCTTAGGCGTTGAGTAACAAGGGTAATGAATAACATTTCGATGTTATGATATTGTAATGTAAGATGAATGTAAAGTGTATAGACGCTGTGAACGCTGTGAACGCAACGTTGTTGCGAAGAACGATTGGTCTTATCATACAATGATCTGTATGGCTTTAACATTAAGAAAGAACAAAGAACATGGGTTTCATGGGATGGATAATAATTGAAAGTAATTAAACCTTGAGTAAAGGTTGAATGAGAGGTTAAGAGACGAGCAACGTGAATGTTGAATACGTAAACAATCCTCGTAAATCATATTCACGGCGGACGAACGTTCTAAGTATACCCTGGTTGTATGAAATAGACATTGACGAAGGTAGTACGTAAAATATGAATTGTTGAGAAAGACGTAACGAACGGTAATAAGATTAATGAAAGCTGAATGTGATTCGGATAAGAATGAATCCTGAGGTATGGCATTTATTTGCCAGAAAGCCATAAGGAATAAGAAATTAACTTAATGAACATTATAATTTAATAGTTCGTATAAGTTAAGAGAAAGTTAGGTTGTGGTACAATCGTAACCTTTGATGGTTGACATATAGGAGCTGGGCTAAACAATTCCTTCAGAGAGCGAAGGTATATATGGCCCGGCAACCCGATCTAACTCTTTGTGTAGGCGGTGTAGATGAGACGGGAACTTGTTTGTTGGTTGTTTGTGGGAAACCACTCAGAGTACCATATAGACTACTAGCAGATAAGCGATGTGTGTTGAGTCCTAGAGAAGTATAAGAAGAAGATAAGAATGTAAATCATCAAAGATGATGAACATTTTGAGTAAGACATCTCCGTATGTCATGGAACCGTAAACCGATAATGAAAGTTAGTCGCGTAAAATTATATTGTAAGAACGCGAACCTTAAGAAGTAAAGTTAAGTAAACCAATGCGTAAGTAAAGTATATGACTAATTGGTGTATTTGTTATTTCCTTATGTGTTATAGGGATTGGAATGAGCAGTTCAGCGTGAGCTGTAGCTGTGCGTAAGGCAAGTTTTCTAACTTCATTCATATATTTTAAATGGATGCTAGTTTCTTAAACTTCTTAGATGTTGAACTTGAGAAGTTTTGTCTATGTGCGAATGTGCGATATTTGTACAAGGTGGTAGAATGTATGAGGCCTTGTGCTACAATTTGAACACTTTGGTGTTTCTGTGAGATGAACTGTTCTATGATTGAACTGTTCAATAAAAGAATATTTCTGTTTATACATGAACTGTTATTGTTAAGTCTCGTGTTATTGATTCTAGCTTTACGTAATGTGTATGAAAAAGAGTAGAGAATTAAAGTATTTCAAAGTGAATGTGACTAATGTTTTAAAATGATAGGAATCGAGATTATTCCTATTGTTCAAGCTACTTCATAACCTTTGTTTGGTTATCAAAGTTCCAAAGGAATGTTAAATTCTTGAAGTTGTATGTTCAATTGTTATGACTTACTAGGCAATTGAATGCTCACACTTGCTTTAAATGAAAAACATTTTCAGCGAACGATGTTAGAAGAACTTAAGGATCCCGTAAGGATCAAGCTGACTGTATCCAGATGAAGTTCCATTCAGAATGTGAATGAGCGAGAAGATGAAGTGAAGACTTGTAATGTAAAAAGATGAGAATTAAACTATAGAATAGTTTAATGAACGATTATGTATCCTTGGTGGCGGATTAAAGTCACTCGTGCAAGATGTAAAGAATAATGTAATTATCATTATTTGTAATGAGAAAAGCGTGTAAGGTTTTTAGAACCTAGGATTTAAGAGTGTATGTTGTTATATTTTAGTATATAATGATGTATGCAGAATAAATGTTGTACTTTGACGCATTGGAATTTGGGTGTGAAGATGAACCGGATTTGGGCGTTCTGAGTTTGATGAATGAATATACCTTCATGATTTTGTTTAATTTGAAGTCCCGGAAAGTAGTTGAGTTCTCCCATCAGGCTCATGTCAAACTCTTTATGCATGCATTTATAAAACCACTCACAAAGAAAATTATTAGTAGCACCAAATATAATATCGTCTACATAGATTTGTGCAATAATAATATCTTTATTTTGACGTTTAATAAATAGTGTAGAGTCGATTTTACCTCTTATGAAGCCATTCGATAGAAGGTACTTACTTAATCTCTCATACCAAGCTCTTGGAGCTTGTTTGAGCCCATATATTGACTTCTTTAATTTGTGTACGTAATGTGGTAACTTGTCATGCTCTAATCCAGGAGGCTGTTTTACGTATACTTCTTCGTTTATATAACCATTGAGAAAGGCACTTTTGACGTCCATTTGATGTAGTTTGAATTTTCTTCTTGCTGATTGTACCCTTGAGCTACTAATCTAGCTTTGTTTCTGGTAATTGTTCTGAACTCGTCAAGTTTGTTTTTGAATACCCATTTAGTTCCAATAATGGATACATCTTTCGGAGGAGGCATCAATTCCCACACTTGACATCTTTCAAATTGTTGTAACTCTTCTTGGATTGCTAGTAACCAATTTTCATCAAGGAGGCAGAATGAATGTTGTACTCGTGACGTACGGAATCCGGGTGTGAAGATAGACCGAATTTTAGGGCGTTACAGGTTTGATGAATGAATATACCTTCATGATTTTGTTTAATTTAAAGGCCCAAAAAGTAGTTGAGTTCTCCCATCAGGCTCATGTCAAACTCTTTGTGCATGCATTTGGAAAACCACTCACAAAGAAAATTATTAGTAGCACCAAATATTATATCGTCTACATAGATTTGTGCAATAATAATATCTTTATTTTGACGTTTAATAAATAGTGTAGAGTCAATTTTACCTCTTATGAAGCCATTTGATAGGAGGTACTTACTTAATCTCTCATACCAAGCTCTTGGAGCTTGTTTGAGCCCATATACTGCCTTCATTAATTTGTATACGTAATGTGGTAACTTGTCATGCTCGAATCCAGGAGGTTATTTTACGTATACTTCTTCGTTTATATAACCGTTGAGAAAGGCACTTTTGACGTCCATTTGATGTAGTTTGAATTTTCTTCTTGCTGATTGTACCCTTGAGCTACTAATCTAGCTTTGTTTCTGGTAATTGTTCTGAACTCGTCAAGTTTGTTTTTGAATACCCATTTAGTTCCAATAATGGATACATCTTTTGGAGGAGGCATCAATTCCCACACTTGACATCTTTCAAATTGTTGTAACTCTTCTTGCATTGCTAGTAGCCAATTTTCATCTAGTATGGCTTCTTTGGCATTCTTTGGTTCAATCTGGGATAGGAATGCTGAGAAAGCACACATGTTTTGTGCTTTTCTTCTTGTAGTAACTCCTTCATTTATGTCTCCAATGATGTTATCAGGAGGATGATTTTTAATGATTCTTGCTTATTTTGGAAGTTGAATGTCATTGATTACTTCTTCAGTAGTTTCTGAGTTATTGTCCTGTGAGTCGTTCATTTCAACTTGCTGGATAGGTTCCTCATTTTCGTATTCAGCTTGCTGGATAGAGTCTTGATCTTGCTGTTCTTCTAATCCAGCTTGCTGGATCAGTTCCATATTCTTGCTGTTTTGTTTTATATGGTATGATGGATTTGCAGCAGTCTCTAAAATTCCTACATCTTCTTCTCTTTCTTTTGGAATCTCATGGTTAAGTTCATTAAATTTGATATGTATTGTGACGCCCCCAAAATAGGTACACATCACCCATCTTGAGTCGCCAGATACATGGTACAGAATTCAAATACAACTTAATAATACAACTGTCGTGTACAATACGACAAAACATAAACTGTGAGTTTGAATACAAATATTGTCTACTAGAGAGTATACAAACTCAAAAGGAGTCCTCATTACAATTATTATCACACTATTTCACAAAATAGTGAGGACTACTAATGCACCATCTAGGAACATCACTCTGTTCCCCGACTAGTCCCAGCTACGTTCTCATTTCCTGAAGAGAACATTGAAAGAAAGGGTGAGCTCAACTAGCCTAGTAAGAAATATTATGACTAAGATATAATAATTTATATCTTAGTCATAATAATTTATGACTAGCCCAGTAATAATTTATCGTTAGCCTTGAACAGTGTTAAACTTATAAACTATAATAACTATCATGTTTAACTGCAATGGAACAAGCAATCCATTAGAAGAGTCAAGTAGAGAATAAAATCTACTATCTTCTATGATTTAAAAGGTTTTCATCACTTTTATCACGAGACTCGACAATAAATAATCCACATCATCAAATCATCCCTGCACTACAGGCCAAGGATATTCTTTAGTATCACGACCATGAATTATCCATGCACTACGGGTCAAAGATAATCATGTTTTCATCAACGGTCCTGATCATGCCATAAAACAATTCATCTTTGCACCCTTGGTCAAAGAATCCATAGCCATAATCATACCAAAAGCTGTCCATCAATGCTCTACGAGCCAATGAGGAATTTTTACCACATCATTTGTAACATAACGGTCATGATTATATCGAATAATCCCTGGTCATAATCATACCAAGTCCATCTATGCACTACAGGCCACAGATGACTTTCAATATAATATAAACACGAGGATGATGACAATGATATAAGAATTCAATAAAATAAGTTCAAGAATTAATTTATCCATGAACTGAGAACGTTCAAATTGTCAACATGATACTACTTTGTAGAGTAAAATTCAAGAATGCTCAGAAGAATATTTCCATGAAAAGATACTGGATGAAGCGCTTAAATATCAAGGATATTCCACTAATTTCATGGAGTATAGAAGTCAAAAACTTTAACAACCGAGTATAATAAAGAATGGAATAACAAAAGAAATCACCATGCATGCGGTATCAGATAAACAAAGTTATTCCAGCAGAATACTAAATAACGGAACCAAAGTCGGCGAAATTTGCAACAGGATGGGATGTTCTAACAGAATAATAAAGAATGGCATAACAACGAAATCACCATGCATGCGGTGCCCGCATGCAGACAAGTTATTCAACGAGAATACTAATAAGGGCCGGAATCGGTCCGGCGTAAACGCATGAGATATGATATTCCAATGTAATAATAATAAAGACGGAACTAGGTAAAGGTGTAAAACGCACGAACATGATATTCCAATGTAATAATAAAGATGGAATCGGTCCCGTAAAACGCATGTAAAGGATATTCCAACGAATAATAAAGAGCGAGAATAATAGAAGAATGTCACCAAGTATAGGGTAGCCAGCAGTACAAAAGTTATTCCAGCGAGAATAATAAAAGCGAAATCAGTCCTGCGTGTAAAACGCATGCAGACGGGATATTCCAAATGAATAGTAAAGGCGGAATAATAGAAGAATGTCACCAAGTATAGGGTAGCAGCGATATCAAAGTTATTCCAATGTAATAATAAAGAATGGATTAACATAAGTTCTCTTCATGAATACAAAAGAATAACACCCCTTGCGAGTACAACAAATAATATTCCATACCTTAAGAAGAAGAGTACTGGATTTATAAGTAGTGAAGTAGCAGACTACTTTCTTCTTTCTCTATATATTTTATCTCTCAAGAGTTTTAGTGAATTAGTAAGAAAATAATGAAGGAATGAGCTTCTATATTATAGAAAAATGGACTGCATAGTAACTAACTCATGAACGGTCCAGATTTATTTACTTTAATCTGACGGTCCATATTTAAAGCAAAATCTTTTAAATAAAATAAAATATATTCTATTTATAATCTAATAAAACAAATAACTTTATAAAAGATTTTACTATGCAAACACTATGCGAGCATTTATGCAAACACTATGCATAATAAAATATAATATATTGTAATTATTGTCTAATAAAATAGATAACTTTATAAAAATATTATGTTTTATATAAAAAGATTTTACTATGCAAAACACTATGCAAACACTATGCAACACTATGCATAATAGAATATAATATATTCTATTTATAGAATAACTTTATAAAAGTATTACATTTTATATAAAAGATTTTTGTATTATTACATTAATAATACTAACAAAACCGAGTGACTTATCACGTAAGCATCAATAATTAATACTGAGTATTGCTCTTATGCAACCATGCCAGTATCTTGTACTTTTAACATCGGGTGTTTCAATAGTTAACGGTAAAACTTTCGCCGTTATTTTCATAAAGTATTTTTGTCATTTTCTCAATCCGACAATAATTCCGTTGTGGGGTCCACCCATGATTGTGTCGTTGTACGAATATTCCCTGTTAAAACGAATATTCCCCGACCAATCGAATATTATATAACAACTTGCGTACTTTGTAAAATTTATAAATATTACCCACAACTATAACATTATATCAATTTCACTCCATAATATTCAAAATAATATTTATAGAAAATTCATCTTTATTCAAAAAGTTGGGGTTTTACAATCTCCCTTCTTATGAAATTTTGCCTTGAAATTAGTGCATTACTGGTATATTGAAGAGGTAAGGATACCTTGATTTCATTTCAGATTCTAACTCCCAAGTCATTTCCTCAACATTGTGGTTTCTCCACAAAACTTTGACTTGATGTATAACCTTGGAGCGTAGAATATGTTCCTTCTTATCCAAGATTTGAACAGGAACCTCTTCATACGTCAAATCTTCCGCTATTTTGTCCGGTTCTAACTCAATAATGTGGTTCGGGTCTTCCACATATTTACGTAACATGGATATGTGAAAAAAAGTTATGAACTCGAGACATACTTGGCGGTAAAGCGAGTCTATAGGCCACAGTTCCTACTCGATCGAGGATTAAAAATGGGCCGATGAATCGAGGATTGAGCTTTCCTCTCTTTCCAAATCTTGTAACTCCTTTCTATGGAACAACACGTAACAACACATGATCTCCTATATCGAATTCCACGTCCTTTCGATGAAGATCAGCATAACTCTTTTTTCGATCTTGTGAGGTTTTTATACGTTGCCAGATCGTTTGAATCTTTTTCGTAGTCATACGTACCAACTCCAGTCCCAACAACATTGCTTCACCCACCTCATCCCAGCATACTGGAGAATGACACTTTCTTCCATACAACGCTTGAATGGAGCCATGCCAATACTTTGCTTGATAACTATTGTTGTAGGAAAACTCCACCAATGGTAAGAACTTGTCCCAACTTCCCTTGAAATCAAGGACACGAGTCTTAATAGATCTTCAAGAGTTTGAATAGTCCTCTCGATTGTCCGTCCAAATGCGAGGATGATATGCCGAACTAAATCGTAAATCCGTGCCCATAGCTTTTTGTAAACTAACCCAAAATTGTGAAGTGAATCTTGGGTCTCGATGAGAAACTATGGATACTGGCATACCATGCAGTCTTACAATCTAGTTTATGTACATACGAGCAAGACGTTCAAGTGTATAAGTTTCTTGTATTGGTAAGAAATGAGCAGATTTGGTCAATCTATCAACAATGACCCAAATTGCATCAATGCCTTGAGAAACCTTGAGAAGACCAGTAACGAAATCCATGGTAATATGCTCCCACTTCCATTCTGGAATTTCAAGTGGTTGCAATGGACCTTTTGGTACTTGATGCTCCGCCTTGACTCGTTGACACGTTAGACACCTTGAGATAAACAGCGCTATCTCTCTGTTCATATTGCCCCACCAAAATGTATGTCGAAGATCATGATACATTTTGGTACTCTCATGATGGATTGCAAACGGTGTGTTGTGCGCCTCCATCATGATTTTATACTTTAAATCAGGGTCGTTAGGAACACAAAGTCTGGAGTTAACTCGAAGTATTCCTTCTTCATCGATTCTTGCTTCCTAAGATAGCACCTTCTTGCGCTTTCTTCCTTATCGCATCGACTCCAGTGCGTAGCTTGAAAGCGACTTTAACTTTATCAATTAAAGTCGGTTCTACTCGTATATTCGCCATCATCACATGGGTCCCTGGAGTCTTTAACTCTATCTCCATCCTTTGCAAGTCACACAAAATGGGCTTTTGTGTTGTCAATATTGCACTCGTACTCGCATATGATCTTCTACTCAACGCGGCAGCTACCACGTTTGTACTTCCACGATGATATTGAATGGTACGATCGTAATCTTCAATAGCTCGAGTCAACGTCTTTAGCGCATGTTACGTTCATTTTAGTTGAAGAAATATTTGAGGGTTTAAGAAATGGGTTTTGTACTGGGATCAATACAAAATTCGATTTCACGCTCTAGGGGTAGGCTAAGAAGTCTTCAAGAATACGTTAGGAAATTTATTAATAATAGAAATATCATTCAAAACTGTGACCCTCATCCAAGACTTGGATAGTACGTCACATTGATGCCTATAAACTTGTCATCGTCATTCACGATGTCGCCTACAGAAAGTCTGGCTTCGGTGCATTCCACATAAGGAAGTCAACAACGAAAGGACCGGGGCTCTTTACTTATGGCTTTATATGACAATGATTGAATTTAGTGGTTTGGTTGCTTGAATTCACATAACAGGTTGGTTAGTAATATGAAAGCTAACAACCTTAAAAAAACATGATGGGTAGTTAACCAATCGATTCCTAAAATCGCATCAAAGGCAAGTATTTTCAAAGAGATACGATCGACATGTAACGTGAAAGTGTTGATTTGAACAAGATTTATAAATAGTGGAGGTAACGAAGGTTTCTCCCAACGGATATGTCAAAGTCTAACTTCTCCGGAGTTAACTTCAAACATTGAACACAACTACATGAAATAAAAGAGTAAGTAGAACTGGTATTTAACACGGTATAGACTTCTCAAGAGTTTATGACTAACATACCCGTGATAATTTTATTCAGGTTCCTCGTCACGAAAAAAAAAATGCTCTCTCTTAAACTACCGGCTTTGGCTTGTCTGGGACATCCTTTGGCATCACTATCCCAACTGGAATTGACTTCACCATATGACAAAATCAAGCTAGGTGACCTTATCTTCCATAATTAAAACATGTTTTGGATTGCTGCGTACAGTTTGGACGGATGTGTCCCTCCTGTCCGCATTTGAAGCATATGATAGGTGGTCGTTCTTCTTCCTTTGAAATGGGTGCTGGTGCTGACGTCTTCACGTCATTGTTGAACCTTCTCTTCTTGAAATATCCATTCTTATTGTTTTGACCATGATTACCATCGAAGTGGTTACCATTTCTGGCATGTTGATTCCCTCCATGCTTATTATCACCGCTTTGATGGCTGTTATCACCGGTATTATCATTTTGCCGGCCGCTCTCTTTTGGTTTGGTTGACTCATTATCGTGCTCCAATAACTGAGCCCTATTAACAACATCTGAATACAAACACAGTTTATGAGGGATAAGATATTGACGTATCTCTGGCTTCAAACCTCTTAAAAACATCAGCGTCATTCTATCTTCATTATCAACCAAGTAGAACGTAAATCGAGACAACTCGGCAAACTTGGCTTCGTACTGCGACACGATCATGTTATTTTGCTCCAACTTGATAAATTCCACCTCCTTTATGTGACGAATGCTTTCCAGAAAGTACTTGTCATTGAACAGCTGTAAGACCCCAATTTTTATAAATAAAGGTGAATTTTATATAAATATCATTTTTGAATATTATGGAATGAATTTGATATAATGTTATAGTTGTGGGTCATATTTATAAATTTTGCAAAATACGCAAATTGTTATATAATATTCGATTGGTCGGGGAATATTCGTTTTAGCAGGGAATATTCGTACAACGACACAATCATTGGTGAACCCCACAACGGAATTATTGTCGAATTAAGAAAACGACAAAAATACTTTATGAAAATAACGGCGGAAGGTTTACCTTTAACTGTTGAAATACCCGATGTTAAAAGTACCGTAATACGCGTGGTTGCATAGTAGCACACGGTATTGATTATTGATGCTTATGTGAGAAGTCACTCAGTTTTGTTTTGTGTAGGAGTGTGTGTGTGGTAGTGGGTTTTAGTGGGGAATTATTATCAAGTGGTGTATGTTATGTGGTGGTGGAATTAATGGTGATATTGGTGTGTGTGTATATATATATATATATATATATATATATATATATATATAACAAGTGGGTGGGTGAGTGCTAGTGGTCCTGGTAGATGAAGTAAATTAGCAGGATGTAAAATTTTCTTTTCAAGCTTGAACTTATTTGCTAAACTTTTCAAATCAACCATTATATTAATAATTTGTGACCTAGTATGCTTCCTAATTGATTAAAACTCCAAGATTTGCATGTGTTAGTTTTTTTCTCATTGGCTAGTACCTTGACAAATGATTCACGGGTGGGTAGGATTATTTCTAATATAGCATGTGTTATATTATATATATATATATATATATATTATAAAATGTGGTTTGTGTGACAATGTTGAAAATCTAGCGTATGTTGTCAGCCCGTAAATTTCAAACACTGTTGCGTCCGTGAGAAAAATCCTTACACAGTACCTTTCCATTTTCCTATAAATAGAAGCTCATTCCTTCATTATTTCTTACGAATTCACTGAAACTCTAGAGAGAGAAATTATAAAGAGAAATAAGAAAAGTATTCTGCTACTTCCCTACTCTTATATCCAGTTTCTTTTACGGTAAGGGGTATTATTTCTTTTGTATTCATGAAGAGAACTTCTGTTATTCCATTATTTATTATTACATTTGGAATAACTTTGTATCTACGCTGCTACCCTATACTTGGTGAAATTCTTCTGTTATTCCATTCGTTATTATTCTGTTGGAATATCCTGTCTGTGAGTTTTACCCTGGACTTGATTCCGTCTTTATTATTCTGTTGGAATATCACATGCATGCGTTTTTACGTGGGACTGATTTTGTCTTTATTATTCCGTAGGAATATATCCTGCTACATTCGTTTTGTAGAACACGATTCCGTCGTTATTATTCATTGGAATATCCCGTCTGCATGTGTTATCTGTGGGACCGGGTTCATCAATTATTATTCTGTTGGAATAACCTGCTTGTGCATTCTATCGCATGCCTGGTGATTTCTTTTGTTATTCCATTCCTTATTATACTTAGTTGGTTAAAGTTTTGACTTCTATACTCCATGAAATTAGTAGAATATCCTTGATATTTGCGCTTCATCCAATATCTTTTCATGGAAATATTCTTACGAGCATTCTTGAATTTTACTCTCACAGAAAAGATCATGTTGACAATTTGGACGTTATTGGTTCCTGGATAAATTAATTCTTGAACGTATTTTATTGAATTCGTATATCATTGCCATCATCCTCATGTTTATATTTTGTTGAAAGTCATCTGTGTCCTATAGGGCATAGATGGACTTGGTATGATTATGACCAGGGATTATTCGGTGTAATCATGACCGTAATGTTACAAATGATGTGGTAAAAGTCCTTTTGGCCGTAGTGCATTGATGGACAGTTGTTGGCATGATCATGACCATTAGTGAATACACGAATATCCTTGGCCCGTAGTGTATGGATAATTTATGGTCGTGATACTAAAGAATATCCTTGGCCATAGTGCAGGGGTGATTCGATGATGTAGATTATTTATTAAGTTGAGTCTCAGCGATAAAAGTCATGAAAAACCTTTTAAATCATAGAAGATAGTAGATTTTATTCTCTATTTGACTCTTCTAATGGATTGCTTGTTCCGCTGCAGTTAAACTTGATGTCTATTGTATTTTATCAGTTTTACATTGTTGAAGACTAATGATAATTTACTCTGCATTATCTTAGTCATAATATTTCTTACTGGGCTAGTTGAGCTCACCCTTTCTTTCACTATTCTCTTGTGAAATGAGAGCGTGAATTTGGGACTAGTCGAGAACAGAGTGATGATCCTAGATGTTTGCATTAGTAGTCCTCACTATTACGTGAAATAGTATGATAATAATTGTAATGAGTACTCCTTTTGAGTTTGTATACTCTCTAGTAGACAATATTAGTATTCAAACTCACAGATTTATGTTTTGTCGTATTTATACCTGACGGTTGTATTATTAAGTTGTATTTGAATTACATACCATGTATCTGGCGACTCAAGATGGGTGATGTATACCTAATTTTGGGGCGTCACGGTTTAGTATCAAAGCTTAGGATATGATCCACGGCTGAGATGTGAGACAAGAACTAGGAGGGGAGAGACGGGGAATTCCTTCGTTAGTATGACCTACCTAAGTTTATTTGGTATTTAATTGGTCGGTCAAAGTATAGGGATAGTATGTTATATATTAATTAACCTTTGTTTTGTGACAGTATCTGAAAATGACATCCGAGAATGTTGAGAATAGCAATGGAGCACAGGAGACCGTTTAGTCTCCACAGATCAATAATCAGGATAATATGCATCAGGAAGGAGACAATCCTCATGAAAACAACAACACTAACCAAATGATGAATGATGGAATGTTCAGAGGCTTTATGTAATTCATGTAACAGCAAGCGAGAGCGGCTCCTGTCCAAAATATAGGTGGAAACACTGGAAACTCTCGGACGGTCACCGCTAAACAGTTTAAGGAGCTGGGACCACCGGAGTTTATTGGAGAGCCAAAACCACTTAAGGCGGAAGCATGGATAAAGCAGATCACCAAGATATTTGATGTCTTGGGATGCTCTGGGGAGCAAAAGGTTCCCTTTGCCGCCTTTATGTTGCGAGGAGAGGCAGATTACTGGTGGGAATCGGTAAAGCATACCCAAACTGCCGCACCGAAGATGTCTTGGGAGAAGTTCCAAGAACTATTCAACGACAAGTACTTTCCCAAAAGTATTCGTCACATAAAAGAGGTAGAGTTCATCAAGTTGGAGCAGAATAATATGACCGTGTCGCAATGCGTCAACATCTTATTTCTCATAAACTGTGTTTGTATTCAGATGTTGTAAATAAGGCTCAGTTAGTAGAGCGCGATAACGAGTCAACGCAACCAAAAGAGAGCAGCTGGAAAAATAATAATACCAATGAGAGCAGTCATCGAAGCGGTGACAACAAGCGTGGAGGGAATCAACAGGCCAGAAGTGGTAACCACTTCGGTGGTAATCAGGGCCAAAATAATAAGAATGAACATTTCAAGAAGAGGAGATTCAACATTGATGGAAGGATGTCAGCATCAGCACCCGTTGTTAAGGAAGGAGAATGACCACCTATCATATGCTTCAAATGAGGAGGGGAGGGACACATCAGTCCAAACTGTGCGATGCCGTCCAAAGCATGTTATAATTGTGGAAGAGAAGGTCACTTAGCCCAATTTTCTCGTTCACCGAAGACAAGTTCAGCTAGGATGGAGGCACCAAAGGCCGTCCCAGAAAATTCAAAGCTTGAAGTGCAAGGGAGAGCGTTTGTTGTGACCTCCCAGAAAGCAAGGTACCCGAATGAGGTCATCACGGGTAAGCTTATTATAAACTCTAGCGAAGTCTATACTTTATTTGATACCGGTTCTATCCATTCTTTTATTTCTCCTACTTGCGCTCAACGATTAAATTTGACTCCGGAGAAATTAGACTTTGACTTATCTGTGGAAACTCCGTTGGGAGAAACTTTCATTACATCCACTATTTATAAGTCTTGTTTGGTTCAAATCGGTACCCTCACATTACCTGTCGATCTTATTTCATTGAAAATACTTGCATTTGATGTGATTCTAGGGATTGATTGGTTAACTACTCATCATGCAAAAATTGATTGTTTTCGTAAAGTTGTTAGCTTTCATATTCCTAATCAACCTATTATGAGAATTCAAGCGACCAAACCATTAAAATCAATCACGGTCATCTCAAGCCATAAAGCTATTCGTTTATTAAAAAACGGATGTCAAGCTTTCTTAGCTCATGTCACAGATTTAAACAAAAATACGTCAGCTTTGAATGATATTTCTGTTGTTAATAAATTTCTTAACGTATTCTAGAAGAACTTACGGCCTACCCCAGAGCGTGAAATTGAATTTTGTATCGACCTTGAACCCTAAGACAAAACCCATTTCCAAAGCCCCATATCGAATGGCTCCTATTGAACTTCAGGAGTTAAAGACCCAACTGCAGGAATTGTTAGACATTGACTTTATTCGTCCTAGTACTTCTCGTTGGGGTGCTCCTGTTCTATTCATGAAGAAGAAAGGTGGGAGTATGTGACTTTGTATTGATTATCGGGAGTTGAATCATATCACCATCAAAAATAGTATCAATTACCACGTATTGATGACTGTTTGACCCGATTCAAGGAGCCAAATTCTTTTCAAAGATTGATCTTAGTTCCGGATATCACCAATTGAAGATTAGAACCGATGACATTCCAAAGACGGCTTTCAGAACTCGGTACGGGCATTATGAATTCCTAGTCATGTCCTTTAGATTGACTAATGCTCCTGCTGCCTTCATGGATATGATGAACCGAGTAGTCAAGGAATATTTGGATCACTTTGTGGTCGTTTTTATTGATGACATCCTTATTTATTCCAAAAGCCGTGAAGATCATGAGCAACACTTGAGGCTGATACTCCAAAAGCTTCGTGAATACAAGCTTTATGTCAAGTTAAAGAAATGCGAGTTCTGGCTTGAGAAAGTAGCATTCCTTGGGCATGTGGTATCAAGTCATGGAATATCTGTTGACCCAGCAAAGATTGAAGCTATTCAAAGCTGGGAGCAACCTAAATCAGTGACCAAAGTACGTAGCTTTCTCGGCTTAGCTGATTATTATCGGAGATTCATAGAAGGGTTTTCTCGAATCGCTACTCCACTAACCCAGCTGACCCGGAAAGATACAAAGTTTGGTTGGAGCGAGGAATGTGAGAAGAGTTTTCAAGAACTTAAGAGGAGACTCATTTCAACACCTGTTCTGATAATACCATCTGGTTCGGAGGGATTTGTCATCTACAGTGATGCTTCGGGCAAAGGGTTAGGATGTGTTCTCATGCAATATGAGAAAGTCATAGCCTATGCCTCACGACAACTCAAAGAATATGACAGGAATTATCCTACTCATGATCTAGAGTTGGAAGCTGTTGTCTTCGCACTAAAGATTTGGAGGCATTACTTGTATGGGGAGAAAGTGGAGATCTTTACGGATCATAAAAGCCTCAAATATTTCTTCACTCAAAAGGAACTCAACATGCGACAATGACGTTGGCTTGAACTGTTGAAAGATTATGATCATACCATCCAATACCATCCTAGAAAAGCGAACGTGGTAGCTGATGCATTGAGTAGAAGATCATATGCAAGTACGAATACGATATTGTCAACTCAAATGCCCATTTTGTGTGACTTGCAAAGGATGGAGACAGAGTTAAAGACTCCAGGGACCCATGTGATGATGGCGAATATACGAGAAGAACCGACTTTAATTGATAAAGTTAAAGCTGCTCAAGCTACAGACCTGGAGCTGATGCGTATGAGGAAGAAAGTGCAAGAAGGTGTTATGTCGGAAGTAAGAATCGATGAAGAAGAAATACTTTGAGTCAATTCCAGACTTTGCGTTCCTAACGACCCTGATGTAAAGTATAAAATCATGATGGAGGCGCACAACACATCGTTTGTAACGCCTCGAGAAAATCGAATTTTTGAGAATTAAAATTTTTATTTTTATTAAATGAATTTAATGGATTATTTATGGAGCAAGCTAATTGAAGGTCGTTCTATGACCTAAACATATCAGAACGTCGTAGTATTTTGGCTACGCGGTAAAATTAAAGTGTTTGAATTTCCAAGACGAAAATAAAAGCTTTTCGAGAAATTTTCCGAAAAACACTATTCACGCATTTCTGCTCGGGAATTATTTTTGAACTTCCGAGAAATACGTAACGATAGAATATCGAGGCGAGATGGAATATCCAATAATATTTCAGTTATGTAAAATGTAATATTTCGCCTGTGGACTTAAAACCTAACGTTTAAGGAAAATGATTTACGAAAAGGAAATGTAATGTGATAAATGAAGTAAAGCGATGATCGTATTATACGTATGTATTGTACAAGGTAATGAATACGAATACTACATGAGGTAGTATACGAGAATGTATGAATGATGGTACATCGTATATGAGTAATAAGTATACGAGTTAGAATACGAGAATTATACGTGGAGTATATGTTGTAAGGCTTTAAGCCAACTGTAATGAATTAGTAGGATTGTATAGGAAATGGTTAAGTCCAATAGAATTACTGTGCAAGCCTAAGTGTTTGTAATGTGAAGCCCAATGTAAATTAATGTGAAGCCCAAAAGAAGTTAAGGATCAAAGCCCAAGTGTTTGATAATGCAAGCCCAAATGAGTTAAGTAAGTTAATTAATCTAAGGCCCAAAGTAAATATCCAATGGGTTAAGAGTTGGTTTAAACCTATGAGGCAAACCATGGATGATCCAAATTAGGGAGCAAGTAAACTTAGAGGCTAAGTAAGTGTGGTGAGCACACAAAGTGATTAATGTGATTAACAAAGAACCTTAAGGGCTAAGTGTAGTAATGATCAAGTATACTTAATAATTAAGTAAGTGTGATGACCAAGTGTGGTGGTGAGCAAGTAAGGTGACTTAATGGCTAAGAGGAGTGGTGAGCAAGAGTTGTGATGGCCAAGCAAAATGTGTGGAGGCCAAGTAACTTAATGAGCAAGTAGTGAATAGTAAGGAGGTGAGTAAGGAGGTGGAGTGGCCTTATGACCCTTTTACCCTCACTTTGGAATGCCTATAAATAGAGAGCTTCAATTCATTTTGTTGGTTGTTCATTTCCTCTCAAGCTAAGCAACTTATTTGGTTGAGGGAATAAGCACATATAAGTTAGACTTTCATTGTTAGATTTTCCACCAACCACTTATAAGTTGAGAGCTTAGTGGCTTGAGGGAAAAAGCTAGAAAGCTAGAGTTCTTATTTCAAGAGGCAAGAAGAAGATTAAGGATTAGTCGAGTGATCATCAAAGGGTAAGAACTTAAACCATGATTTCTTTCTTCCTTTAGTAGAGAAGGGGGTATTGGTAGAATAACATGCTAAGAAGAAGTTGGAATGATACATGATAAATGGATTTTATATACACTTATCTGGTATCTTTTACTTGAATTAGTTGCTTATATTTATATGTCTTAGTTATTTTTCATGCATTTTGTGTTCATTTTATAGGTTATACGTTTGGGAGCGGTGTGAGCGACTATTGGTAAGGAAAAGCAAAGAAAACACAAAGAAAAGCAATCCGGACATCATTTGGGCTTTCATTTTTACTTCATATTCTTGGTTTGGAACTTAGCTTACATTGAAGTGCATCGTCTTAGCTTTCTGGAACATTTTGAATCATTCCAATCGGAGTTCGGATGCAAGAGTTATGATCGTTGTACCAATGGACGTCGAACGTCATGATTTTGGGTGGTCATTTGTATAGCAGTTACTTCCCGCTCAATTTCAGCCTTCATCCGCCCACATTTTCTCAATCCTCAAAGAATTAAAGTTGTAGATCTCATCGATATCTTCGATTTGATAGGTGGCAGGCCCCGTAAATCCTCCCGGATCAAAAGTTATGGCGGTTTTCCCAAAGGACGTCGAAGTAGAAAATGTCAGAAGTTGGGGCTAGCACCGGGGCACCCAAAATAGGCCTATATGTTCAGCCAGGTGGGGCACTGGGAGCAATGTCTAGCGTCGAAGCCCAGTATTTGAAGCTGGGGCGCTGGACTGACAAGGTTGGGAAGAGGTTGGTTCTTGGCTTTGACGCGTTTTGGTAATTTTGACACCTTTTAACTCCAAATTGGATTGGGGTTTGTTCCTAAGCTCAAAATTGGACTTGTAATCTATAAATACTTGATGTAAGGCATAAAATAAAGGGGGATTACATATCTTAGCTTAGATAAAACACTCTATTAGATTAGAATATAAACCCTAGTTCTTAATTAGCCATTGGAGATTGAAGCAAATTGAAGAACACTAAAGATCAAGAGCAAGAGCAAGAGGGGAGCATCAGATTTGCTGACAACAGATTCTATTCTCTTCTCTTATCATACTTTTATCTTTTAATGTCTATTCAGTTGTGGATTCTTGATTTTAATTCAATGACTATGAACTAATTCTTTTATTAAGATTTCAATTGAACCTTTTATGTCTATAAATTAGTTATTTGATTTATTCCAATTATTTCTGTCAAAGTGAATTGTTTATCTTGTCTTGAGCTTATTGATTAATTATCTGATCAGTAATTACCTTGTTACTCTAGAAGGAATTGAAAGAGGAATTCTAGGGTTAGAACTGGGCATGATAACATGTGACTTAGTTATTTGCATGGTGAATAATTAGGTTTGTGAATTGAATGGAAATATCTGTTCACCGCATGTAACACATAAGGAATTGGAATTGAAGGAGTTTAATTCAATTGTTTTGCATAGGAATATAGCAAAATTACTCTAGATTAAATAGAAGGCAATTGATCACTTGGAAAAGGACTTTTGGCATTTGAGAATTCCTGTTAACAATTCAGTAGACATAATAATTGGGATAATTGGATAATTGATTTATAGTTCATAATTGGGGATATTGAACTCTTAATCTTTATTTATTTGAATTAATGTTAGAGTAATCTAGTTTTAATTGATTAATTTAGTTTTCTTAATTAGAAAAATCATAATTTATGGTTGTTTAAATAAAATTGATTTGGTTAAGAGTTAGTACTTGGTAATTTTTATTAAATAATTCCTCGTGGGAACGATACTTTTCTTATCACTTTATTACTTGTTGACCGTGTATACTTGCACGTTTGCTTTGATTGTGAAATCAACCAACAAGTTTTTGGCGCCGTTGTTGGGGAATTAGTTTAATATTTTTTTACCAATATTAATTTCAATCAAATTAGTCTTAATTTAAACATTTTTATTTTTATTTTTAATTCTCTTCTTATATTTCTCTCATTTTAGATACCATGGATGACTTTGAGTATCAATGGCCATACACGAACGTGACTCAACCAAGGGGGATGGAGATTGACAGACTCGCGACACTTTCCGCAATGTCAGCACAAATTAAAGAAATTTCAAGGAAGTTAGACGTTATCGCATCCTAACAGAGTCAAAGGATGGCAGTTATGTGTTACTATTGTGCTGGTAATCACCCGAGTAATAAATGCACCATCAATCTTGGGCTGGTACAGTATGGTGGTAACTACCTCAATCAGTATGCATATGATAATTATGAACAAGTTTGGGGGTATCACCCGAATTTTTCATGGAGCTACAACTATCAAGACCAATACTCTACTCCAAATCCAACATACACGCCGGAATTCTCATATCAACCTCTATTAAAAGAAGAAAATTCAAGGTTGGAGGATTTGTGGTCCAAGTTCGAGGAGAGAGGGATTAATCAAACGTGTTCAATTCTAAATCTTGCGGATCAGATAAAGCAAATGACCAAAGTCATAAACAACCTTCCTCCAAACACTTGGCTTTATGACATGGATGACGAAATTGATGAAGTGCCCGAACAAAATCTACAACTGGATGAGACACGAGATGTTGAAAAAGAGGAGACAAGTGGGGATAATGAAAATAAGGTCGGTGAAGAACTAACTATGATTACCAACGAGGAGGAGCCGATGTTATTAGTGTCCCAAGTTCCTTCTCCGCCAAAGTTCAAGAATCCGGTTAGATTTGCAAAACCATGTCCGCTAGGTAGTCATTTCGTCGGCAATACTCCTTGTGACGTAAAAGCGAGTACAACTTCGAAGCCATGGTTCAATGAGTTGGAGAAGATAGAAGAAGAGATTGTTGTGTCTGACAAGCCTCAATGCCAGAATCTATTCGCAGACACAATGAAAAAAATACCTAGATATTGGACGTTCTTTAATGTGATCTTATCTAAACAAAGCATGCTAGGTGACTTTAATACAATGGTTATCGTAAATGTGAACCTACCAAAAGCTATATTATTTTCGATGGATGGAGGGTTCCTCAACTTTCGAAGAGGAATTGGATAGCATTGACCAGACAAAGTCAGGCTGAAAGACTATAAATCGTCAATGATCGGGGAGGCAACCTGTGAATTTTTATATTTATATGCTTTACTAGTTTATTTAGTAGATAGGAATTAATTTGCTTAGTAAGTTCTCTTATAATGTAATACATGTTGTCTCTCTTCATTGCAGGTATTGGAGGTTCAATGGATAGGAAAATGATCGTCGCTACCATCGCCACCAAAGACCTCACGTTTAGGCGATTATGTGGAAGTTCTTTTACTTATCGCTATATTCTTACAATGAGGACATTGTAATTGCTAAGTTTGAGGGAGTTTAGTTTAGTTCGTTATTGCATGTTTAGTTTCATGTTTATGTTATGTTATTTTGCATATGTTGTTAATATAGTTTAGGTTCATTATAAAAAAAAAATCAAAAATAATAGTTAGTTACTATGTTCATTTTGCATAAGTCCAGCGGTTTGTTATAGTTAAGTTTATTTTGGCCAATGATGAAATTGGAATTGGGTAGATAAGTATAATACTGACTATTAGAGCTTTGATGTGATTTCTTGTTATGAATTGAATCTTTTTCTGTTTGAAACTAGTATAATAATGATAGCACAGTAAAAACAACTTGTTGATTGATTGAGTTTAAATTGATACATAATGGGACTCTAAAGGATAATGCTAGTTTGAATGAAAGAATGACAACAATAAGTAGTGATGACTAAAGTTAGACAAGAACCTAAGTTTGGGGGAATATATGTGGGGTATATAAGCTTTAAAAAAAACATGTTAAGTCTTGTGGTGGGTTGAGGAGAAACACTCCCCATAAACACAAGCGTGAGATGGAGCGTAAAACGCACTCACCAACCATCTATCAAAAGAAAAAGAAAAGGGAAATAATCATGAGAAAAGAGCAAAAAGCCCCCGTGTAAAAAAAAAGAGAAGGAAGAAAAGAAAGTATAAGTATCCTACATGTACCCTTGAATTTAATTGAGTTTAATTTTAGTTGAATCGTGCCTATCTTTGAGATTTCTTGAGTTTACACTGTATGATGCCTTCGAAGAGACTTGTTATGTGTTAAATTTGATTTTATATCAGTTAACATGGTTGTTGAGCACACACACGCACTATACCAGTAATAACAGTTTAAGACTTGATGATTGACTAGGAAATTGTTGATTGGTTTTGATATGAAGTATTGTCGTGTTTGCTTGATTGCTCTAAGGTCGAGTGAATAGATTTGATTCTATCAAATACCTGGATTCAGAGGGCATATATATTAGTTGCATTTCATTGCATTGCATTGCATTATGTTGTGTTACTTGGGGACAAGCAACAGTTTAAGTTTGGGGGTATTTGATAAGTGGATTTTATATACACTTATCCGGTATGTTTTACTTGAATTAGTTGCTTATATTTATGTGTCTTAGTTATTTTTCATGCATTTTGTGTTCATTTTATAGGTTATACGTTTGGGAGCGGTGTGAGCAACTATTGGTAAGGAAAAGCAAAGAAAACACAAAGAAAAGCAAACCGGACATCATTTGGGCTTTCATATTTACTTCATGTTCTTGTTTTGGAACTTATCTTACATTGAAGAGCATCGTCTTAGCTTTCCAGAACATTTTGAATCATTCCAATCGGAGTTTGGATGCAAGAGTTATGATCGTTGTACCAACGGACGTCGAACGTCATGGTTTTGGGTGGTCATTTGCATAGCAGTTACTTCCCATTCAATTTCAGGCTTCATCCGCCCAGAATTTCTCAATCCTAAAAGAATGAAAGTTGTATACCTCGTCGATATCTTCGATTTGATAGGTGGTAGGTCCCGTAAATTCTCCCGGATCAAAAGTTATGGCCGTTTTCCCAAAGGACGTCGGAGCAGAAAATGTCAGAACTTGGGGCTAGCGCCGGGGCGCCCAAAATAGGCCTATGCCGATCAAAGGTCGGGCGCCGGGGAGCAAGATGTCTGAAAGATCAAGCCGTCATTTGGGGCCGGTTCTTGAGCTTGGGGAAGAGGTTGGTTGCGGCTTGGATGCGTTTTGGGCGAATTTTGACACCTTTTTGACTCCAAATTGGATTGAGTTTGTTCCTAAGCTCAAAATTGGACTTGTAATCTATAAATACTTGATGTAAGGCATAAAATAAAGGGGGATTACATAGCTTAGCTTAGATAAAACACTCCATTAGATTAGAAATAAACCCAAGTTCTTAATTAGCCATTGGAGATTGAAGCAAATTGAAGAATACTGAAGATCAAGAGCAAGAGCAAGAGGGGAGCATCAGATTTGCTGACAACAGATTCTATTCTCTTCTCTTATCATACTTTTATCTTTTAATGTCTATTCAGTTATGGATTCTTGATTTTAATTCAATGACTATGAACTAATTCTTTTATTAAGATTTCAATTGAACCTTTTATGTCTATAAATTAGTTATTTGATTTATTCCAATTATTTCTGTCAAAGTGAATTGTTTATCTTGTCTTGAGCTTATTGATTAATTATCTGATCTGTAATTACCTTGTTACTCTAGAAGGAATTGAAAGAGGAATTCTAGGGTTAGAACTGGGCATGATAACATGTGACTTAGTTATTTGCATGATGAATAATTAGGTTTGTGAATTGAATGGAAATATATGTTCACCGCATGTAACACATAAGGAATTGGAATTGAAGGAGTTTAATTCAATTGTTTTGCATAGGAATATAGCAAAATTAATCTGGATTAAATAGAAGGCAATTGATCACTTGGAAAAGGACTTTTGGCATTTGAGAATTCCTGTTAACAATTCAGTAGACATAATAATTGGGATAATTGGATAATTGATTTATAGTTCATAATTGGGGATATTGAACTCTTAATCTTTATTTATTTAAATTAATTTTAGAGTAATCTAGTTTTAATTGATTAATTTAGTTTTCTTAATTAGAAAAATAACAATTTATGGTTGTTTAAATAAAATTGATTTGGTTAAGAGTTAGTACTTGGTAATTTTTATTAAATAATTCCTCGTGGGAACGATACTTTTCTTATCACTTTATTACTTGTTGACCGTGTATACTTGTACGTTTGCTTTGATTGTGAAATCAACCAACAATGTCGAAGAAGCATTGTTGGAACTCGAGATTAAAATAAAGGAAAAATTATCCTCTGTGGTGTAGGTATTATTAGCGAGATTCTAGGGACAGAATCCTTATAAGGAGGGAAGAGTGTAACGCCCCGAGAAAATCGGATTTTTGAGAATTAAATTTTTTTTTTTTATTAAATGAATTTAATGGATTATTTATGGAGCAAGCTAATTGAAGGTCGTTCTATGACCTAAACATATCAGAACGTCGTAGTATTTTGGCTACGTGGTAGAATTAAAGTGTTTGAATTTTCAAGACGAAAATAAAAGCTTTCCGAGAAATTTTTCGAAAAACATTATTCATGCATTTCTGCTCGAAAATTATTTTTGAACTTTCGAGAAATACGTAACGATAGAATATCGAAGTGAGATGGAATATCCAATAATATTTCAGTTATGGAAAATGTAATATTTTGCCTGTGGACTTAAAACCTAACGTTTAAGGAAAATGATTTACGAAAAGGAAATGTAATGTGATAAATGAAGTAAAGCGATGATTGTATTATACGTATGTATTGTACGAGGTAATGAATATGAATACTACATGAGGTAGTATATGAGAATGTATGAATGATGGTATATCGTATATAAGTAATAAGTATACGAGTTAAAATACGAGAATTATACGTGGAGTATATGTTATAAGGCTTTAAGCCAATTGTAATGAATTAGTAGGATTGTGTAGGAAATGGTTAAGTCCAATAGAATTAATGTGCAAGCCTAAGTGTTTGTAATGTGAAGCCCAATGTAAATTAATGTGAAGCCCAAAAGAAGTTAAGGATCAAAGCCAAAGTGTTTGATAATGCAAGCCCAAATGAGTTAAGTAAGTTAATTAATCTAAGGCCCAAAGTAAATATCCAATGGGTTAAGAGTTGGTTTAAACCTATGAGGCAAACCATGGATGATCCAAATTAGGGAGCAAGTAAACTTAGAGTCTAAGTAAGTGTGGTGAGCACACAAAGTGATTAATGTGATTAACAAAGAACCTTAAGGGCTAAGTGTAGTAATGATCAAGTATACTTAATAATTAAATAAGTGTGATGACCAAGTGTGGTGGTGAGCAAGTAAGGTGACTTAATGGCTAAGAGGAGTGGTGAGCAAGAGTTGTGATGGCCAAGCAAAATATGTGGAGGCCAAGTAACTTAATGAGCAAGTAGTGAATAGTAAGGAGGTGATTAAGGAGGTGGAGTGGCCTTATGACCCTTTTTACCCTCACTTTGGAATGCCTATAAATAGAGAGCTTCAATTCATTTTGTTGGTTGTTCATTTCCTCTCAAGCTAAGCAACTTATTTGGTTGAGGGAATAAGCACATATAAGTTAGACTTTCCTTGTTAGTTTTTGCACCAACCACTTATAAGTTGAGAGCTTAGTGGTTTGAGGGAAAAAGCTAGAAAGCTAGAGTTTTTATTTCAAGAGGCAAGAAGAAGATTAAGGATTAGTCAAGTGATCATCAAAGGGTAAGAACTTAAACCATGATTTCTTTCTCTTCCTTTAGTAGAGAAGGGGGTATTGGTAGAATAGCATGCTAAGAAGAAATTGGAATGATACACCAAAGGGCTTAAGTCTTAATAAGCCGGATAAGTCATGAATATGTAATTCATTCATAAATAAGTTATGAACTTATAATGGAAGTATAAGAACTTGTTAGAACTTGTAACATGTTTACATTAATAAAGCTAGCATGATTAATAAGATGTAAGAATAAGGATTAAAGGACTTAACTTATTAATAAGTCATAAGCAATGAAAACAAGTATGTTATACTTTAATAAATAGTTTATAAGTTTATGAGTTTTGAACTTATTAAGAACAAGTAATAACTTATCATGTTTATAATTTAACAAAGCATGTATGTCAAGATGATAGTATGATGGATTGAATCCAATTGAATCGGTTTAAAAATCTCAAGTAATAAAGTTTCGCCGGAATTCACACAATTAGACGACGATCGTCGAATTCGTGAAATTCTCGGAATGGAAATCGAATTTTGATATTGAGCTTCGAAACATTAGTTTTCAATGGAGACAAGTTGTATTTGTCATTATAGAGTTGCGGACTTAAAATGTCCGGATTCCGACTTAGAACAAAGAAACGAGCGTTGAACGTTCACGAACGTTTATAGTTTTCGTTAAAAAGGGACTAATAGGTGAAATTTTAGCAAACGAAGTCGAATAGATAAAATTCTTGCATAAACGCATAGAGTACGTAATTTGTGAACCGTAGGCTCTTGAATGAGCCAATTCAGACTTATAACAAAGAAGTTACGAGTCCGAGAATCTCGCAAAGTTGAAAATCTGTCAAAACTATCTGTGGCTCAGACTCACGTATGCATGACTCCAAGCTTAAATGGCCAAGGCCGCAGCCTCCAAAGTAAGCCGGACTACGCAAACTCGCGTGCAATAAGTGACTATTTAACAAAGGGACTCGCCAGCCGCAGTCACGAAGTCCGGTCTCCAAGCCCCAATCGGGCGACGCCTTGAACGCCAACACAACAAAGGATCACCAGGTACAGCCGCCAAAATTTTAAAAGCTAGACAATGAAGAATGGTTACAAGTGGAAATGAATGGGAATTGTTAACAATGAGTTAAGGAACTTAATCAAACATTGTTATGTTATAATTAAACCCCAAGTATGATATCTTAGGGTTAAAGAAGGTCAATTGAATATGAACGTGAACTATACGTAATAAGTACACATAACCAATGACGATCGAGTTTCGATTAATAACGTAAGGACGTTAATAAGCCGTAAGAAAAGTTGATTAACTCGAACTGAGTTGTATTAATGAAATAATTTCACTTAAGTGTTATAAGAGAACGAAGTTGGTAAGGACGATGTAAAAGAATGATGGAAAGCCGGAACCAATAAATAACAAATCTAATACAGGATTAGATTGAGAAGTAGGGTAAGATTCTTTAGGAGCCAAGTATGTTCATTCATGACCTAATGTGGTATGTTATGTGATTATGTGTTGTAGAGACTGTAAAGACTCAAAGGAAACGTAATTATTCGGTAGCAGACGCTGAAGGCAAGTTTTTCTTAAATGCTTCTCTAACCTTCGTGTTAGCCAAGTTTTCAAATGATTCAAATTATGAGATGCATGTATGGTTTTGAAGAAAGAGTCGATGCCAGTTTTAGCTCGGCTAGACTAATCGTGATAGATTGATTGAACTGTTTACAAGTCTTTCAATATAGAATTGTTAACGCTATCCTACACCAATTATTGGGTACGGATTCAAGGTAAGCCTGAATATGAATAAACAAATGTATTTTCATCGAGTATTCGATGGGCACGTGAGGTTGCCACAACTTAAACGTACACACGTTTAATGGATGTAGTGTTGATCAACATAGGGTACTATAGTCTGATCACCTAGATGTACTCGTAAGATATGCCGGACTTACGGACTTCGTGTTGGGTTGTCCTTTTCAAAGAAACTATAAGACGTTCACGTCTTGAACCAGAATTGATGAATATTGTTATTGTAAAATGTTTTGAAGGAATAAGGAAAGCTATTTTGAATTATTGATGGTACTTCGTAACTATTATCCAGTTATTGAAGATATACGATTCCTATGTTTCAAGCATGCTTTTAAAAATGAAATTGTAGTACTTGCTGAGCTTGTTATGCTCACACTTGCTTGAACCATATGATTGCAGCTTAGACGATATGACCAAAGGATTTGACAAGGATAAAGTGAAGGCTAAAGCGAACTTGTAGAGTACCTATGTAATAGTATAGGTTTGTAATGATAATATTTGATATTATGACAAGAACAAATGTAACGGTTATAAAGAACCTGGGGAATGGTAGTAATGTTTTGGAATATATATAAGACATATTCGTTTTTTTGAGGCTTTTTCAATTAAATGTTTGTGTGAACTATAGCACCATGGAGAACCATCTGTCTGGTTGAAAGAGACCAGGATTTGGGGGCGTCACACCATTTGTAATCCATCTTAGGAGTACCAAAATGTATCATGATCTTCGTCAAACAGTTTGGTGGAGCAATATGAAGAGAGAGATAGCACTGTTTATCTCAAGGTGTCTAACTTGTCAACGAGTTAAAGTGGAGCATCAAGTACCAAAAGGTCCATTACAACCACATGAAATTCCAGAATGGAAGTGGGAGGACATTACCATGGATTTCGTTATCGGTCTTCCTAAGGTTTCTCAAGGCATAGATGTGATTTGGGTCATTGTTGATAGATTGACCAAGTCTGCTCATTTCTTACCGATACGAGAAACTTATACACTTGAATGCCTTGCTCGTATGTATATAAACGAGATTGTAAGACTGCATGGTATGCCAGTATCCATAGTTTCTGATCGAGACCCAAGATTCACTTCACGATTTTAGGTTAGTTTGCAAAAAGCTATGGGCACGGATTTACGATTTAGCTCGGCATATCATCCTCAGATGGACGGGCAGTCGGAGAAGACGATTCAAACTCTTGAAGATCTATTAAGACTCTGTGTCCTTGACTTCAAGGGAAGTTGGGACAAGTTCTTACCATTGGTGGAGTTTTCCTACAACAACAGTTATCAAGCAAGTATTGGCATGACTCCATTCTAAGCGTTGTATAGAAGAAAGTGTCGTTCTCTAGTATGCTGGGATGAGATGGGTGAAGCAATGTTGTTGGGACCAGAGTTGGTACGTATGACTACGAAAAAGATTCAAACGATCCGAAAACGTATAAAAACCTCACAAGATCGACAAAAGAGTTATGTCGATCTTCATCGAAAGGACGTGGAATTCAATATAGGAGATCATGTGTTGCATGTGTTGTTACGTGTTGCTCCATGGAAAGGAGTTATGAGATTTGGAAAGAAAGGAAAGCTCAATCCTCGATTCATCGGCCCATTTTTAATCCTTGATCGAGTAAGAACTGTGGCCTATAAATTCACTTTACCGCCAAGTATGTCTCGTGTTCATAACGTTTTTCACATATTCATGTTACGTAAATATGTGGAAGACCCGAACCACATTATTGAGTTAGAACCTGACGAAATAGCGTAAGATTTGACGTATGAAGAGGTTCCTGTTCAAATCTTGGATAAGAAGGAACATATTCTACGCTCTAAGGTTATACCTCAAGTCAAAGTTTTGTGGAGAAACCACGATGTTGAGGAAATGACCTTGGAGTTAGAATTTGAAATGAAATCAAGGTATTCTTACCTCTTCGACATACCAGGTACGTACCCTAATTTTGAGGGAGAAATTTCATAAGAAGGGGAGGTTGTAAGACCCCAATTTTTATAAATAAAGGTGAATTTTATATAAATATCATTTTTGAATATTATGGAATGAATTTGATATAATGTTATAGTTGTGGGTAATATTTATAAATTTTGAAAAATATGCAAGTTGCTATACAATATTCGATTTGTAATAACCCCAAAATAGGTTCATTCCATCCAACCCATTCTGAGTCGCCAAATATATGGTACGAAAAACAACTACAACTTTATTACAACAATTGTCGTGGCAAAAATACAACAACACATATGCTATGAGTTCGATACAAATATATACCAATCAGAAGTACGTCACAATGACACTTACATAAAGGTATAGTCAAAACTGCTTTTAGAAATTAGAATCTTTGGGAAGTGCTCAAGGAAACCTTCATACATGGGAGGCCATGCTTTTAGGTTATGGTAGATATCATATGGCCACTGTAATTATCCTTGGTCAATCTAATAAACCCCAAAGAAAAACGAGAAGATTACTATCATATTCTTCCCAATGGTGAGTCTTTCTCGACATATCATTATCTCCCACTGCCTCTAATTGGGTATTATACTCCAAACAAACACCAAGATTATATAGGTAGTGCTTGTAAATATACTCAAAGAAGTGGATGAGCACAACCATGTCTTTATGATAACACGAGGTCAGATGTCATTAGACATCTTGTATGATAGTGACAAAACACCCTTCCAAGTTAAATTCACCTCACCCTCAACATCTATAGACCACCACTCTATTCCTCGCTATCCCCGCTCGACCCAAACTACACTTTTATTACCCGAAAGGAATTGTGAAACAAAAGGGTGAGCACAACTAGCTCAAGAAAGAATATTATGACTAAAGATAAATAAATTATCAATAGTCTTCATCAAGAATAAATCGTAGATTTAGAACATACGGTAGATGATAAAACTTTTCAACCATAGTTGCAATGAATGAGCAATCCATTAGAAGAGTCAAATAGACTATAAAGTCTATTGTCTTCTCCATGTTAAAAATCCACCAACAATGTTTTATCCTCGTAACATCAATCAACAATTCCTCGCCCACAATCACGTGTATAACTCATAATCGTAATTGTAGTTCTAAATTCTTTTCTCATCCAAGACAAAGATAATTTTCATCACTTGTCTTTACTCCGGAAACATCAAAGATCATGGTTATACCAAATCACAGCCTCGCTCATAATCATACTAATAAATTCATCTTTGCACCACGGCCAAAGATATTCATCAACAGATTCATCTTTACACTACAAAGCTAAAGATATTCAACAACGGGTCATCTTTGCATTACAAGCCAAAGATATTCATCAATAATTCATCTTTGCACCACAAAGCAAAGATATTCAACAACAAAGTCATCTTTGCATTTCGAGCAAAAGATATTCATCAATAATTCATCTTTGCACTACATGGCTAAAGATATTCAACAACAGTCATCTTTGCATTACGAGCAAAAGATATTCATCAATAATTCATCTTTGCACCATCGGCTAAAGATATTCAACAATGTGTCATCTTTGCATTACGAGCAAAAGATATTCATCAATAATTCATCTTTGCACTCATGGCTAAAGATATTCATCAATGTTGGTCATGTTCATTTAAAACACCGCTCATCTTTGCACCAGTGCCAAAGATATTCTTCGTAAATCATTCATCTTTGCATTGATTTTATCCACGCCCAAAAATACCTCAAAAATAATCATAGTGGTGTAAAATTCAAGAATGATCAAAACATGGATACAATCAAAGCTAGTATCCAAAATAGATATTTTAGATTTAAAAGAAAAATTTTCATTTTTCTATGAATAGGCCGTGATTCGTGAATAGTGTCAGATACGTGAATAGTGCCGATAACGTGAATAAGAATCTTACACCAAAAGATAGAAATTCCAAAAAAACATCTTCACGCTTCATTAATAGTACTCGTGAATAAGAACTCGTGAATAGTAACTCATGAATAGTAACTAGTGAATAGTAACTCATGAATAGTAACCCCGACATGAAAAAGTTCCAAATTTGATAAAAAGTTTCAACCAATATTTCAAAGATAATGATATCAAGAAATAATATCATTCGAGAAGAAAATAACATCCTTACTATCCCTTACCTCGAAAAGACAAGACTTCTAGTTGAAACACCTTGGATATAGTGTCAAGGAACTTGCACCGCCTAACAATACTCAAAGTATACTCAAAATACTCACAAGAATACGCTCGATAATATAGAGAGAGAGAAAGAGAGAAAACTTGTTTCTGGTGTGATTTTCAATTCTAACTTAGCCCTCTATTTATAGGAAAATGTTAGACGTCAAGCATTTAACTCGCAACCCCGATGGCTTTTACTCGCTACTATTCCACCCACCAAAAATCAGCCATCTTCCCCAACAACCAAGAGTGGGGCCCACTCAATTCTAGAATTTTCCACCAAAACCTAATTTCCTAATCGCCACCTCTTAAAATTCATAACAAATCATACGCTCATTTTTAACGGCTCAAAATTTGTGACATATACTCAACTTATATATGTATAAAATATCCAAAATTACAACGATCCAACTAATCGGATCAAAATTTATAACTCACTTAATATAGTCAAGAACACCGATTTTTCGGACTATTAGTCCTTCTGACCATTTCATTCAAAATTTCACCACGTAAATATATCTACAAAGAATTTTTGGGTGATTCAAATTTCTCTGCTTAGCTTACTTCTAGGGCTTTCTTTTGATATATGGCTCATCTCTTAACTCATTATATATTAAAGAGTTATGGATTTTACAAAATCAAGTAATAAACTAATTTTTCCGAAAATCCCATATTTTGTTCTCCATTTCACAAATACCGATAAAACACCTCATCATTAATTCCTTCACTTATAACCACATAAATAAATCCATCATTTATATCCACATCAAATAAATATTTTCTTATCATATGAATCAATAATTAATTATTCACAAATAATATTACGTAATCACATTTATGACAACCAAAGTAGCTCCTCAGAAAGAGGGGCTTTCCAATAAGAATTCTCCTCATCATGCGCAGCAATTAGGTGACCAAACCTCTCCTCGATGTAACTTTCTAGACATTGCCAATAATGCTATCTAATAATATTATTCAAATAATATGAATTATTGATCCGATAATGGAAATATCAGTGCGTTGATAATTATCGAACAACAATAATATAAAATATCAACACAAAGAATTATTGAATCAATAAAATAAAATATTGAACAAGAATTATCGTAACAATTATTGAGTAGTGCCTTCTCACGTAAGAATCAATAATTGAAAAAAATATCTGCAATACCGCGTGCTCATCGCGCAACAACGCCAGACATTTTTTTTACCAACCGTATTCCAACAAATGTTAATCTGTGAACGATTACGCTGCTATTATTTATAAAAACTTAATTTTGTCGCTTTTCTTCATCCGACGCTTATTCGTTATGGGGCCCATAAAATCGCTGTCGCCGCATTTAATATTCCCTACGTAAAGAATATTCCACCACCAAACTAATATTCCCCACAACAATGAATACTTTATAACTTCTGCGTATTTTGAAAAAAAAATTTCATATATCACCCTTAACTTTAACTTTTATCAATTTAACCATTTAATGAATAGAAAAATTGAATACTTTTATTTCATAAAATTCGGTCTTACAATCTCCCTCCTTATGAAATTTTTCGTCATTCTCGAATTTTACGCATTCGGTATTTCAAAGAGTTGAGAATACCTTGTTTTCATTTCAAAGATTCTATCTCCCCCGTCATCATGATTTCTCCATCGCTCATCTCCCGTATTTCGGATATCATTCTAGAATATAGCTTTCAAAACAAAGGTTAATTGAGCAATTAACATATCACATAATATCTCGATATTATGACCGACCAACAAATAAGCTTTAGTAGACACACTAAATAAGGATTTACTCATCTCTCCTCCTAGTTCTATTCCCGATCTCCGCCAGAGATCATATCCCTAAAGCTCGATACTAAATGTAACAACCCCAAAATAGGTTCATTCCATCCAACCCATTCTCGAGTCGCCAAATATATGGTACGTAAAAACAACTACAACTTTATTACAACAATTGTCAGGCAAAAAAATACAACAACACATATGCCATGAGAGTTTGATACAAAATATATACCAATCAGAAGACGTCACAATGACACTTACATAAAGGTATAGTCAAAACCTGCTTTTAGAAATTAGAATCTTTGGGAAGTGCTCAAGGAAACCTTCATATATGGGAGGCCATGCTTTTAGGTTATGGTAGATATCATATGGCCACGTAATTATCCTCGTCAATCTAATAAACCCCAAAGAAAAACGAGAAGATTACTATCATATTCTTCCCAATGGTGAGTCTTCTCTCGACATATCATTATCTCCATCGCCTCTAATTGGGTATTATACTCCAAACAAACACCAAGATTATATAGGTAGTGCTTGTAAATATACTCAAGAAGTGGATGAGCACAACCATGTCTTATGATAACACGAGGTCAGTATGTCATTAGACATCTTGTATGATAGTGACAAAACACCCTTCCAAGTTAAATTCACCTCACCTCAACATCTATATTCACCACTCTATTCCCTCGCTATCCCCGCCGACCCAAGCCTACACTTTTATTACCCGAAAGGAATCAGGAAACAAAAGGGTGAGCACAACTAGCTCAAGAAGAATATTATGACTAAAGATAAATAAATTATCAATAGTCTTCATCAAGAATAAATCGTAGATTTAGAACATATGGTAGATGATAAAACTTTTCAACCATAGTCATAAATGAATGAGCAATCCATTAGAAGAGTCAAATAGACTATAAAGTCTATTCTTCTTCCATGTTAAAAATCCACCAACAATGTTTTATCCCCGTAACATCAATCAACAATTCCTCGCCCACAATCACGTGTATAACTCATAATCGTAATTGTAGTTCTAAATTTCTTTCCTCATCCAAGACAAAGATAATTTTCATCACTTGTCTTTACCCAAACATCAAAGATCATGGTTATACCAAATCACGCCTCGCTCATAATCATACTAATAAATTCATCTTTGCACCACGGCCAAAGATATTCATCAACAGCTCATCTTTACACTACAAAGCAAAGATATTCAACAACGGGTCATCTTTGCATTACAAGCCAAAGATATTCATCAATAATTCATCTTTGCACCACAAAGCAAAGATATTCAACAACAGTCATCTTTGCATTACGAGCAAAAGATATTCATCAATAATTCATCTTTGCACTACGGCCAAAGATATTCAACAACAGTCATCTTTGCATTACGAGCAAAAGATATTCATCAATAATTCATCTTTGCACCATCAAGCTAAAGATATTCAACAACAAAGTCATCTTTCAGATTACGAAAGCAAAAGATATTCATCAATAATTCATCTTCACACTAACCATCACAAAGATATTCATCATTGGTCATGTTCATTTCAAAACACTGCTCATCTTTGCACTCATGTGCCAAAGATATTCTTCGTAAATCATTCATCTTTGCATCGATTTTATCCACGCCCAAAAATACCTCAAAAATAATCATAGTGGTAAAATTCAAGAATGATCAAAACATGGATACAATCAAAGCTAGTATCCAAAATAGATATTTTAGACTTAAAAGAAAAATTTTCATTTTTTTCTATGAATAGTCCGATTCGTGAATAAGTGTCAGATACGTGAATAAAGGCCGATACGTGAATAAGTAACTCGACACCAAAAGATAGAAATTTCACAAAAAACATCTTCACGCTTTACTTAATAGTACTCGTGAATAAGAACTCGTGAATAGTAACTCATGAATAGTAACTCGTGAATAAGTAACTCATGAATAGTAACCCCACATGAAAAAGTTCCAAATTTGATAAAAAGTTCCAACCAATATTTCAAAGATAATGATATCAAGAAATAATATCATTCGAGAAGAAAATAACATCCCTTACTATCCCTTACCTCCTTAAAGACAAAGACTTCTAAAAAAACACCTGATATAGTGTCAAAGGAACTTGCACCGCCTAACAATACTCAAAGTATACTCAAAATACTCACAAGAATACGCTCGATAATATAGAGAGAGAAAGAGAGAAAACTTGTTTTCGTGTGATTTTCAATTCTAACTTAGCCCTCTATTTATAGGAAAATGTTAGACACGCCAAGCAGACTTAACTCGCAACCCCGATGGCTTTTACTCGCTACTATTCCACCCACCAAAATCAGCCATCTTCCCCAACAACCAAGAGTGGGGCCCACTCAATTCTAGAATTTTCCACCAAAACCTAATTTCCAATCGTTACCTCTTAAAATTCATAACAAATCATACGCTCATTTTTAACTGCTCAAAATTTGTGGACATATACTCAACTTATATATGTATAACATATCCAAAATTACAACGATCCAACTACCGGATCAAAATTTATAACTCACGCAATATAGTCAAGAACAATCGATTTTTCGGACTATTAGTCCTTCTGACCAGCTTTCATTCAAAATTTTCACCACGAAATATCTACAAAGAATTTTTGGGTGATTCAAATTTCTACACTAGCTTAGCTTTACTTAGGGCTTTCTTTTGATATATGGCTCATCTCTTAACTCATTATACATTAAAGAGTTATGGATTTTACAAAATCAAGTAATAAACTAATTTTTTCGAAAATCCCATATTTTGTTCTCCATTTCGACAAATAACCGATAAAACACCTCATCATTAATTCCTTCACTTATAACCACATAAATAAATCCATCATTTATATCCACATCAAATAAATATTTTCTTATCATATGAATCAATAATTAATTATTCACAAATAATATTACGTAATCACATTTATGACAACCAAAGCCGCTCCTCAGAAAGAGGGGCTTTCCAATAAGAATTTCTCCTCATCGACGCGCAAGCAATTAGGTGACCAAACCTCTCCTCGATGTAACTTTCTAGACATTGCCAATAATGCTATCTAATAATATTATTCAAATAATATGAATTATTGATCCGATAATGGGAAATATCGTGCGTTGATAATTATTGAACAACAATAATATAAAATATCAACACAAAGAATTATTGAATCAATAAAATAAAATATTGAACAAGAATTATCGTAATAATTATCGAGTAAAGTGCCTTCTCACGTAAGAATCAATAATTGAAAAATATCGTAATACCGTAAAGTATCATCAAGCAACAACGCCAGACATTTTACTTTTACCAACCGGTATTCCAATGTTGTTAATAATCAGAACGATTACGCCGTTATTTATAAAAACTTAATTTTGTCATTTTCTTCATCCGGCGCTTATTCTCGTTATGGGGCCCATAAATAGTCGCTACTGGTCGCATTTAATATTCCCTACGTAAAGAATATTCCACCACCAAACTAATATTCCCACAATAATGAATACTTTATACCACTTGTGTATTTTGAAAAAAAAAAATTTCATATATCACCTTTAACTTTAACTTTTATCAATTTAACCATTTAATCGAATATAAAAAATTGAATACTTTTATTTCATAAAATTCGGTCTTACAATCTCCCTCCTTATGAAATTTCATCGCCCCTAAATTTACGCACTGGTATTTCAAAGAGTTGAGAATACCTTGTTTTCATTTCGCATTCTATCTCCCCGTCATCATGATTTCTCCATTGCTTCATCTCCCGTATTTCAGATATCATTCTAGAATACAACTTCAAAACAAAGGTTAATTGAGCAAATTAATATATCACATAATATCTCGATATTATGATCGACCAACAAATAAGCTTTAGTAGGACACACAATAAGGATTTACTCATCTCTCCTCCTAGTTCTATTCCCGATCTCCGCCAGAGATCATATCCCTAAGCTCGATATACAAATGTAACAACCCCAAAATAGGTTCATTCCATCCAACCCATTCTCGAGTCGCCAAATATATGGTACGTAAAAAACAACTACAACTTTATTACAACAATTGTCGTGGCAAAATACAACAACACATATGCTCGTGAGTTTGGATACAAATATATACCAACCAGAAGACGTCACAATGACACTTTACATAAAGGTATAGTCAAAAACTGCTTTTAGAAATTAGAATCTTTGGGAAGTGCTCAAGGAAACCTTCATACATGGGAGGCCATGCTTTTAGGTTATGGTAGATATCATATGGCCACGTAATTATCCTCGTCAATCTAATAAACCCCAAAGAAAAACGAGAAGATTACTATCATATTCTTCCCAATGGTGAGTCTTTCTCGACATATCATTATCTCCACTGCCTCTAATTGGGTATTATACTCCAAACAAACACCAAGATTATATAGGTAGTGCTTGTAAATATACTCAAAGAAGTGGATGAGCACAACCATGTCTTATGATAACACGAGGTCAGATGTCATTAGACATCTTGTATGACAGTGACAAAACACCCTTCCAAGTTAAATTCACCTCACCTCAACATCTATAGACCACCACTCTATTCCTCGCTATCCCCCCGCCGACCCAAACCTACACTTTTATTACCCGAAAGGAATTGTGAAACAAAAGGGTGAGCACAACTAGCTCAAGAAGAATATTATGACTAAAGATAAATAAATTATCAATAGTCTTCATCAAGAATAAATCGTAGATTTAGAAACATATGGTAGATGATAAAACTTTTCAACCATAGTCATAAATGAATGAGCAATCCATTAGAAGAGTCAAATAGACTATAAAGTCTATTGTCTTTCCATGTTAAAAATCCACCAACAATGTTTTATCCTCGTAACATCAATCAACAATTCCTCGCCCACAATCACGTATAACTCATAATCGTAATTGTAGTTCTAAATTTTCCTCATCCAAGACAAAGATAATTTTCATCACTTGTCTTTACCCGAAACATCAAAGATCATGGTTATACCAAATCACGCCTCGCTCATAATCATACTAATAAATTCATCTTTGCACCACGGCCAAAGATATTCATCAACAGCTCATCTTTACACTACAAAGCAAAGATATTCAACAACGGGTCATCTTCAGATTACAAGCCAAAGATATTCATCAATAATTCATCTTTGCATACAAAGCAAAGATATTCAACAACAAGTCATCTTTGCATTACGAGCAAAAGATATTCATCAATAATTCATCTTTGCACTACTAATGGCCAAAGATATTCAACAACAGTCATCTTTGCATTACGAGCAAAAGATATTCATCAATAATTCATCTTTGCACCATCAAGCTAAAGATATTCAACAACAGTCATCTTTCAGCATTACGAGCAAAAGATATTCATCAATAATTCATCTTGACCATGGTTGGCTAAAGATATTCATCACTTGGTCATGTTCATTTAAACACTGCTCATCTTTGCACTACAGCCAAAGATATTCTTCGTAAATCATTCATCTTTGCATCGATTTTATCCACGCCCAAAAATACCTCAAAAATAATCATAGTGGTGTAAAATTCAAGAATGATCAAAACATGGATACAATCAAAGCTAGTATCCAAAATAGATATTTTAGATTTAAAAGAAAAATTTTCATTTTTCTATGAATAGTGTCGATTCGTGAATAGTGTCAGATACGTGAATAAAGGCCAGATACGTGAATAGTAACTCTCACACCAAAAGATAGAAATTCCACAAAAAACATCTTCACGCTTCATTAATAGTACTCGTGAATAAGAACTCGTGAATAGTAACTCATGAATAGTAACTCGTGAATAGTAACTCATGAATAGTAACCCCATATGAAAAAGTTCCAAATTTGATAAAAAGTTCCAACCAATATTTCAAAGATAATGATATCAAGAAATAATATCATCGAGAAGAAAATAACATCCCTTATATCCTTACCTCAAAAGACAAGATTTTAGTTGAAACACCGGATATAGTGTCAAAGGAACTTGCACATGCCTAACAATACTCAAAGTATACTCAAAATACTCACAAGAATATACACTCGATAATATAGAGAGAAAGAGAGAAAACTTGTTTCGTGTGATTTTCAATTCTAACTTAGCCCTCTATTTATAGGAAAATGTTAGCACACCAAGGCACTTAACTCGCAACCCGATGGCTTTACCGCTACTATTCCACCCACCAAAAATCAGCCATCTTCCCAACAACCAAGAGTGGGGCCCACTCAATTCTAGAATTTTCCACCAAAACCTAATTTCCTAATCGGCCACCTCTTAAAATTCATAACAAATCATACGCTCATTTTTAACGGTTCAAAATTTGTGGACATATACTCAACTTATATATGTATAACATATCCAAAATTACAACGATCCAACTACGGATCAAAATTTATAACTCACTTAATATAGTCAAGAACACCGATTTTTTGGACTATTAGTCCTTCTGGACTGACCAGCTTTCATTCAAAATTTCACCATTTAAATATCTACAAAGAATTTTTGGGTGATTCAAATTTCTACAAGCTTAGCTTACTTCTAGGGCTTTCTTTTGATATATGGCTCATCTCTTAACTCATTATATATTAAAGAGTTATGGATTTTACAAAATCAAGTAATAAACTAATTTTTTCCGAAAATCCCATATTTTGTTCTCCATTTCGACAAAATACCGATAAAACACCTCATCATTAATTCCTTCACTTATAACCACATAAATAAATCCATCATTTATATCCACATCAAATAAATATTTTCTTATCATATGAATCAATAATTAATTATTCACAAATAATATTATGTAATCACATTTATGACAACCAGTAGCGCCCTCAGAAAGAGGGGCTTCCAATAAGAATTTCTCCTCATCGGGCGCCGCAATTAGGTGACCAAACCTCTCCTCGATGTAACTTTCTAGACATTGCCAATAATGCTATCTAATAATATTATTCAAATAATATGAATTATCGATCCGATAATGGGAAATATCTGCAAAGTTGATAATTATCGAACAACAATAATATAAAATATCAACACAAAGCAATTATGAATCAATAAAATAAAATATTGAATAAAGAATTATCGTAATAATTATCGAGTAGTGCTTCTCACGTAAGAATCAATAATTGAAAAAATACGGTAATACCGCAAGCATCGCAAGCAACAACGCCAGACATTTTTTACTTTACCAACCGGGTATTCCAATGTTGTTAATTCAGAACGATTACGCCGTTATTTATAAAAACTTAATTTTGTCATTTTCTTCATCCGACGCTTATTCGTTATGGGGCCCACAAATGATCGCTACTGCGCATTGCATTTAATATTCTCCTACGTAAAGAATATTCCACCACCAAACTAATATTCCCACAACAACAATGAATACTTTATACCCTCCTGTATTTTGAAAAAAAAAAATTTCATATATCACCCTTAACTTTAACTTTTATCAATTTAACCATTTACCTAATAAATAAAAATTGAATACTTTTATTTCATAAAATTCGGTCTTACAATCTCCCTCCTTATGAAATTTCGTCCCCTAAATTTACGCACGGTATTTCAAAGAGTTGAGAATACCTTGTTTTCATTTCGCATTCTATCTCCCCGCCATCATGATTTCTCCATTGCTCATCTCCCGTATTTCAGATATCATTCTAGAATACAAACTTCAAAACAAAGGTTAATTGAGCAAATTAATATATCACATAATATCTCGATATTATGACCGACCAACAAATAAGCTTTAGTAGGACACACTAGCGAAGGATTTACTCATCTCTCCTCCTAGTTCTATCCCCGATCTCCGCCAGAGATCATATCCCTAAGCTCGATACCTAAATGTAACAACCCCAAAATAGGTTCATTCCATCCAACCCATTCGAAGTCGCCAAATATATGGTACGAAAAACAACTACAACTTTATTACAACAATTGTCGGCAAAAAATACAACAACACATATGTCATGAGTTCGATACAAATATATACCAATCAGAAGACTCGATAACACAATGACACCTTACATAAAGGTATAGTCAAAACTGCTTTTAGAAATTAGAATCTTTGGGAAGTGCTCAAGGAAACCTTCATACATGGGAGGCCATGCTTTTAGGTTATGGTAGATATCATATGGCCACGTAATTATCCTCGTCAATCTAATAAACCCCAAAGAAAAACGAGAAGATTACTATCATATTCTTCCCAATGGTGAGTCTTTCTCGACATATCATTATCTCCACTCGCCTCTAATTGGGTATTATACTCCAAACAAACACCAAGATTATATAGGTAGTGCTTGTAAATATACTCAAAGAAGTGGATGAGCACAACCATGTCTTATGATAACACGAGGTCAGATGTCATTTAGACATCTTGTATGATAGTGACAAAACACCCTTCCAAGTTAAATTCACCTCACCCTCAACATCTATGTAATTCACCACTCTATTCCTCGCTATCCCCGCCACCGACCCAAGCCTACACTTTTATTACCCGAAAGGAATTGTGAAACAAAAGGGTGAGCACAACTAGCTCAAGAAGAATATTATGACTAAAGATAAATAAATTATCAATAGTCTTCATCAAGAATAAATCGTAGATTTAGAACATATGGTAGATGATAAAACTTTTCAACCATAGTCAGTAATGAATGAGCAATCCATTAGAAGAGTCAAATAGACTATAAAGTCTATTGTCTTTCCATGTTAAAAATCCACCAACAATGTTTTATCCTCGTAACATCAATCAACAATTCCTCGCCCACAATCACGTGTATAACTCATAATCGTAATTGTAGTTCTAAATTTCTTTCTCATCCAAGACAAAGATAATTTTCATCACTTGTCTTTACCCCAAACATCAAAGATCATGGTTATACCAAATCACGCGCCTCGCTCATAATCATACTAATAAATTCATCTTTGCACCACGGCCAAAGATATTCATCAACAGCTCATCTTTACACTACAAAGCTAAAGATATTCAACAACGGGTCATCTTCAGCATTACAAGCCAAAGATATTCATCAATAATTCATCTTTGCACTACAAAGCAAAGATATTCAACAACAGTCATCTTTTGCATTACGAGCAAAAGATATTCATCAATAATTCATCTTTGCACTACAAAGCTAAAGATATTCAACAACAGTCATCTTTGCATTACGAGCAAAAGATATTCATCAATAATTCATCTTGCACCATCAAAGCTAAAGATATTCAACAACAAGTCATCTTTGCATTACGAGCAAAAGATATTCATCAATAATTCATCTTTGCACCATCGCTAAAGATATTCATCACTTGGTCATGTTCATTTAAACACTGCTCATCTTTGCACCATGTGCCAAAGATATTCTTCGTAAATCATTCATCTTTGCATTGATTTTATCCACGCCCAAAAATACCTCAAAAATAATCATAGTGGTGTAAAATTCAAGAATGATCAAAACATGGATACAATCAAAGCTAGTATCCAAAATAGATATTTTAGATTTAAAAGAAAAATTTTCATTTTTCTATGAATAGTGCCAGATTCGTGAATAGTGTCAGATACGTGAATAAAGGCCGATACGTGAATAGTAACTCGACACCAAAAGATAGAAATTCCACAAAAAACATCTTCACGCTTTCATTAATAGTACTCGTGAATAAGAACTCGTGAATAATAGAACTCATGAATAATAAGTGAATAGTGAATAAGAATCAGAAATAGTAACCCGACATGAAAAGTTCCAAATTTGATAAAAAGTTCCAACCAATATTTCAAAGATAATGATATTCAAGAAATAATATCATCCGAGAAGAAAATAACATCCCTTATCCCTCAAAAAAAGACAAGATTTAGTTGAAACATATCTGATATAGTGTCAAGGGAACTTGCACCGCCTAACAATACTCAAAGTATACTCAAAATACTCACAAGAATACGCCGATAATATAGAGAGAGAAAGAGAGAAAACTTGTTTTCGTGTGATTTTCAATTCTAACTTAGCCCTCTATTTATAGGAAAATGTTAGACGCCAAGCAGCATTTAACTCGCAACCCGATGGCTTTTACTCGCTACTATTCCACCCACCAAAATCAGCCATCATCTTCCCCAACAACCAAGAGTGGGGCCCACTCAATTCTAGAATTTTCCACCAAAACCTAATTTCCTAATCGCCACCTCTTAAAATTCATAACAAATCATACGCTCATTTTAACGGCTCAAAATTTGTGGACATATACTCAACTTATATATGTATAACATATCCAAAATTACAACGATCCAACGGTCGGATCAAAATTTATAACTCACTTAATATAGTCAAGAACACCGATTTTTTTGGACTATTAGTCCTTCTGACCAGCTTTCATTCAAAATTTCACCCATTAAATATCTACAAAGAATTTTTGGGTGATTCAAATTTCTACAGCTTAGCTTACTTCTAGGGCTTTCTTTTGATATATGGCTCATCTCTTAACTCATTATATATTAAAGAGTTATGGATTTTACAAAATCAAGTAATAAACTAATTTTTCCGAAAATCCCATATTTTGTTCTCCATTTCGACAAATACCGATAAAACACCTCATCATTAATTCCTTCACTTATAACCACATAAATAAATCCATCATTTATATCCACATCAAATAAATATTTTCTTATCATATGAATCAATAATTAATTATTCACAAATAATATTACGTAATCACATTTATGACAACCAGCAGCTCCTGTGAAAGAGGGGCTTTCCAATAAGAATTTCTCCTCATCGCCGCCGCAATTAGGTGACCAAACCTCTCCTTGATGTAACTTTCTAGACATTGCCAATAATGCTATCTAATAATATTATTCAAATAATATGAATTATTGATCCGATAATGGGAAATATCAGGCAAAGTTGATAATTATCGAACAACAATAATATAAAATATCAACACAAAGAATTATTGAATCAATAAAATAAAATATTGAACAAGAATTATCGTAATAATTATTGAGTAGTGCCTTCTCACGTAAGAATCAATAATTGAAAAAATATCGTAATACCGCGTGCTACATCGCGCAACAACGCCAGACATTTTACTTTACCAACGGGTATTCCAACAAAGCAGTTAATTCAGAACGATTACGCCGTTATTTATAAAAACTTAATTTTGTCGCTTTTTTCATCCGACGCTATTTCGTTATGGGCCCATAAATATCGCTACTGGTCGCATTTAATATTCCCTACGTAAAGAATATTCCACACCAAACTAATATTCCCAACAATAATGAATATTTTATAACCACTGCGTATTTTGAAAAAAAAAATTTCATATATCACCCTTAACTTTAACTTTTATCAATTTAACCATTTACCTAATAGAAAAATTGAATACTTTTATTTCATAAAATTCGGTCTTACAATCTCTCCTCCTTATGAAATTTTTCGCCCCTAAATTTACGCATTCGGTATTTCAAAGAGTCGAGAATACCTTGTTTTCATTTCGCATTCTATCTCCCCGTCATCATGATTTCTCCATTGCTCATCTCCCCGTATTTCAGATATCATTCTAGAATACACTTCAAAACAAAGGTTAATTGAGCAAATTAATATATCACATAATATCTCGATATTACGACCGACCAACAAATAAGCTTAGGTAGACACACTAAATAAGGATTTACTCATCTCTCTCCTCTAGTTCTATTCCCCGATCTCCGCCAGAGATCATATCCCTAAGCTCGATATATTAAATGTAACAACCCCAAAATAGGTTCATTCCATCCAACCCATTCTCGAAGTCGCCAAATATATGGTATAAATGTAAAAAAACAACTACAACTTTATTACAACAATTGTCGTGCAAAAAATACAACAACACATATGTCATGAGTTCGATACAAATATATACCAATCAGAAGACGTCACAATGACACTTTACATAAAGGTATAGTCAAAAACTGCTTTTAGAAATTAGAATCTTTGGGAAGTGCTCAAGGAAACCTTCATATATGGGAGGCCATGCTTTTAGGTTATGGTAGATATCATATGGCCACGTAATTATCCTCGTCAATCTAATAAACCCCAAAGAAAAACGAGAAGATTACTATCATATTCTTCCCAATGGTGAGTCTTCTCTCGACATATCATTATCTCCACTCGCCTCTAATTGGGTATTATACTCCAAACAAACACCAAGATTATATAGTAGTAGTGCTTGTAAATATACTCAAGAAGTGGATGAGCACAACCATGTCTTTATGATAACACGAGGTCAGATGTCATTAGACATCTTGTATGATAGTGACAAAACACCTTCCAAGTTAAATTCACCTCACCTCAACATCTATAGACCACCACTCTATTCCCTCGCTATCCCCCTCGCCGACCCAACTACACTTTTTATTACCCGAAAGGAATTGTGAAACAAAAGGGTGAGCACAACTAGCTCAAGAAGAATATTATGACTAAAGATAAATAAATTATCAATAGTCTTCATCAAGAATAAATCGTAGATTTAGAACATATGGTAGATGATAAAACTTTTCAACCATAGTTGCAAATGAATGAGCAATCCATTAGAAGAGTCAAATAGACTATAAAGTCTATTGTCTTTCCATGTTAAAAATCCACCAACAATGTTTTATCCTCGTAACATCAATCAACAATTCCTCGCCCACAATCACAGTATAACTCATAATCGTAATTGTAGTTCTAAATTCTTTTCTCATCCAAGACAAAGATAATTTTCATCACTTGTCTTTACCTCAAACATCAAAGATCATGGTTATACCAAATCACGCCTCTGCTCATAATCATACTAATAAATTCATCTTTGCACCACGGCCAAAGATATTCATCAACAGCTCATCTTTACACTACAAAGCTAAAGATATTCAACAACGGGTCATCTTTGCATTACAAGCCAAAGATATTCATCAATAATTCATCTTTGCACTACAAAGCAAAGATATTCAACAATCCAAGTCATCTTTGCATTACGAGCAAAAGATATTCATCAATAATTCATCTTTGCACTATGGCTTAAAGATATTCAACAACAGTCATCTTTGACATTACGAGCAAAAGATATTCATCAATAATTCATCTTTGCACCATGTGCTAAAGATATTTATTCAACAACAGTCATCTTTGCATTACGAGCAAAAGATATTCATCAATAATTCATCTTTGCACCATAAGCTAAAGATATTCATCACTTGGTCATGTTCATTTAAACACTGCTCATCTTTGCACATGTGCCAAAGATATTCTTCGTAAATCATTCATCTTTGCATCGATTTTATCCACGCCCAAAAATACCTCAAAAATAATCATAGTGGTGTAAAATTCAAGAATGATCAAAACATGGATACAATCAAAGCTAGTATCCAAAATAGATATTTTAGATTTAAAAGAAAAATTTTCATTTTTTTGAATAGTGTCAGATTCGTGAATAGTGTCAGATACGTGAATAAAGGCCGAGATACGTGAATAGTAATCTCGACACCAAAAGATAGAAATTCCACAAAAAACATCTTCACGCTTTCACTTAATAGTACTCGTGAATAGTAACTCGTGAATAGTAACTCATGAATAGTAACTCGTGAATAAGTAACTCATGAATAGTAACCCGACATGAAAAAGTTCCAAATTTGATAAAAGTTTCCAACCAATATTTCAAAGATAATGATATCAAGAAATAATATCATTCGAGAAGAAAATAACATCCCTTACTATCCTTACTATCCCTTACCTCAAAAGACAAGATTTAGTTGAAACACCTGGATATAGTGTCAAGGGAACTTGCACCGCCTAACAATACTCAAAGTATACTCAAAATACTCACAAGAATACGCCGATAATATAGAGAGAGAAAGAGAGAAAACTTGTTTCGTGTGATTTTCAATTCTAACTTAGCCTCTATTTATAGGAAAATGTTAGCACGCCAAGGCATTTAACTCGCAGAACCCGATGGCTTTACTCGCTACTATTCCACCCACCAAAAATCAGCCATCTTCCCCAACAACCAAGAGTGGGGCCCACTCAATTCTAGAATTTTCCACCAAAACCTAATTTTCCAATCGCCACCTCTTAAAATTCATAACAAATCATACGCTCATTTTTAACGGCTCAAAATTTGTGGACATATACTCAACTTATATATGTATAACATATCCAAAATTACAACGATCCAACGGTCGGATCAAAATTTATAACTCACGCAATATAGTCAAGAACACCGATTTTTCGGACTATTAGTCCTTCTGACCAGCTTTCATTCAAAATTTCACCACTTAAATATCTACAAAGAATTTTTGGGTGATTCAAATTTCTACAAGTTAGCTTACTTCTAGGGCTTTCTTTTGATATATGGCTCATCTCTTAACTCATTATATATTAAAGAGTTATGGATTTTACAAAATCAAGTAATAAACTAATTTTTCTCGAAAATCCCATATTTTGTTCTCCATTTCGACAAATACCGATAAAACACCTCATCATTAATTCCTTCACTTATAACCACATAAATAAATCCATCATTTATATCCACATCAAATAAATATTTTCTTATCATATGAATCAATAATTAATTATTCACAAATAATATTACGTAATCACATTTATGACAACCAGCAGCTCCTGTGAAAGAGGGGCTTTCCAATAAGAATTTCTCCTCATCGGGCGCCGCAATTAGGTGACCAAAACTCTCCTCGATGTAACTTTCTAGACATTGCCAATAATGCTATCTAATAATATTATTCAAATAATATGAATTATTGATCCGATAATGGGAAATATCAGGCAAAGTTGATAATTATTGAACAACAATAATATAAAATATCAACACAAAGAATTATATCAATCAATAAAATAAAATATATTGAACAAGAATTATCGAATAATTATCGAGTAGCCTTCTCACGTAAGAATCAATAATTGAAAAAATATCGCGCAATACCGCGTGTGCATCGCAAGCAACAACGCCAGACATTTTACTTTTTTACCAACCGTATTCCAACAAAGGTTAACTGTGAACGATTACGCCGTTATTTATAAAAACTTAATTTTGTCGCTTTTCTTCATCCGACGCTTATTCAATTTATGGGGCCCAAAAGATCGCTACTGTCGCATTTAATATTCTCCCACGTAAAGAATATTCCACCACCAAACTAATATTCCCTAACTTTAACTTTTTATCAATTTAACCATTTCTTGAACAACAATGAATATTTTATAACCACTCTGTATTTTTGGAAAAAAAATTCATATATCACCCTTAACTTTAACTTTTATCAATTTAACCATTTACCTAATAGTAATTATAAAAATTGAATACTTTTATTTCATAAAATTCTTATATCCAGTTTCTTTTTACGGTAAGGGTATTATTTCTTTTGTATTCATGAAGAGAACTTACATTATTCCATTATTTATTATTACATTGGAATAACTCAGATCTGTGAGCTACCTATACTTGGTGAAATTCTTACGTTATTCCATTCATTATTATTACATTGGAATATCTGTGCATGCGATTTTTCTGCCGGACACGATTCCGTCTTTATTATTCTACGTTGGAATATCACATGCATGCGCTTTTTACGTGGGACCTAATTAAAATCTTTATTATTACGTTGGAATATCCTCGTCTGTGTGTTTTACGGACTGGTTCCGTCAATTATTATTACGTTGGAATAACTCATGCATGCATTCTATCGCATGCCTAGTGATTTCTTTTGTTATTTCATTCCTTATTATACTCAGTTGGTTAAAGTTTTGACTTCTATACTCCATGAAATTAGTAGAATATCCTTGATATTTGCGCTTCATCCAGCATCTTTTCATGGAAATATTCTTCTGAGCATTCTTGAATTTTACTCTACAGAGCAGTATCATGTTGACAATTTGGACGTTATTGGTTCCTGGATAAATTAATTCTTGAACGTGTTTTATTGAATTCGTATATCATTGCCATCATCCTCATGTTTATATTTTGTTGAAAGTCATCTGTGGCCTATAAGGCATAGATGGACTTGGTATGATTATGACCAGGGATTATTCGGTGTAATCATGACCGTAATGTTACAAATGATGTGGTAAAAGTCCTTTTGACCGTAGTGCATATGACCGTAATGTTACAATTATTATCACACTATTTCACAGAATAGTGAGGACTACTAATGCACAATCTAGGACCATCACTCTGTTTCCCGACTAGTCCTAGCTACGTTCTCATTTCCTGAAGAGAACATTGAAAGAAAGTGTGAGCTCAACTAGCCCAGTAAGAAATATTATGACTAAGATAATGCAAAATAATTTATCGTTAGCCTTCAACAGTGTTAAACTTATAAAATATAATAACTATCAAGTTTAACTGCAACGGAATAAGTAATCCATTAGAAGAGTCAAGTAGAGAATAAAATCTACTATCGTCTATGATTTAAAAGGTTTTTCATCACTTTTATCGCTGAGACTCAGCTTAATAAATAATCCACATCATCAAATCATCCTTGCACTACAGGCCAAGGATATTCTTTAGTATCACGACCATAAATTATCCATGCACTACGGGCCAAAGATAATCATGTTTTCATCAACGGTCCTGATCATGCCATAAAATAATTCATCTTTGCACCCTTGGCCGAAGAGAATCCATAGCCATAATCATACCAAAAACTGTCCATCAATTCTTTACGGGCCAATGAGGAATTTTTACCACATCATTTGTAACATTATGGTCATGATTATACCGAATAATCCCTGGTCATAATCATACCAAGTCCATATATGCACTACAGGCCACAGATGACTTTCAACATAATATAAACATGAGGATGATGACAATGATATAAGAATTCAATAAAACAAGTTCAAGAATTAATTTATCCAGGAACTGATAACGTTCAAATTGTCAACATGATACTACTTTGTAGAGTAAAATTCAAGAATGCATAGAAGAATATTTCCATGAAAAGATACTGGATGAAGCGTAAATATCAAGTATATTCCACTAATTTCATGGAGTATAGAAGTCAAAACTTTAACCAACTGAGTATAATAAAGAATGAAATAACAAAAGAAATCACCATGCATGCGGATGCCGCGATAAATAGGTTATTCAACAGAATACTAAATAACGGAACGGTCGGCGAAATTGCAGACCGAAGCGGGATGTTCCAACAGAATAATAAAGAATGGAATAACAACGAAATCACCATGCATGCGGTACTTGATGTATGCGGGTTATTCCAACGAGAATACTAATAAGGACGGAATCGGTCGGCAGTAAAATGCATGTAGATAGGATATTCCAGCGTAATAATAATAAAGATGTAACGAAGTCGGTCACAGAAACGCATGCGTACGAGGATATTCAATAGAATAATAAAGATGGAATCAGTCCCGGCGTAAAATGCATGAGATAGGATATTCCAATGAGAATAATAAAGGCGGAATTAGGTGCGGCGTAAAATGCATGCACGAGGATATTCTAATGAATAATAAAGGCAGAATAATAGCGAGAATGTCACCAAGTATAGGGTAGCCTCAGCATGATACAAAAGTTATTTCAATGAGAATAATAAAAGGCGGAATCAGTTAAGGCATAAACGCATGCATGGATATTCCAACAGAATAGTAAAGATGGAATAATTGAAGAATGTCACCAAGTATAGGGTAGCCTGCGTATACAGGTTATTCCAACAAAATAATAAAGAATGGAATAACATAAGTTCTCTTCATGAATACAAAAGAATAACACCCCTTACGAGTACAACAAATAATATTCCCTACCTTAAGAAGAAGAGTACTGGATATATAAGTAGTGAAATAGCAGAATACTTTCTTATTTCTCTCTATAGTTTATCTCTCTAGAGTTTTAGTGAATTCATAAGAAAATAATGAAGGAATGAGCTTCTATTTATAGAAAAATGGACTGCATAGTAATTAACTCATGAACGGTCCAGATTGATTTACTTTAATTTGACGGTCCATATTTAAAGTAAAATCTTTTAAATAAAATATAATATATTCTATTTATAATCTAATAGAACGAATAACTTTATAAAAGATTTTACTATGCAAACACTTATCTGAAACTATATCTGAAACACTATCACGCAGCACTATGCAAACACTATGCATAATAAAAATAATATATTCTAATTATTATCTAATAAAACAGAGATAACTTTATAAAAGTATTACATTTTATATAAAAAGATTTTACTATACAAAACACTATGCGATACTTATGCAACACTATGCATAGTAGAATATAATATATTCTATTTATAGAATAACTTTATAAAAGTATTACATTTTATATAAAAGATTTTTTACGTATTATTACATTAATAATACTAACAAAACCGAGTGACTTATCACGTAAGCATCAATAATTAATACCGTGTGCTACTATACAACCACGTATTCATCGCATTTTTTAACACCGGTGTTTCAACAGTTAATTCGGTAAAACTTCCGCCGTTATTTTCATAAAGTATTTTGTCGTTTTCTCAATCCAAACAATAATTACATTTATGGGGTCCACCAATGATTGTCTTGGTTGTACGAATACTCCTGTTAAAATGAATATTCCCCGACCAATCGAATATTGTATAACAACTTGCGTATTTTGAAAAATTTATAAATATTACCCACAACTATAACATTATATCAATTTCACTCCATAATATTCAAAAATAATATTTATAGAAAATTCATCTTTATTCAAAAAGTTGGGGTTTTACATGTATAGATTCTTTGATACACAGTTTTTGCACATTATAAATGCGATATGCTCTACTATTTTGTGCATATCCAATGAAGATTCCCTCATAAGATCTAGCATCAAACTTGCCTAAGTTCCCACTAGTGTCAAGAGTAAAACATTTAGATCCAAAGATTTTGAAATAGCTTATATTAGGAATTCGTTTATTTAATAATTCATATGGTGTTTTCAAAAGAATTGGGCGAATTAACACTCTATTTAGTACATAACATGATGTGTTTACAACTTCAGCCCAAAATTTCTTTGAGAGTTTACTTTCTTGAATTAGTGTTCTAGCTGTTTCTTGTAAGGTACAATTTTTTCTTTCTACCACTCCATTTTGTTGAGGGGTTCTAGGTGCTGAGAATTCATGAGTTATTCCTTTTTGATTACAAAATGTAATAAAATCCTTTTGAAATTCAGTACCATGGTCACTTCTGATTCTTATAAGATTAAGACTATATTTGGTCTCCAAATTTTTAATCAGTTTTTCAAATTCTTTAAATGCCTCATCTTTTGTTCTAAGGAATAGTACCCATGTATATCTAGAGAAATCATCGACTATCACAAAAACATAGAATTTATGGTTTAGACTAGCATGCCTTTCAGGTCCAAATAAATTGAGATGAAGCAATTGTAAGGGAGAAGAAGTTGATACCATGTTTTTGGATGTGAACGATGTTCTTACTTGTTTTCCAAGTTGACAAGGTTCGCATATACCTTTCTTCTCTAAATTCACTTTGGGTAATCCTCTTACTAAGTTCTTTGATGACAACTTCTTGATGAGGTCCATATGAACATGTCCCATCCTTCTATGTCATAGATTCGCTTCATCTTGAATAGTTGCAAGACATAATTCTTCCTCCTGTCGCTCAAAATCAAGAGTATATATATTCCCTTCTCTTTGGGCAACTAAAGAAGCATTGTTAGTAATATGTGAAATTGTACATTTATCTTTTTCAAACTTTACTTGATGTCAATTATCCATTAATTGACTAACAGTGATAAGATTGAATTCTAGTCTGTTAACAAGGTGAACATTATTAATGTTGACCTTACCATTACTGATTTTACCTTTCCCAATTATTTTGCATGACCGATTATCACCTAATGTGACAGTTCCATGTTTCTTTTTGACATTTAGTTCCACGAACTTAGATTTGTCTCCCGTCATATGACGTGAACATCCGCTGTCAAGGATCCACTTTTGAGGAGATATTTTGGCTTTGAAACATACCTGTATAAGAGAGATACACATATCTTTTTAGGTCCACTTGTGTTAGTTAAAATCACATCACTTTTCTTTATCCATACGGCTTTACTTCGATTTTTCTTTCTTGAGCAATTTATCTCTAGATGTCCTTTAATGCCACAATTTTTGCAAGAAGTAAAAGGCGTGCAATAATTTAATTTAAATGATGATTTAGATTTTAGCATTTTAACTTCTTTTCTATATATTGGGTTGTAACCTATGCCTTGTTTATCATAACTGGGTCTTTGTTTTCCTAGCATGACATTTAGGTTTTGTTCCCCATGAACAAATTTAGCTAGAGAGATTTTTAACGATTTTATTTCTTTTTGTAGATCATTAGTTGGAGGTGTTTTATTTGTCGATTCATTACCAAATGCATCAATGCACACGTCTCTCATTTTTATCTCATTTTTTAGTTTTTCAACTTCATTATTTAGCTGTTTTACCTTGTTGAACAGTATTTTATTGAAATTATCTAAATATTCATTCTTTGCTGCTAATACCTTTTCCTCATTTGTGTGTGTTACCTTTTCTAATTCTTTCTTTTCATCTATTAGTGCTTCCACTTCGCCCATTAAAGTGTTTACTAGGTCTTTTAAGAGCATATTTTTTTTCTTTTAGTTTTTCATTTTCTTGTTTCAAAGTAATAACATCAGAAGGAGGTACCTCACTGGATTCACCTTCAAGTCCCATGAAGCATATTTGAGCCAGTTCATCGTTTGCATCTATTTCCACTTCAGATTCTTCATCATCACTCCATGTTAGGAATGCTTTATGCTTTTTGAACTCCTTATTGCCTTGCTTTCCTTTGTTTTTTAGTTGGAAGCAATCCTTTTTAAAGTGACCTGGTCGTCCACACTCGAAACAGGTTTCTTCGGTTGGCTTTGCTCTGAATTTGTTTGTGTTGAATGTATTTTTCCTTTTATTCTTTCTTTGAAGTAGGCCCTTAAGTCTTCTTGACATCATGGCTATTTCATCATCCGAGTTATTCTCAAGCTCTTCTTAAATTCCTACATTTAAAGCTAGTACCTTCTTTCGAGGGACTTCTTCCTCGTCATCATATCTTTTTAATTGATGTTCATATTCTTCCAGTTCACCAAAGAGAGTTAATGTATCCATAGAAGAAATATTGACGGAATCTTGAAGTGTAGTAATTTTAGATGTAAACCTTTTGGGCATAGCCCGAAGTAATTTACGATTGATTTCACTTTGTGGAATTGACTTGTCGAGCAACTTTAAAGAATTTATAAGTACCAAGAATCGTGCTTGAGCCATTTTGATTGTTTCATCTCTTTCCAGTTTGAACATTTCGTAGTCATGCATGAGCATACTTAGCTTAACTTCCCGTACTTTGGAAGTTCCTTTGTGACTTACCACTAGAGTATCCCATATCTCCTTTGATGTGTTGCATGAAGAAACTTTATATATTTTGGATTGTACAATGCCACTGAGAAGAGTGTTCATTGCTTTTGAATCATATGAACTCATGTATGTTTCGGTTGAGTCCATCTCGAGTAGAGTTTTTGGAGTGCCATCATCTCTCCTTGGGATTACTGGTCCATTCTCTACCACCCACCATTCCCATTGGTCTCGCTTAAGATATATCCTCATCCGAAATTTCCAGAAGTTATAATTATCAGTTCCAAAGAGTAGTGGAGGTCGGTTGGTTGATTTACCTTCATGATGAGCATTTCCAAGTTGTGCCATGTCAGAATCTTTCCCTACAAGTCACCTTTAAGACCAAGATAAATAGAGCCAAGCTTTGATACCAAATGAAATTTAAATAGGTACACTTAGAAGGGGGGGGGGGTTGAATAAGTGTTGGTACAAACTATGTCCAATTTTTATTTCTTATCAAAAATTCCTTGGGTGTTTAATGCAAAAAATTTGGATTCTCGATATGAATAGAATGCGAGTTCTTTGGATAAATAATGAATATTCAAGTATAGAATGTAATCACACAAACACCAGAATTTTTACGTGGTTCAACTACTACCCTCTAGAATAGTAGCCTAATCCACGTCCAATACCAACTAGTACTTTTATTCAACTTTTCCAATTACAATACAAGTTCTAGCAAAATTGAACACCTTTATTCCTTGTGCACCTATGCACTCATAAGCTCCTTTGCTTTCCTTCAACTTGACTGTAATAAATTATCAACCCAAACTGGATTACCCAAATATAGATTTAGATAAGGAAAATTAAAATACACACTAGAGGTCTAATGATCAAGCAATATATCACTTACCAATGCAAGGCTCTAGTATGAAATGATATGCAATAAGAATGTTACCAGAATATTTTCTATAAGACCACTTTTAGCCGAGGCACCTTCTTAGTATGATCAACAATAATCAGGAAGAAAAACAATAGTTTTGTAGCTTATATGCTTTCTGATTTCAGTATTCGTTTTTCTTAACTTCTTTTATTATTGGACCAATTCTTTTATAGGCCACCAACAGATATTACCGTTGTTAATTTCCAATTAACACTATGAACAAATCTCACCAGTCACAGATGTCATGCCATTAGTCAAGGCTCTTTTCCAGTTGTATACTGATGGAGGATATAGTTGTGATCAATATCAATATAGTGATTAGAGAGAGATTGAGTGCTCACCACATGATAGAATACTTCCCATCTTGTTATATGTCAACACCCGGATCAATTTTCATGCAATCAATTTGTTTAAGATTTACACGTATATAGATTTCCATATCAGTTCGTCAAGCACCTGGAACAAGGATTTTTAATGCCTTTCCTTACATTAAATATATGAAGCAAAATATGTTTAACCCATTATTTAATTCAACACGCAGTAACCTAATTGATTGCTAGAAATCAGGATCTTTATTTACACACCAAAGTCATTCTGATTTATTTCCATATGTGACATACCATAGTTTTTGATCGGTAGGAATATCCAGTTTTCAAATCATGAATTAATTTCACTCCTTATCATACGGTACATGATTTAAGATGTATATTCAATCAACCAATCTTATATTCGATTTTATCAGAGATTCATTCCTTAATCCATGAAGCACGAAACCACTGCTTATTCCATGATCTTAGGGAATCTATTTAATGATATTCGAAATTACATATATATGTATATATGAGATGCACATGTCCTAAAGCCTTGTATTTGGAAAGTAATAAATGCTAGGATCTTACATATTTTTCCTAGGACTCAATTTGCTCTTCCTTCTTCAAAGATTCTTTGTCTTTGTAGTTTTCTCCTTGATGTTCCTGTAATGTCATATCTTTCCCTGAAATGTGATATAGCATGATTAGTGGAATAATAAGGTCATCATCAAAACATGGAGTGTGACATAAGTCAACACCTTGACTACATTTCAAATTCTAACTCTTGAGGTATAACTTTTGAGCGTAGAATATAATCCTTCTTATCCAAGATTTTAACACGTATCTCCTCATACATTAAATCTTCTGCTGTCTCATCTAGTTCTAATTTAATAATGTGGTTTGGGTCATCCACATAATTATATAACATCGATACGTAAAAAAAATGTTATGAACACGCGACATACTTGGCGGTAAAACGAGTCTATAGGCCACAGTTCCTACTCGATCGAGGATTTCAAATGGGCCAATTAAATCGAGGGTTGAGATTTCCTCTCTTCGTCAATTCTTGCTTCTAGAATAACGCCTTCTTGAACCTTCTTTTCACATTCATCAGCTCTGAGTATGTAGCTTGAGCGGCTTTAACTTTATTGATTAAAGTCGATTCTACTCGTATATTCGTTATCTTCACGTGGGTCCCTTGAGTCTTTAACTCTATCTTCATCATTTGTAAGTTATACGAAATGGGTCTTTGTGTTAACAAAATCGCACTCGTAAATGCATACGGTCTTCTACTCAACGTGTCAGCTACCACGTTCGCTCTTCCACAATGATATTGAATGGTATAGTCGTAATCTTCAACAGCTCGAGCCAACATCTTTGGCGCATGATACGTTCATTTAGGTTCAAGAAATATTTAAGGGTTTTAGAAATGGGTTTTGTACTGGGGTCAATACAAAATTTGATTTCACGCTCTAGGGGTAGGCTAGGAAGTCTTCAAGAATACGTCAGGAAATTTATTAACGATTGAAATATCATTCAAAACTGTGACTCTCATCCCAAGACTTGGATAGCACGTCACATTAATACCTATCAACTTGCCATCGTCATTCACAGCGTCCCCTATGGATAGTATGGCTTCAGTGCATTCCACACAAGGAAGTCACCAGCGAAAGGCTCGGGGCTCTTTATTTATGGCTTGATATGATAGTGATTGACTTTAGTGGTTTGGTTGCTTGAATTCACATAACAGGTTGGTTAAGAATATGAAAGCTAAAAACCTTACGAAAATAATCAATTTTGGCATGATGAGTAGTTAACCAATCGATTCATAAAATCACATCAAGGGCAAGTATTTTCAAAGAGATAAGATCGACAGGTAACGTGAAAGTGACGATTTGAATCAACAAGATTTATAAACAGTGGAGGTAACGAAGGTTTCTACTAACGAAGTTTCAACCAATAAGTCAAAGTCTAACTTCTCTGGGGTCAAATTTAAACGTTGAGCGCAAGCAAGAAAGATAAATGAATGGGTAGAACCGGTATCTAATATGGTATAGACTTCGCAAGAATTTATAATTAACTAACTCGTGCTAACTTCGTTCGGTTTACTCGCTTTTTGAAAAGTCACGAAAAACGCTCTTTCTGAAACCACCGACTTTGTTTTGTCCGTATCCGCCTTTTGTACCACCGTCCCAGCTGGACTTGACTTTGGTGCACGATAAAATCGGGCTAGGTGACCTTCTTTTCCACAATTGTAACATGCTTTGGACTGCATCACGCAGTTTGGACTGATATGTCCCTCCCCTCCGCATTTGAAGCATACGACCAGCGGTCGTTCTCCTTCCTTAACATGTGTTGGTGATGTTGTCTTTCCATCATTATTGAACCTTCTCTTCTTGAAATTTCCACTTCTATTATCTTGGCCATGATTACCAACGAAGTTATTACCATTCTTGGCATGATAATTTCCCCCACGATGGTTATCATTGTTCTGATGGCCCTTGCCACCGGTACGATTATTATCGTGTTGTTGCTCGTTATCCTTTAGTTGGGTTGGCTCATTATCGCGCTCCAATAACTAAGCCCTATTCACTACATCTGAATACAAACACAATTTGTGAGAAATGAGGTATTGACGTATTTTGGGTTTCAAACCTCTTAGAAACATTCGCGTCATTCGCTCCTCATTATCGACCAAATGGGATGCAAACCGGGATAACTCGGCAAACTTAGCCTCGTACTGCGACACGGTTATATTGTTTTGCTCCAACTTGATAAATTCCACCTCCTTCATGTGACGAATACTTTCGGGAAAGTACATGTCGTTGAACAGCTCTTGGAACTTCTCCCAAGACATCTTGAGAAAGGCCAGTTGGTACGCGTTTCTGATTCCCACCGATGTCGCCTCTTCACATAACATAAAGGTGGCAAAGGGAACCTTTTCCTCCTCAAAGCATCCCAAGACATCAAATATCGTGGTGATCTACTTTAACCACGTCTCCGCCTTAACTGGTTCTGGCTTTCCCAAAAACTCCGGCGGTCCCAGCTCCTTCAACTGCTTAAAAGTGACCAGCCGTGGGTTGCCATTGTTTTCAGCTGCATTTTGAATAGGAACCGCTCTCGCCTGATGTTGCATGAATTGCATAAAGCCTCTGAACACCCCATTGTTCACCATTTCATCGGTGTTATTGTTTACCTGAGGATTATTATCTTCCTGTTGCACATTATCCTGGGTATTGATCGTTGGTGACTCAACGGTCTCATGTGCTTCATTCTTTGATCTCAACATTTTAGGATGTCATTTTCAAAACACTTCGTCATAAAACAAGGGTTAATTAACATATCACATATTATCCCTATACTCGACCGACCAATTAAATACCAAATAAACTTTGGTAGGTCATACTATGCGGAAGAATTCTCGTCTCTCCCTCCTAGTTCTTGTCTCACATCTCAGTCAGGGATCATATCCCTAAGCTTTGATACCAACTGTGACGCCCCCAAAACATGTATACATCACCCATCTTGAGTCGCCAGATACATGGTACATAAATTCAAATACAACTTAATTATACAACAGTCGTGTAAAATACGACAAAACATAGCTGAGAGTTTAAACAAGAATATTATCATCTAGACAATATCCACACTCAATGGTGTTCTCATTATAATTATTATCACATTATTCCGTAGAATAATGAGGACTACTAAAGCCATTTATCCTGGACCATCACTCCATTCCTCGACTCGTCCCATCTATATTCTCATTTCCCGAAGAGAACAATGAAAGAAAGGGTGAGCTCAACTAGCCCAGTAAAAAATATTATGACTAAGATAATGGAGAATAATTTATCCTTAGCATTCAACAGTATAACAACTGATATAATACAATAGACAACATGTTTTAGATTAACAATTGCAGTGGAAATAAGCAATTCATTAGAAGAGTCAAGTAGAGCATAAAATCTTCTATCTTCTATGATTTAAAAAGTTTTTCATCAACTTTATCGATGAGACTCAACTTAATAAATAAACCACATCATCGAATCATCCCTGCACCACGTCCAAGGATATTCATGTAATCATCAATGGTCATGATTATACCGAATAATTCATGGTCATAATCATACTAACAACTGTCCATCAATGAACTACAGGCCAGTGAGGACTTTTACCACATCATTCGTTACATTACGGTCATGATTATACCGAATAATCCCTGGTCATAATCATACAAAGTCCATCTATGCACGTAAGCCAAAGATGACTTTCATCACAATATAAACACGGGGATGATGACAATGATATAATAATTCAATAAAACAAGTTCAAGGATAAATTTTAAAGATTTATAATTTAATTTATCCAGAAATCAATAACGTCCAAATTGTCAACATGATACTGCTTTGAGGGGTAAAATTCAAGAATAATATTCATGTACCAAAAATAATTTGGACATAAAAGAAATATATTTTTCGGGTGAATAGTACCCCGTGAATAGTATCTCGACACGAAAAGTGTCCCGAATACCCGAGTGAATGATACTAGAGTGAATAGTAATCGGGTGAATAGTAACCCATGAATAGTAACTCGTAAAAGAAAGAATACCAAAGAAAATGATATTTCATGACGAGTACAAAAGAAATGATATCTCATACAAGTATAATATAATATACAAAACTGCAAATGGATTTTCACCCGCCATGCAGTAATCCATGTAGACAGATCATTTCCACAATTTAATAAAGAATGAATACGAAGGATCATTCACCATGCATACGGTAATCCACATAGACAAGTTATTTCAATAGAATAATAAAGAATGGAACCAGGTCATACGTAATCCGCACAGACAGGATATTCTAACTGAATAATAAAGAATGGAATAACAACAGAATTCACCAAGCATGCGATAGACCGCACAGACAAGTTATTCCAACAGAATAATAAAGAATGGAACCAGGTCATGCGTAATCCGCACAGACAGGATATTCCAACAGAATAATAAAGAATAGAATAACAACAGATTTCACCAGGCATGCGATAGACCGCATAGACATATTATTCCAACAGAATAATAAAGAATGGAATAACAGAATAATTTCACCATGTATGTGGTACTTCACATAGACAGGTTATTCCAACATAATAATAAAGAATGGAATAACAACCCTTACGAGTATTGAAAGAAAATAACTCTCTTCATGAATACGAAAGAATAATACCCCTTACCTCAAAAGAAGACAGGATACTGGAATAGTGAGGTAGCAGACTTCTCTTCTTCTTTCTCTCTATAATTTCTCTCTATAATAATTGCTCTATAGCTTTAGTGAATTGGTGATAAATGAAGGAAGAATGAGCTTTTATTTATAGGAAAATATAGTTTTGATAATTGCACGTTTTGGGGCTCGAAATATTACAGTATAATACCTTCCTCTTTTCCTTCATTTTTAATTTAGTCCTGCAAGTATTATCAAACTTGCACCACCTCCCCTAATAGTAAATCATGTGAATTAATAGTAAATTATGTGACTCAATAGTTCTAAACATGTGAAAAAATTAATTACAGTATAATACCTTCATCTATACCTCCATTTTTAACTTAGTCGTGCAAGTATTATCAATCTTGTACCAACTCCCCTAATAGTCAATGAATGTGAATCAATAGTACATACATGTGAATAAATAGTTATAATCATGTGAATCAATAGCAATTAATTGCTCATTTATCCGGTTAATTACCCAATTGGTCAATATAACCTCCAGACATCAATTATTATCGAAATAAATGTCGATTTTCACTAACACTAATAATTCTAACACAATGGAACTATCAATTTCATCTTTAATCAACACGAACTTATTCATCATTAATAATATAACTCACAATATTTAACAACCAGGTCGTTCCTAGGAAAGTGGGGGTTTTCTGATAAGGATTTCTCCTTATTGGCGCGCAATTAGGTGACCAAACCTCCCCTTGACAGAACTTCTAGACATTGTCAATATTGCAAATAATAATATGAATAACTTTGTCGTCTCAATTATTGATTTAATAATATAACATATTATGCAGATGATACTATGACAATAATTGAATCAATAATATGAGAGATATGATGCAGCAATTACTATAGCAATAATTGAGTATAACTGAGTGACTTCTTACGTAAGCATCAATAATCAATACAGTGTGCTACTATGTACCATGTATCTAGCGACTCAAGATGGGTGATGTATACCTGTTTTGGGGACATCACAGTTGGTTTTAAAGCTTAGGGATATGATCCCTGGATGAGATGTGTGACAAGAACTAGGAGGGGAGAGACGGGGAATTCCTTTGCTGGTATGACCTACCTAAGTTTATTTGGTATTTAATTGGTCGGTCGAAGTATAGGGATAATATGTGATATGTCAATTAACCCTTGTTTTGTGACATTGTTTGAGAATGGCATCTGAAAATGTTGAGATCAGTAATGAAGCACATGAGACCGTTGAGTCACCAACGATCAATACCCAGGATAATGTGCAACAGAAAGACAATAATCCTCAGGTAAACAATAACAATGATCAGATGATGAATGATGGGATGTTCAGAGGCTTTATGCAATTCATGCAACATCAGGTGAAAGAGACTCCTGTTCAAAATGTAGGTGGAAATAATGGCAACCCACGGTCGGTCACTGCTAAACAGTTCAAGGAGTTAGGACAACTGGAGTTTTTGGGAAAGCCAGAACAACATAAGGCAGAGACGTGGTTAAAGCAGATCACCAAAATATTTGATGTCTTGGGATGCTCCGAGGAGCAAAAGGTTCCCTTTGTGACGTCTCCAAATCCGGGTCCCAAGAACCTCAGACTTGGTACGTTACGATACTTCATCATCATATATATTCTAGCATCTAATGCGAAACAAATAAACATATATTGTTTATTTTACATAATTCTATAACATTTTCCCAGGTTTATTATCTTTAACTGAATACATACCTTCAAAATTACAAAGGTTTAAAATAAGATAATTAAATAGTTATTCTTATAACAATCTATTACTGTATTTTGCTTCTGTCTCTGTCATTCTTTAAGCCTTCGCCTTTATCGAAAATTTATTATAATGATATAGAAAGGGTGAACAACTACTTTGCCCAGCAAGTTTAAATTTAATAAAGATATATCATGATTAAAAGAATAATAAGCTTTCAAGTTTTTAACAATTTAATAATTGTGAAGGAACCTGAATCAAGATGTCAATAATTGAATGACTGAATCAATAATGTTTGAAGGTCAGCAATGACTGAACCTTATGGTAATGAAGGTGATCAGCCTTTCATACCTGATAAACATATGCAACAAGCACTAAGTGCAAATCAATAATCAGTTTAGACATGAATAATCATCAATAATCATTCACTAACATACTTTGAAATATAACTCGAGTTTGAGTTAAGGAAACTTGCCTGCATAGTCGATTACCGCTATGCAATTTAATTTATTCTCTTTATTGAAAAGACCTATCAGGTATAAGATTGATCTTTCAATTACCATATCATACCTTATTCCATAATAATATCTAACACTTAATCACATAGTCAAATATTAGATAATCTTAACATCCCATTCATTCACTTATAATATCATCATCTTATATTAACTTGTCTAACCTTCACTCACAAAGTTAAGTATTAGACATTACACATTAGTCTTAGTATTATCATTATATTTTGATAATATTTTCATCACTTATAACTTATACTTATAAGTTTTTCCTTTATATGTCATCTTAATAAGCTAGATAACATGTCAGTAAACTGAAATAACATTTCAGTAAACCAAAATATATTTTAGTATCCTGAAATCATCATTTCAGCAGACCAAAATTAGCTACAATAAACTCTAATCATTTCAGTAACCCTGAATTCATTTCAGTACCCTGACTTCTCAATTCAATCTACTACAAGCATAATATAGTTCATTCCCTACCAAATTCAACGACTACGATTAAAATAAAGTAATTTCTCTTATTTTAATCTCCCACCAAATATTATTAATTAGGTTATTAATCTTTTAATAACATTTAAGTCAAATACTACTAATAATATATAAATCCAATATTATTAACCATATAACAATAAGTTAAGTCATTAATCACAATAATAAATAATTTAGTTCAATTGTTTTCCATTCCTTAATTAACTCATTAAATATTCTAAAATGCCATAAACATCACAACACTTCACACCCGACCCAAAACTTCATCAAAAACTTGCATAAGACATGCTCAAGGGTCTCAACTAAAAAAAATCGTATTTTTCATATTTTTGGACATCATATATTTAATTAAATCCATTTATCCATTTATCATCATTTAGATGAAAAATACCAAATCAGTTCAAAATATTTCTTTTTCAGGATTTGATGAATATAGTTCCATATTGAACATATATTTATCCCAGAATTTTTAAAATCCATTTACTATATTTAAATAGTCCATAATAGTCAAATATTCTCCGATTTTTCATAAATCGAGATTAACTCCAAAACTTCTAAAATTTATACAGTATGATCCTGTTATACACGTGTACTTCCAGTAACAATTTTATAAATTTTGGACTTATACACAGAAAGTTATTCGGGTGACTTCATAAAAATAGTCCTTCACCGTAAAATCCATAACTCTCAAACCGTATGGCCAAAAATTCTCAAATTTTTACACAACCTGTATAAGTTCTGATATTATCACTCCACATTTTTCCAAAAGTTTTAAAGCACAAAAGGTGGACGAAATTACCCCTGTTTCAAACTGTTCCAAAATAATCCTATTTTATTTTCCTAAAATCGATACTGTTTTGGCTTCCACAGCCACTACACCATGCAAACTCAACATTTTTTAGTTCTACCGCTTGGGTTAACTAATAAACACATATATCTAGGACCCCTCTTTGACGGATCGTAAAAAGAATGCATAGATCAAAAACAGTAGATTTTCAAAACACCCAAAAATTAGGTTTCATAAACTAGAAAAATTAATTTTCTTTTCTTTTTGATTCAAACCAAATCAACACCCATTATGGGTAGATCCATACTTAAATCCAAGAAAAATACATAGATTATAGGGGTTTGAACTTCCAAATCAAAAATCCCCTTTCATCAAATAAAAATAAATTAGAGGAAAGTTTAAGAAAATAGTTTTATACCTTGTTCTTCTTCTTCTTCTTCATCCATGAAAGATTTTTCTCCTCCTTCTTCCCTTCAAGGGCTGCCGATCTCACTTCTTTTTCTATCCCTCTGCTCCCGTTCTTCTTTCCTTCTCTCGGCTTCTCTTTTTTTTTCTTTTCGTTTCTCTTCTTATCTTCTTATCTCTTTCTTCTCTAGTAGCCGTTCCTTTTTTTTCCTTCTCTAATTGCCGATCACTTGGCCATCTAATTACCACATATTGTTATTATTATTATTATTATTATTATTATTATTATTATTATTATTTATTTCTAATATAACAATTATCCAATATGCCCTTCTTTAATTGGTTTTAACAGTTGGGCCACTATCTTAATCTTTTGGGCTTTCAATTAACCCTTTGGGCTATGTAATATATACATAGTCCAATCATTTTCATCTTACCTCACCCTAAATATTTAATTAGGATATCCATTCCAAATATTTAGAATTTAAATCATCACTCTTGAACATTAACTTTTATAACCCAATTAAACTTGTTTTAATTAAGTTATAAAATTAATAACTTGAGATAATAAAAATATCTCTTAAATTAATATAATTTATTATTATTATTCTCTTATATGCTCCTTAACAATTTGGCTCAATAGGCCTTTTCTTCTCTTCCATCCATATTTCCTTTTATATTAAGCATACTAATGACTAAATTATCCCTCCCACAAGTGGGCTTAGTTTGGGCCCTTACTTAATTTCATTGGGCTAACAAATTTACTTGTTTTACTTACTAATAAAATCTAACTTGGGCTTTTAACCTTAATTAAATTGGGCCAATATAATACTTGTCACATATATAATATATTGGGCTAGATTAAATAATTTAATCGCCCTAAGTCACTCTATCTACAAGTCTCATGCTTAATTAATTAATTGGGTTTGTTTAAATAATATAACTTCCTTAGTCCATTAAATTTAATTCTCTTGGACTCTATTTAAATTATTGGGCTATGATATCATTAAAGTCCAATACTTTTAATTCTATTTTACCCTAATCATTTAATTAGAGTTTTTATTTCTCACACTAGAAATTAAATTCCTTACTTATGCCTTTTTAATTTCATCACCCAATTAGACTTGGTTATAAAATTAATTATTTTGAGATATATAAAATAAATCTCTTAATGTTAGTATATATATTTATATACTAATATTCTCCCATATTATAACCTCTTAGGTTATTTAATTATCACTCCTAATATATATATTAGGTTATATAACTTAATTCTTATTTCACTTTTATATACAAAATAAATGTATTCACCTTATATAATGTATATTTATTTAATCATATACATAATTCACATAATCATAATATATTTTACTTCTCACACTTATTTTGACTTTTCTCCATAAAAAGTCAACTGTTGACTTTGACCAAAAGTCAACCTTTACACATTTTGTGTTTACTGTCCATTCTGACTAAACTTGACATTCAGGATGCAACCAAGCAAATTCAGGTGCTTCAAAATTCTATCTCTAACTCAAATTTTGAGTTTTAAATTACTCCCTTCATATTGCTAATCGTATTAACTAAGGACTTTATACTTGTTCAATTCACATCAAATTTTACAGGTATCATAATACCTTATTCTTGATATTCATTCAAATACATATTAATTCATTTCTAGGGTTTTGGAATTTTGTAACACATATTTTCTCTATTCTCATTCGAATAGCAAACCATATAGGTTTTACTTGAAAATTTTAAATAAATCCTCAAATTCTCTTCTAGGTTTTATTCTTTAAACTTTATTCTAATCATTCAAGATTTTATAAAATTTTGGGTTGTCACATTCACCCCTTCTTCTAAGAATTTCGTCCTCGAAATTTTAGTCTACTAATCACCACTCCTTTTATTCATCAAAACTAGGTTTTCAAATTAACTTTTACTTGATTTTATGCTCAATTTAATGAGTACATCGTGCTTCCTACTATAACGAGCTCTGCTACTATCACATTCTTCCATGACTTCAGTCTAAGGAGTTAAAACTTTTTAAATCATGCTAAGGGGTCATATAGACCATGAACACATAGTTTTAACGATATTTATATCGCAAAATAGTAAATTACTAGGTATATTTACAATCACAAAGAAGGTAAACTACCGTTGCTAGTACTTTAGGTGTTTAGCCTATTGTACTCTTACGTCATGCATAACGTATCAATCATGTCTAGCGGATATTTACGCTACTAGATTGGATTATTTTATCCAATCAATATAGTTCACCTCGGTCTTATCATATGATTCCGCACCAAAACAATTTGGTTCGGGATAAATTCTCAAAAATACTTTGAATTTTTCATAAACATTTATCTAGCTGGATCAAATAGCTTTAGACGTATACCAATAATTCGAATTTCAATCGAAGCATGTGCCTGTCCAAATTTAATTAGCACTTAACTTTTTTTTAAAATTCTGAAAATCATTTTATGACGTCATGATACCGCACTATATTTACAATCCATTTAAGGATTTCGTCATTGTGTGACTTTGTCATACTACATCATTCCATAGTGGGCTGACGATCTTTAGATCACATCCAACACTAGGTAATTCTGCATTGATAAATCCATCATTTTTATAATTCTGCACCAGGTTCCATGATAAGTTGATGATATATAAAATACATTTTGATATCTCAAATTATTTTTGTCTAGCCGAAACAAATTAGCATAGACTTTTCTTTAAACAACTAAAAATCATTGAAAATCATTTTTGATGCTATCATGCCGCAACTGGTAATGATGTGTCAGTGTCCCGAAGTTCATAAATACACACTCGTCACCATATTTTGCTGATAACAAAAATTCATTTTATTTCGAAAGGCACATCAGTGCGAATTTAGCTTGATGTCAAAAATTTAAAATCTAGCACAGCTAAAAGATTTGGAATACCTATGCTTCCACCATAACTTCAATTTCTCTACTGATCCATTGCTTAAGAATTCTATCTATTTCTATTATCCTCAATTCTCCATTCACAACTTTCCCATACCCAGTTCATCAAACTTACCACACATTATGAGTTCAGTAACTTGCCACAATCATATGGGTTTAAGAACTTATCCTAGACAGACTATAGGCGTCATTTGCTGAGGGGTTCAAAACATACCATATTATTATGAGTCATGAGCTTACCATAAGTATGAGTTTTAAGAACTCACAACTAACGTTATATTCTCTACCTATTCGTTATGCACATAAGAAAAGAATCACCTTATCAACATGCATATAGCAAATAGCGTGACATCAGGTTCCAATGATTATCAATGTAAGAAACTAAGTGGTTTTCATACAAAACTCGGCAACTAATCAATATAGGAAGCTAAGCAGACAATTCCCTACCCATACAAAGAATTGGTCAACCTAACCATTATATCGACTAGGAAGCTAAGTGATTCTAAAACTAAGTACAAATTCCCCGCCCATACAAGGAATCATACAACTCAGCTGCTGACTTGAGTCCTCAATTGAAATCCTACACAATTCTAACTTTCTTTTTTCTTAATACGAATTTTCTTTAATCCGTATCTTAACATTTACCACTCTTTTCTGAGTTTACATTGTACTATTTCATAGTACCTTCTCTTTATAGCGTCAAGCTATATCATACCAATCACTTAACATATCATATGTTATTCAACAATTTAATCTGATCACGTCGTGATCTTATTTCGTAATCATTTCTTCTTATGCTCATAATCATTTTATATAACGATCTTATTCTTCTCTTTAATCATATTATATTATGATTTTATTTACACTTTTCATCTTATAGACATAGTCTATTTATTATCACTTTTCATCTTTATTCCTGGAGTCAGGTAACTTCGGATTCTTATTCTTATAACCCTTCAAGATTCTTCTTTTAATCTTTTTTATCTTCTTCTTTACTTGATAAAGAATTTCCTAAATTCATTTCTTATCACTTAAACTCGATCTGAGTTTATTCCTTATCATCTCCGCGATTATAGCCTAAGATACCCCTACCTAAGGTTTATAACCTACGACTTTGATACCAACTATGACACTCATGGTACTTCCAACCATAAGCCCTTTTGCGGTGATACCTATCAACTTCTTCTTAGTCTCGCTTCTAAGGCATCCCTACGGAAAATGCAGCTTGGTGCCTTCCCTTAAAGGGATGTCACCAGAAAAAGGCTCGAGGCTCTTCGCAAATTCATGCTTATAGCTTTGATACCAACTGTGACGTCCCCAAATCTGGGTCCCAAGAACCTCAGACTTGGTACATTACGATACTTCATCATCATACATATTCTAGCATCTAATGCGGAACAAATAAATATATATTGTTTATTTTAAATAATTCTATAACATTTTCCCAGGTTTATTAACCTTAATTGAATACATACCTTCAAAATTACAAAGGTTTACAATAAGATAACTAAATAGTTATTCTTATAACAATCTATTACTGTATTTTGCTTTTGTCTCTGTCATTCTTCAAGCCTTCGTCATTATCTGAAATTTATTATGATGATATAGCAAGGGTGAGCAACTACTTTGCCCAGCAAGTTTAAATTCAATAAAGATATATCATGATTGAAAGAATAATATGTTTTCAAGTTTTTAACAATTTAATAATTGTGAAGGAAAATGAATTAAGATGTCAATAATTTATATATACTAAAACACGGTCCATGACATATTATTTTGACATTTGTCATTCTACAAATTAAACACTTGTCAATCCTAATTAATACTCCTATTTATCTTATACACATACGTATGATACAGTAAAAAACCTAAATTTGTTTCTCAAATCCCCTAAATCTGGGATAATATTTTCAAAATTCAAAAATGGCAACTAATTTAATTCCATATTCATTCAAATTATTTCAAACTCAAAGATCCTATAGATTGCTATCCCCAAATATGGCATCTACTCTCTCTCGACGCATCGATTCCCGCGATAAATTCTGTAGAGACGGCGAGGCAGATGGTAACTCAAAGGATTCAGAGCAATCAAGAACAAATTCTCAGACCAGACCCAATCATGGAAAGGAAACTGATTATTACTGTGACCTTCGATCAGATTTCCGGCGGAAGATACCACTGAGGATGGTGGAATATGAAGAACAAAGCCACCACCTGAGGCGGCACCCATGTATACGGGTTACAGTCATTCGGGTGAGATGTCTACTATGGTGACGACGCTGACTCGAGTTTATATGCTTTAGTTGTTATTCATTAGTATCCTTAATTTATTTGGTTTTTGTCCATAATATATATAATAGATTCCCCTGAATCTGTAATTCATTCTGTGTTGGTTCAAATTTGTCAGCCCCAATTCAAATTTGTCAGCCCCAAATTATGAACATCATGAATCAAACTCTCGGAACCATGGCGATCAAAAAGTATCGATTTTATACTGCTATTAGTTGAAGAACTGTTGTTCGGATTGAGTACCGAAGTTCAAGTAAGTTTTCCTTTTGATCTAATTATGGTTACTGCTGTAGATAAACTGAATTTCGTGTTTTGGTCTTGGCTGATCTAATTATGGTTACTGCTGTAGATAAACTATATTTCGTGTTTTGGTTTTGGCTGCAATCTTTGGCTTACTGATGAAATCTTATGGATTAATCAAGCAGTGGTAAATAGTTCATGTTTTAGTACGATGAAGTAATCACTAAGTTATTGAATTAATTAATTGAAGAGTTGTTGTTCGTATTGAGTACTGATTTATTTTCAAGTAAATTTTCTTTTTGAAATTCATCTGTTTTGATCTAATTATGGCTAATGTTGTTGTTCGGATCATTACTGCTGTAGATCTGCTATATTTATTTTCAAGTAAGTTTTATGCTCATTGTGTATATTTATTAGTGAATGATATTTAAGGGTTCGGACTTATTTACCATTTGACCATTGGCAATCAACAGTTGAGGTAGGCATGGTCTTCTTGGTTCTTACATAGTTGAAACCAGAAAAAGATATACTTTGAATTGCCACTTTAGTTAATCTATTGTAAAATAGGTTTTTAGGAAAGTAATGGATGTCTTGGCAGCCAAAGGCCTCCTACTGGAAGACAATGTTCTGGTTAAGTATCCCTATCACCCTCCCATCCGTAATTTGTAAATAAGTCATTGGTGGTGCTTCTATTTGCAGGTTTTATACCTCACTGCTGCATTGCTTGCACTTAGTTCTCATAGATCCAAAAGGATCCCTTTCTGACCATGTAAGTATATAATTGTGCTCTATCAAAAACGAATATATACAATCTAATGATAATTTGCAGGTTTTATACCTCACAAACCGTGTTAATTGTAGCCGGTCAAAAGGAAGATACTGCTACAAGCCTTAATACAAATTTGACATACTTTGGTCCATACAGGCCTCCGTATTTGCGCAAAAAGGACCAAAAAATGCTGCAGCTAATTGAGCCTGACTCTATGGTTTTTTCATATCATGAATTTTCTTCAGTTGATCACATGTTATCTGATTCAGATTACAGTGACAGTGATGGATCACCAAAAGAAGCTTTCAACATTACCAGCTCGAAGGTTAGAGTAGCTGCCATTGTTTGCTTGCAGGTAGCGTTATAACAAAGAAGTTCTGAGGTTCTAAAACGAAATTATGGTCCAGAGATAGATGTTTGGAGTGCCGAAGTAATCCTTTACATCTTACTCTGCGGTGTTCCACCCTATTGGGCAGGTTAGTGTTTTGTTCCTGAAAGAAATACCTTAACTACTTCCCATTTCTTGCACCAAAAATTAGTACCATTACTTTGTTTTTCTTTTGGTTTTATCAAAATACGAATCATATGGTGTTGTGCACATAACTGTGTGCAATATTAGGATAATTGGAATTCCTCTGTATTTCAGAGCTTCTGCATCAGAACCTTTTACTTATTTCATTCTATAGTTATTTTACAACCCAATGGAGAATATTAAATGGCTGGTAAGTGCAGAAGCTTGTCTGATAAAATTAGATAGGAATAATGGAAAAAAATGAACATCAGCTTATGAGAGAATGAGACAAAGTAAACTCTTTTTTAAGAGGGTGGAACAAATATGGGATTATTTTGATTGAAGGTCTAACATGGATAGGGTGTACATTTCCCAAATTATTCTTTTGTTTTCTTCCTATATCTCTCCTAAACTAAATAAGTTGAGTTTTTGAACTCAAGCGCTCTGAAGATTCCCATAAATACTTTTGACTGTTAGAGTTAGCTATTAGGATACATGATTCAAAGTGTGAACAGTTCTTTTTTATCAGTTGGTCTGATTTGATTTCTCAAACATAACTTTATTTACTGGAATTATGTGACTGCTCTCATTCTTTCTCACCTTCCATCCCCGGGGTTCCTTTCTTATCTTAAAATCTTCTCTGTTGATGTCCAGAAATTGAATAAAGAGTTGTACAAGCAATCATTCGATCAGTTGTAGATTTTAAAAGGGATCCTTGTCCTAAGCTTTTTTATAATGCAATAGACCTTGTGAAGAAGATGCTTAACCCTGACCCAAATCTGCTTCTTACTACTCAGGAAGTGATAGGTACTTTACAATTTTGTTAATATGCAATTTTTCATGTATTATGTTTTAGGGCTTGCTCTTTGAAATTTCGTGAATGTAAAATACATTACATAAATCAAGATTGTTGCTTGGTGACTAATTTCAGATCATCCTTGGATACAAAATGCCAAGAAGGCTCCAACTGTTTCTTTGGGTGAAACTATGAAAGCAAGACTAAAGCAATTTTCTATGATGAATAAGCTCAAGAAAAAAGCTTTGCAAGTAATGTCTCAAATTTTTACTATATATTAATAAAATATGTACATATTGGTTGCTTTCTAAATTCAAGAAACTTTGCACTTTTGATCGTGATGTGGTAAAAAATCTCATACTCAGTTCTTCACACGTACTTAGTTATTAAACTGCTATTCAATCTCAGGTTATTGCTGAGCATTTGAGCTAAAGAAGTGGCAGGCATAAAGGAAAGATTCAAAGTTATGGATATTAACAACAAGGGAAAGATAGACATTGATGAGCTGAGAGTTGGGTTGCAAAAGCTTGGCCAGCAGATCCCTGATGCAGATCTTCAAATTCTTATGGATGCTGTAAGTATAATGTATCTAAGTAGTACCAAATGTCAAGATGCAAGGGAATAGGGAAACCTAACTTTTTCATTCTACTAATCTTTTCACACTTTTAAAGGAAATTCAGACAATAGAAAGCCAATTTTTCAAAAAATAAAATAGCTATATGATGTTTTATCTTTCTTTTGTTAATATATATATATAGATATATCAGAAAATTGTCCGATAGACTTAAAATTCTGGATGTTCCCTTTAAACTTATATATTAAAACAAAATCTAAATGTTCTGTTTGAATGACAGTTGGAACGACCATATCTACATTATGCATTTATATACTAATCCTTTTGTCACATTGTTCTATGATATATCTACCCACACTACTAAGTTGCAGCTCTTGATGTCCCTCACTGACTCACTCTTCTTTCTTTCATCCCATTTTTGCAGATCAGAATTTGATGTCCTTTTGATCTACTATTACTTATGTTATCGTACAAATCTCCTTGGCAAATCGAAAAAGGTATGGTTAGATAACAATAATATCCCTTTGATACTCTTTTTTAAGTTAGGCTTTGATACAGTTGTCATTTTTTATAGAGAATAAGAACCTTGCTCCTTTATCGTAAAGGGGTTTTCTTTTTTGAACCTAATTCCTTATATGGTTAAAGTGGATGCCCCAACATGATACAATTGTATATATGTATGTCCAATGGTTTCTATGACTCGTGAGTGTTATTGTATGTAATACTATAAACAACGTACTCGACGAGCTACACATTTCTAAATTTCTATTTTGCTTAGAAGTTGTCACTGTCTAGACATTTTTCCATCGTCCTGCAATCTATTATCTATTGAAGCAAATCAGAACTTTATCTTGATTTATGCCATAAGATTCTCAAGACAGCTTGCAAAATTGAAAGATCTGATCACAACCATCATCTTTACTTTTTTGGTTAGTAGAGTTCCATACAGATTACAGAGAATGGCTGGACAAACTTGGAGACCATGTTGTACGGATTATTTTTGGATAACCCTGTTTAAATTCAATTGTGTTCACTTTGTTGCAAAGAGAATGAAAAGAAAGAAGGAAATATAAAATCTTCGCATACTAGGGGGGTCCTTGTAATTTCCCAAGTATTTATTGTCTCATCATCTTCTTGGCATTGAAAGAGGATATTACCACTTAATACTATCATTTTCCATTTTTAAGTTAATTTATCAGTATACTTTACACATTCTAAATCAAAGCATGTGTGCAGTGAGCATTATTTTGCAGCGAGCATTCAATGCATTGTTTAATGGACCAGTACTCAAGCCTTCCTTAACTTTCAGGAAAGAAATACTCTGAAAAAGGAGTCTTCTATTCAAAGAGGCAAAAACTACGTCAGTGGGTTGCAGATACTTCACTTCACAAAGTTGATGAGCTCAGCTCTAAGGGGTTAGCCACATCACTGTTTATTAGTTTCCCATTGAGTACGAGTAGTGTATTTATTTACATGATTGCTCTCCAGTTTTTGTCTCTTTCCTTTGTTGGTGAATGTAATTTGTTGGTGTTTGATAGTACTGTATGCTTACTTACTGTGGGAACCAACATCAGTGATATTGATCATCAAGATTCGGGGACTATATATGTGTTTGCAACAATAAAATGGGACCTGAAGTGCCAAAGGGGGTGACCATTCACGCGACTGGAATGAGACGCAGGCAGAACCTTTCTTTAGAAGATCAAAATAAAAAATCAAATGCCTTTCATTCTTCCCCGGATTATGCTGCATCTTTCAAGGGATAGGCAAGAAGGATTGAACTTTGCTGTTCACGTTTTAGAGTATATCATGCTTTTAGTCTAGATGGTGTATTAATTAGAGGTTTGATTGATATATAATTGTTGTGGTGGAAGATGAGTGAAACAGTTTAAATTTCAAATTTATGTTGTCGTGTTTATTTGTTTCCTACAATGTTTTGACTAATTATTGAGGTAATATTTTATATACTCTTCTTTCATCCTAAAAATCGTAGTGTTACGAAGATAATCTCATACATTCCTTATAAATTAAGTACTGGGTTCTTTGTTTATTTGCTTCTGGTTGTTGATAAATTTGATGCTCTTTTAGGATCCACCTGAAGATGCCGTTGTTACAGGTTGTGGGCATGTTTTTTGCAATCAATGCATATGTGAACACTTGACAAGTGATGACAACCAGTTCCCAACCACAAAATTTTGAATATTTTAGTGGAATTTTTTTTTTGAATACATAAAGAGTTTTATCTTATTTAATTTATTATGTTCTTAAATTTAAAAATTAATAAAAATTTATATAATTTTAATTAACATAGTATTTTTGTAAACTCTTCTGTTTAAACGAGTATAATTGTTTTCTAAATTTTAAATTAATTCACATCACAATTTTTGTTATAAATTTGTATAAGTTTATTATGATAAAAGATAAGAATTTCTTTTTTGAAAAATGGAGGTAGTACTGCACTACCATTTTACAACCTTAATATAAAATTATTTACTAGATTGGATTGTCAATACTCTCTACAAAAAAAAAATCCCCATGTATAGATAACGATTTTATTTCATTAAATAGCTCCAAAGTTTAGATATGTAATAGTTGATTTAATTATTCTTACATTTGTTTATATGTAATTATTTTGGAAAATTATTTAAATATGGAAAGATATTAATAATTTTAATTTAAAATTTTATTAGTATAGTTTTTTAGCATTTTATTATTTATATTAATAATTTTTATATCAAATTATTACTTAATTAACATTATGGAGGTTATACATTGGGTGCACTAATAATGCCGAAGTGACAACTATGGAACACTCTTTTGTACCTGCAATAATTTGATGTCTGGATAGTACTGTGACGTACTGGTACTAGTGGAACAACGCAATGATATCGGATAAAGCATGCCATCAACTCATCGATACATGTGATTTTCGTCGACAAAAGACTTCAAATGAGTGTGAATCATTGTACAGTTATGCCATGGATCAAAAATCCATATTAATTTTTATGTTATCCTTAATTTATTGATTATTATATAATTCCCTAAGTAACTACTAGAAATCTAAACCGTTTTTAGATTTCTATCAATTATTTTAATATTATCCTTTGTAATTTTTAAATAGTAGAAACTTCTAAATACAATTAGTACGTTGATCTTTGAGTTTTTAATTTGGATTATTTGGATGTTCTGTGTGAAATTTGATCATCGCACAACAATTTACCATCTTTTTATTATATTTTAATTTATTAATTGTACGTACATATTTATTATTATAAAATTGAATAATCCCGCCGCAACGCGCGGGTTTGTATCTAGTTGAATGACTGAATCAATAATGTTTGAAGGTCAACAATGACCATGAACAATTTAACTAAACCTTATGGTAATGAAGGTGATCAGCCTTTCATACCTGATAAACATATGCAACATGCGCTAAGTGCGAATCAATAATCAGTTTAGATATGAATAATCATCAATAATCATTCACTAACATACTTTGAAATATAACTCGAGTTTGAGTTAAGGAAACTTGCCTGCATAGTAGATTATCGCTACACAATTTAATTTATTCTCTTTATTGAAAAGACCTATCAGGTATAAGATTGATCTTTCAATTAGCATATCATACCTTATTCCATAATAATATCTAACACTCGATCACATAGTCAAATATTAGATAATCTTAACATCCTATTCATTCACTTACTTATATTCTTATCATCTTATATTAACTTGACTAACCTTCACTCACAAAGTTAAGTATTAGACATTACACATTAGTCTTAGTATTATCATTATACCTTGATAATATTTTCATCACTTATAACTTATACTTATAAGTTTTTCCTTTACATGTAATCTTAATAAGCCAGATAACATGTCAGTAAACTGAAATAACATTTCAGTAAACCAAAATATATTTTCGTATCCTGAAATCATCATTTCAGCAGACCAAAGTCAGCTACAGTAAACTCTAATCATTTTAGTAACGCTGAATTCATTTCAGTACCCTGACTTCTCAATTCAATCTACTACAAGCATAATATAGTTCATTCCCTACCAAATTCAACGATAACGATTAAAATAAAGTAATTTCTCTTATTATAATCTCCCTTCGAATATTATTAATTAGGTAATAATATTTTACGCAAAGGTTATTAATCTTTTAATAACATTCCAGTCAAATACTACTAATAATATATAAAATAATATTATTAGCCATATAACAATAAGTTAAGTCATTAATCACATTAATAAACAATTTAGTTCAATTGTTTTCCTTTCCTTAAGTAACTCATTAAATATTCTAAAATGCCATAAACATCACAACACTTCACACCCGACCCAAAACTTCATCAAAAACCTGCATAAGACATGCTCAAGGGTCTCAATTCATAAATCGTATTTTTCATATTTTTGGACATCATATATTTAATTAAATCAATTTATCCATTTATCATCATTTAGATGAAAAATACCAAATCAGTTCCAAAAATATTTCTTTTCTGTGATTTGACAGAATATAGTTCCATATTGAACATATATTTTTCTCGGAATTTTTAAAATCCATTTACAATATTTAAATAGTCCATAATAGCCAAATATTCTCTGATTTTTCATAAATCGAGATTAACTCCAAAAATTCTGAAATTTATACAGTATGATCCAGTTATATACATGTTCTTCTAGTAAAAATTTTATAAAATTTGTACTTATACGTAGAAAGTTATTCGGGTGACTTCATAAAAATAGCCCTTCATCGTAAAATCCATAACTCTCAAACCGTATGGCCAAAAATTCTCAAATTTTTACACAACCTGTATAACTTCTGATATTACCACTCCAAAGTTTTCCAAAATTTTTAAAGCACAAAAGGTGGACGAAATTACCCCTGTTTCAGACTGCCCCAAAACAGTCCTATTTTCTTTTCCAAAAATCGGGACTGTTTTGGCTTCCACAGCCACTACACCATGAAAACTCAACATTTTTGAGTTCTACCACTTGGGTTAACTAATAAACACATATATCTAGCACCCCTCTTTGACGGATAGTAAAAAGAATGCATAGATAAAAAACAGTAGATTTTCAAAGCACCCAAAAATTAGGTTTCATAAACTAGAAAAATTAATTTTTCTTTTCTTTTTGATTCAAACCAAATCAACACCCATTATGGGTAGATCCATACTTGAATCCAAGAAAAACACATAATGTAATAAAATCCTTTTGAAATTCAGTACCATGGTCACTTCTGATTCTTATAAGATTAAGACTATATTTGGTCTCCAAATTTTTAATCAGTTTTTCAAATTCTTTAAATGCCTCATCTTTTGTTCTAAGGAATAGTACCCATCTATATCTAGAGAAATCATCGACTATCACAAAAACATAGAATTTACCGTTTAGACTAGCATGCCTTTCAGGTCCAAATAAATCGAGATGAAGCAATTGTAAGGGAGAAGAAGTTGATACCATGTTTTTGGCTGTGAACGATGTTCTTACTTGTTTTCCAAGTTGACAAGGTTCGTGTGACGCCCCCAAATTTAGGTATTCATCACCCATCTTGGGTCGCCCGATACATGGTATAGAATTCAAATACAACTGTCGTGTACAATACGACAAAACATAAACAGTGAGTTTGAATACAAATATTGTCTACTAGAGATTATACAAACTCAAAAGGAGTCCTCATTACAATTATTATCACACTATTTCACAGAATAGTGAGGACTACTAATGCTATCCTCTGGACCATTACTCCGTTCCCCGACTTCGTCCGGCTATATATTCATTTTCTGAGAGAAACGGTGAAAGAAAGGGTGAGCTCAACTAGCCCAGTAAGAAATATTATGACAAAGATAATGAAGAATAAATTATCATTAGCTTTCAACAGTGTTAAACTGATAAAATATAATAAACATCAAGTTTAACTGCAGCGAAACCAGCAATCCATTAAAAGAGTTAAGTAGAAAATAAAATCTACTATATTTTATGATTTAAAAGGTTTTCATCAACGTTATAATTGAGACTCAAACTTAATAAATATTCCACATCATCGAATCACCCCTACACTACGGCCAAGGATATTATTTAGTATCACGACCACAATTATCCATGCACTACGGGCAAGAATATTTGTATATTCATTAATGGTCATGATCATGCCAACAATTTGTCCATCAATGCACTACGGGCCAATGAGGATTTTTACCACATCATTTGTAACATTACTACCATGATTACACAAGAATAATCCTCGGTTATAATCATACCAAGTCCATCTATGCACTACTGAGCCACGAGATGACTTTCAACATAATATAAACATGAGGATGATGATAATGATATAAGAATTCAATAAAACAAGTTCAAGAATTAATTTATCCAGAACCAATAACATCCAAATGTCAACATGATATTGCTTTGTAGAGTAAAATTCAAGAATACTTAGAAGAATATTTCCATGAAAGGATTTGGATGAAGCGCAAATATCAAGGATATTCCACTAATTTCATGGAGTATAGAAGTCAAAGTTTTAACTAAGCGAGTATAATAAAGAATGGAATAACAAAAGAAATCACCAAGCATGCGATAGACCGCGATAAAAAAGTTATTCAACGAAATAATAAATAAATAACGGAACCGGTCCGGCGTAGAAAACGCATGAGATAGGATATTCCAGCGAGTAATAATAAAGAATGGAACCGGTCGGCGTAGAAAACACCTGAGCGGGATGTTCCAATGAGAATAATAATAAAGAGCGGAACCGGTCAGGTGTAAAACACATGCATGAGGATTTTCCAATGTAATAATAATAAAGCGGAACCGGTGTGGGTGTGTAAAACACATGCATGGATGTTCCAACAGAATAATAGAAGAATGTCACTAAGTATAGGGTAAACCGCGTATACAGGTTATTCCAACAGAATAATAAGCAATGGAATAACAATAGTTCTCTTCATGAATAAGAAAGAATAACACCCCTTACTTTAGTAGGAGATTGAATATTGCAGTAGTGTAGTAACAGAATACTCTCCTTCTTTCTCTCTTATTCTCTCTATACTTTCTCTCTCTATAGCTTTAATGAATTCGTGAAAAATAATGAAGCACTAGGTGTGACGCCCCCAAAATAGGTATACATCACCCATTCTGAGTTGTCAATACATGAGTGCGAAACAACTACAACTTTATTATTACAACAAGAAAGCGTAAGTTTGAATACAAATATTATCTTCAGACAATATCTATACTCAAATAAATCCTCATCACATTTATTGATACATTATTTTACAAAATGGTGAGGACTACTAAACAACTCTCTAAAAAACCTTCATTCCATACCCAGGCTAAAGTACTTTCGCATTTATATTCTCGCCTCCCGAGAAGAAAAATGGAACAAAAAAGGAAAGGGTGAGCTCAACTAGCCCAAAGTAAAGAATATTATGACTAAGATAATATACAACAAATTATTGTTAGTCTTCAATAGGGAAAAATCTAATAGAATACAATAGACAACAAATTTTAAATCAATATTCATGGTGAAATAATAATTCATTAGAAGAGTTAAGTAGAGAATGCAAACTACTATCTTCTATGTATGAATTTAAAAGTTCATCGTCTATCTTTTATCCCCTGTAACATCAATCAATATATATACGGAATCAAATATTCATCTTTGCACTACTGAGGCCAAAGATATTCATCGATTGGGTCATTTCATCTAAACACTGTTCATCTTGCACACTACGGCCAAAGATATTCTTCAGAAATCATTCATCTTTGCACTCTGAGGCCAAAGATATTCCATAATATATCATCATTTAGGTATGAAGATGATGAAAAATATTTTTAAGGAAAGCGAATCCGGTGAAACAAAATGACAAGGATTAAGGATTCAGTACTTTGTTTTATCCATGTTCAAAATACCTCAAAAATAATCATAGTGGTGTAAAATTCAAGAATGATCAAAACATGGATACAATCAAAAGCTAGTATCCGAATAGATATTTTGGACAAAAGAAGAAATTTAATTTTTCTATTGAATAGTCAGGTATCGTGAATAGTCAGGTATCGTGAATAGTAACTCAGACACCAAAAGATAGAAATTTTATAAAAAACATCTTCACGCTTCGTGAATAGTACTCGTGAATAGTAACTTCGTGAATAATAACTCATGAATAGTAACTCGTGAATAGTAACTCATGAATAGTAACTCGTGAATAGTAACCCCGACATGAAAAAGTTCCAAATTTGATAAAAATTTCCAACCAATATTTTGGCATAATGATATTAAAAAAATAATATCATTTTCGAATAAAATAACATCCCTTACCTCGAAAGATTAGTACTTCTAGCTGGAATACCGGGTATAGTGCTGAAGGGAACTTGCACCGTCTAACAATACTCAAAGTATACTCAAAATACTCACAAGAATACGCTCGATAATATAGAGAGAAAACTTCAGTTTCTGGTGTGATTTTCAATTCTAACCTAAGCACCCTATTTATAGGAAAATGCTTAGAACACCAAAGCAGAAAATTTAATAAAATATTAATATATATTATAAATTTCCTACGCCAACCTTCCAAGAACTGAATTCAGCTCATTCAACACACATGTGTAACACACCATAATGAAAAAAAATGTTTTTGTTATTTAAAATATTTTAAACTTCCAAAAATCAATTATTTCGGAGCTTCGAAACTTCAATAATTCATAATAAATAGCCCTTTTATCAGAAAATTCAAATCTCGCTAGTTTTTATAGGAAATTCAATTCTCTACAACTTTGCAGAAGAAAGTTTTTCCAATTCCAAAGCAGAAATTGGTAAAGAAATCCATAAGCAGGCGATTTTACAAATTTATAATCAAATTTGATCGATAAATGGGGTCCACCGACATGTTTAACATGTTTTAAACATTTATTGCAACAAAAATACTCTTCCTCCTCGTATACTCATATATCCCACATTCGTTGTAAAAATATCACCATTATTATATTATTAAAATATAATAATATATTTAAATGAATTATTTTATCGGAAAAGATAAAATTTCAATTTTCAACAATTGTCACAATAAAATTTTCTCCATCTATATCCACATAAAATCAATATTTTTCTCATCATATGAATCAATAATTAATTATTCACAAATAATATTAGAATCACAATATTGATAACTGAGGCGGTTCAGGAAAGAGGGGCTTTCAATAAGAATTTCTCCTCATTGGTAGCGCGCAATTAGGTGACCAAACCTCTCCTTAGACAGAACTTTCTAGACATTGTCAATAATGTTATCTAATAATATTCTTTGTGTAATGACAATTATTGGAACAACAACAATATAAAATATCAACGCAGCAATTATTAAATCAATAAAATACTGAACAGTAATTACTGTAACCATTATTGAGTAGTGCCTTCTTACGTAAGAATCAATAATTGGTGCAATACCGTGTGCTACTGTGTTTTAACCACCGAGTATTTTAACAAGATAATTCAGTAATAACTACTACTGCTTTTTTAAACAACTTATTTTTGTCGTTTTCTTCATCCAATCGCTTTCAGTTATGGGCCCCACATGGGTTTGTGGTGCGTAAATGCGAATATTCCCCAACAAGCATTGAATATTCCACGACCAACCGAATATTCCCAAACAACAATGAATATTTTATAACCACTTGCTTATTTTGAAATATTGCGTATTTTACCCCTAACTATCCACATTAATCAAATCAACCCTTACTATTTCAAAATAATAAATAGAGAAAATTAAATTTCATTAATAATAAGTTGGGGTCTTACAACCTCCCTCCTTATGAAATTTCGTCCTCGAAATTGACGACGTGCGATACTGGTGTTTCAAAAGGTGAGGATTCCTCGCTTTCATTTCCGTTTCCAATTCGGTCATTTCCTCTATAGCATGATTCCTCCACGAACTTTAACTTGTGGTATGACCTTTCTTGGCGTGGGACATGCTCCTTCCTATCCAAGATCTTAACGGTATCTCCTCATACGTTAAGTCTTCTTGGCTATTTCGTCCGGTTCTAACTCTATAACGTGGTTCGGGTCTTTCACATATTTACTGATCTGAGATATGTGAAATACATTATGAACACGAGACATACTCGGAGGTAATGCTTGCCAAGTCTATAGGCTACATTTCCTACTCGGTCAAGAATTTGAAATGGACCAATAAATCGTGGATTGAGCTTTCCTCTCTTCCCAAATCTTGTAACTCCCTTCCATGGAGCAACTCACAACAATACATGATCCCCACACTAAATTCCACGTCCTTTCGATGAAGATCCGCATAACTCTTTTTGTCGATCTTGTGCCGTTTGTATCGTTTGTCGAATCATTTGGATCTTTTCGGTAGTCATGCGTACTAACTTCGGGTCCCATCAATGTTGCTTCACCCACCTCATCCCAACATATTGGAGAACGACATTTTCGTCCATATAATGCTTGAATGGAGCCACACCTATACTTGCACGATAAGCTTTGTTGTTGTAGGAGAATTCCACCAATGGTAAATACTTATCCCAAGCGCCCTTGAAGTCTAGGACACGAGTCTTAATAAATCTTCAAGAGTTTGAATAGTCCTTTCGATTGTCCGTCTGGTTTGAGGATGGTATGCCGAATCAAATAAATCCGTGCCCATAGCTTTTTGCAAGCTAACCCAAAATCTTGAAGTGAATCTTGGGTCACGATCCGAAACTATGGATCTGGGCATGCCATGCAACCTCACAATCTCATTTCACGCACATACTAGCAAGACGTTCAAGGAATAAGTCTCCGTATCGGCAAGAAATGAGCAGACTTGGTTAATCTATCAACAATGACCCAAATAGCATTGATGCCTTGAGAAACAAGTAGGAAGACCCGTAACAAAATCCATGGTAATGTGTTCCCACTTCCATTTCGGAATCTCAAGTGGTTGCAACGGACCCTTAGGTACTAGATGCTCCGCCTTTACACGTTGACAAGTTAAACACATTGAGATAAACTTTGCAATCTCTCTCTTCATATTGTTCCACCAAAATGTATGTGCCGAAGATCACGATACATTTTGGTACTTCGAGATGGATTGCAAATGGTGTATTGTGTGCCTCCATCATAATCTTGTACTTCAAATCGAGTCATTAGGAACACAAAGTTCAGAGTGGACTCAAGTATTCCTTCTTCATCAATTCTCGCCTTAGGAATAGCTCCTTCTTGTACTTTCTTTCTTCATACGCATCATTTCAAGAAGTCGGTGGCTTGAGCAACCTTAACTTTTCAATTAAAGTTGGCTCTATACGTATACTTGACATCATCACACTCATTCCCGCGATATGATCTTCTCAACGCGCGTCACTACCACGTTCGCTTTATCGGGATGGTATTGAATAGTGTGGTCGTAGTCTTTCAATAGCTCGAGCCAACGTCATTTGTCGCATGTTGAGTTCTTTTGAGTGAAGAAATATTTAAGGCTTTTATGGTCCGAATATATCTCCACTTTCTCCACATATAGATAGTGCCTCCATATCTTTAGCGAAAGCGATTGCACGCCAACTCTAGATCATGAGTAGGATAATTCCTCTCATACTCTTTAAGTTGTCGCGAGGCATAGGCTATGACTTTCCCACGTTGCATGAGAACACATCCTAACCCTTTGCCTGAAGCATCACTGTAGATAACAAATCCATCCGAACCAGATGGTATTGTTAGAACAGTCTTAGAAATAAGTCTCCTCTTAAGCTCTTGGAAACTCTTCTCGCATTCTTCGCTCCAAACGAATTTTGTATCCTTCCGAGTTAGCTGAGTTAATGGAGTAGCGATTCGAGAAAACCCTTCCACGAATCTCCGATAATAACCAGCTAAGCCCAAAAAGCTACGTACTTCAGTCACCGACTTCGGTTGCTCCCAACTTTGTATTGCTTCAATCTTCGCCGGATCAACAGATACTCCATGTTTCGACACCACGTGCCCAAGGAATGCTACTTCCTCAAGCCAGAACTCGCATTTCTTCAATTTGGCATATAGTTTGTTTTCACGAAGCCTTTGGAGTACCAGCTTCAAATGGTGCTCATGATCTTCACGACTTTTGGAATATATGAGGATGTCATCAATAAAAACAACAACGAACTGATCCAAATATTCCTTGAATACTCGGTTCATCATATCCATGAAAGCCGCAGGAGCATTAGTCAATCCGAAAGACATGACTAAGAATTCATAATGCCCGTCATCGAAGGAGTTCTAAAAGCGGTCTTTGGAATATCCTCGATTCTAATCTTCATTTGATGATATCCGAGCGAAGATCGATTTTGAAAAGAATTGTGCCCTTGCAATCGGTCAAACAAGTCATCAATACGAGGTAGAGGATACCTATTCTTGATGGTGACATGGTTCAATTCCGATAGTCAATACAAAGTCGCATACTCCCATCTTTTTCTTCTTTCTGAATAAAGCAGAGCACCCCGAGGAGATGTACTAGGACAATGAAACCGATGTCCAACAATTCTCGTAGTTGGACCTTTAACTCTGAAGTTCAATAGGAGCCATTTGATATGGGGTTTTAGAAATGGGCTTTGTGCAGGTTCAAGATCAATAAAGAATTCAACTTCACGTTCGGGGTAGACCGGGGAAGTTCTTGAAATCGTCGGAAAGTCAATAACAACAGAATATTATTCAAATTTGACGTGTCTTTATTCAAATCCATAACATGGGCTAAGAAAGCTTGACATCCATTTTTCAATAAGCGAATAGCTTTATGATTAGATATGACGGTGATTGATTTTAATGGTTTAGTTGCTTGAATTCGCATACAACAAAGTTGGTTAGGAATATGAAAACTAACAACCTTACGAAAATAATCAATTTTGGCATGATGAGTAGTTAACCAATCAATCCCTAAAATCACATCAAAAGCAAGTATCTTTAAAGAGATAAGGTCAATGGGTAAGGTAATGGTGCCAACTTGAATCAAACAAGATTTATAAGCGATTGGATGTGATGAAAGTTTCTCCTAACGGAGTTTCCACAGATAGGTCAAAGTCTAATTTCTCCGAGTCAAGTTTAAGCGTTGAGCACAAGCGGGAGAGATAAATGATGGGTAGCACCTAAGTATCAAGTAAGGTATAAACTTCACAAGAATTTATAAATAGCTTACCCGTGATCACCTCGTTTGGGTTCCTCGCATTTTGACCGATCACAACAAGCGCTCTTCCCGAAATTGTTGACTTTGACTTTTTCGGGACGATCTTTTGAGTCACCGTCCTCATTGAACTAGGTTTCACTACCGCATAATCTCGAGCGATATGTCCTTCCTTTCTATAATTATAGCATACCTTGAATCTGTTATGGGCGTTTGGTGATATGTCCCTCTTTTCCGCATTTGTAGCATATGACCGGTGGTCGTTCTCTCATCGCCGAACCCGATTCTTTGCAGACCTTTATCGTCTTCACATGGTCGTTGTTAAATCTCCTCTTTTAAAATCTCCTCTCGACTCGCTTCTTCTATTTTTATGGCCATGATTACCACCGGAGTGGTTACCATTTTGTCCGTCTGTTTCTTTCTCTCTTTGGTTATCATTATTACATTGTTGCGCTATCTCAGTACGATCCTGGTTATGGTCCCTCAGTTGGCCGTACTCGTTATCTCGCTCTAATAATTGAGCCACATTTTACAACATCCGAATAGAGAGAAAGTTTATGAGAAATGAGATATCGACGTATGCTGGGTTTCAAACCTCTAAGAAACATCTGCGTCATCGTTCCTCATTCTCCACCAAATGAGGTGCAAACACGATAACTCGCAAACTTTGCCTCGTCATTGAGACACCGTCATGTTGTTTTGCTCTAATCGATGAACTCCACTTCCTTCATATATTTGAACACTTTCGTGAAAGTATTTGTCATTAAATAGTTCTCAAACGCTTCCCGGGACATCTTTGAGTGCGGTGGATGGGTACGCTTACTGACTCCCACCGATGATCCGCCTCGCCACGGAACATAAAGGTGGCGAATGGAACCTTCTGTTCCTCCGTGCATCCCAAGACATCGAATATCTTAGTAATTTGCTTGACCCATGTTTCCGCCATGATCGGATCTGGCTTTCCCTTAAATTCTGGTGGTCCCAACTCTTTGAACTGCTTGGCCGTGACAACCCGTGAATTGCTATCATTTCCTCCTGTATTTTGAACACGAGTCTCCCTCGTCTCGATTTTGCATGAATCGCAAAAAGCTTCTAAACATCCCTCGTTCATCATCTCGCTTAGTGGTGTTATTCACGGGAGGAACATTGCCGACTGTTGTTGCACGTTCTCCTCGTTGGTGAGTACAAAGAGCGTCTCCACGGTCTCATTTCCATTGTTAATATTCTCGGTTGACATTCTCAAATACCGCCATAAAACAAGGGATAATTAAGGAAATCAATATATCACATAATATCCTTATATCTTGACTGACTAAAAAAAAATAAGCTTAGGTAGGACACACTAGCGAAGGATTTACTCGTCTCTCCCCTCCTAGTTCTATTCCCCGATCTCCATGGAGATCATATCCTAAGCTCGATACCAACCGTGGACGCCCCCAAAATAGGTATACATCACCCATTACGAGTTGTCAATACATGATACGTAAACAACTACAACTTTATTATTACAACAAGAAAGCGTAAGTTTGAATACAAATATTATCTTCTAGACAATATCTATACTCAAATAAATCCTCATCACATTTATTGATACACTATTTTACAAAATGGTGAGGACTACTAAACAACTCTCTCTAAAACCTTCATTCCATACCCCACTGCTTCGTACTCATTATATTCTCGCCTCACGAGAAGAAAAATGGAACAAAAAAGGAAAAGCGTGAGCTCAACTAGCCCGATAAAGAATATTATGACTAAGATAATATACAACAAATTATCGTTAGTCTTCAACAGGAAAAATCTAATAGAATACAATAGACAATAAATTTTAAATCAATATTCGCATAATGAAATAATAATTCATTAGAAGAGTTAAGTAGAGAATGCAAACTACTATCTTCTATGTATGAATTTAAAAGTTCATCGTCTATCTTTTATCCTGTAACATCAATCAATATATATACGAATCAAATATTCATCTTTGCACTACAGGCCAAAGATATTCATCGATTAGTTATGTTCATCTAAACACTGTTCATCTTTGCACTACGAGCCAAAGATATTCTTCAGAAATCATTCATCTTTTGCACTCTGAGGCCAAAGATATTCCATAATATCATCATTTAAGGTGAAGATGATGAAAAATATTTTTAAGGAAGCGAATCCGGTGAAACAAAATGACAAGGATTAAGGATTCGTACTTTTGTTTTATCCATGTTCAAAATACCTCAAAAATAATCACGAGTGGTGTAAAATTCAAGAATGATCAAAACATGGATACAATCAAAGCTAGTATCCAGAATAGATATTTTGGACAAAAAGAAGAAATTTCATTTTTTGATTGAATAGTGCAGTATTCGTGAATAGTCTTGAGTACGTGAATGAATAAGTAACTCCGACACCAAAAGATAGAAATTTTATAAAAAAACATCTTCACGCTTCGTGAATAGTACTCGTGAATAGTAACTCGTGAATAGTAACTCATGAATAGTAATTCGTGAATAGTAACTCATGAATAGTAACTCGTGAATAGTAACCCCGACATGAAAAAGTTCCAAATTTGATAAAAATTTCCAACCAATATTTTGGCATAATGATATTGAAGAAATAATATCATTTTCGAATAAAATAACATCCCTTACCTCGAAAGATTAGTACTTCTAATTTGGAATACTAGGGTATAGTCTTTGAAGGAACTTGCCTTATCTAACAATACTCAAAGTATACTCAAAATACTCACAAGAATACGCTCGATAATATAGAGAGAGAAAACTTCAGTTTCTGGTGTGATTTTCAATTCTAACCTAAGCACCCTATTTATAGGAAAATGCTTAGAACACCAAAGCAGAAAATTTAATAAAATATTAATATATATTATAAATTTCCTACGCCAACCTTCCAAGAACTGAATTCAGCTCATTCAACACACATGTGTAACACACCATAATGAAAAAAACGTTTTTGTTATTTAAAATATTTTAAACTTCCAAAAATCAATTATTTCGGAGCTTCGAAACTTCAATAATTCATAATAAATAGCCCTTTTATCAGAAAATTCAAATCTCGCTAGTTTTTATAGGAAATTCAATTCTCTACAACTTTGTAGAAGAAAGTTTTTCCCAATTCCAAACAGAAATTGACCGAAATCCATAAGCAGGCGATTTTTTGTTTATAATCAAATTTCGATTCAATAAATGGGGTCCACCGACATGTTTAACATGTTTTAAACATTTATTGCAACAAAAATACTCTTCCTCCTCGTATACTCATATATCCCACATTCGTTGTAAAAATATCACCATTATTATATTATTAAAATATAATAATATATTTAAATGAATTATTTTATCAGAAAAAGATAAAATTTCAATTTTCAACAATTGTCACAATAAAAATTTTCTCCATCTATATCCACATAAAATCAATATTTTTCTCATCATATGAATCAATAATTAATTATTCACAAATAATATTACAGAATCACAATATTGACAACCAGGCAGTTCTCAGGAAAGAGGGGGCTTTCCAATAAGAATTTCTCCTTACTGGCACGCAATTAGGTGACCAAACCTCTCCTTAGACAGAACTTTCTAGACATTTCCAATAATGTTATCTAATAATATTATTCAGATAATATGAATTATTGCTTCGATAATGAAAATCTTTGTGTAATGACAATTATTGGAACAACAAAGAATATAAAATATCAACAATGACAATTATTAAATCAATAAAAAATCTTTTGAGCGAATAATTCTGTAACCATTATTGAGTAGTGCCTTCTTACGTAAGAATCAATAATTGGTGCAATACTGGTAATCTTCCGTGTTTTAACCACCGAGTATTTTAACAAAGATTAACAGTAATAACTACATGGCTTTTTAAACAACTTATTTTTGTCATTTTCTTCCAATCGCTTTCAGTTATGGGCACACATGGTCTTACCTTGTCGCATACGAATATTTCCCAACAAGATCTGAATATTCCACTACCAACCGAATATTCCCCGACAACAATGAATATTTTATAACCACTTGCTTATTTTGAAATATTGCGTATTTTACCCCTAACTATCCACATTAATCAAATCAACCCTTACTATTTCAAAATAATAAATAGAGAAAATTAAATTTCATTAATAATAAGTTGGGGTCTTACACTAAGCCTCTATTTATAGAAGATTTCTAGCTTAGCACTTGCCATGTGAAAAGGCAAGTGGCTTGACGACTGGTGATGTGAAAAGAAAAGTGGTTTGACGATTGTAATGTGAAACGACAATTGGTTCGACGCCTGTAATGTGAAACGACAAGTGGTTCGACTCCTGTAATTATGAAACGGCAAGTGGTTTGACGACTGGTAAAGGTAATTACTATTGACGAAAGTAATTACTATTGACGAAGGTAATTACTATTGACGAAGGTAATTACTATTGACGAAGATAATTACTATTATTTGAAGGTAATTACTATTGACGAAGGTAATTACTACTATCGCGAAGATAATTACTATTGACGAAGAGACTCTTAGATGATGACATATGGGCCCCCCCATAAAATAACCAAACTTACCACAAATATCTCAAAATAGACTCTTTATATACATTAAGGATTGAATAAATATTATCACAAATCATTTTATTTTTAATCAACACATATTTAATCTTTCAACAATTATTAATCATTTATAACTTGTCGTCTCAATTATTGATTTAATAATATAACATATTATATGAGATGATAATCGTGACAATAATTGAATCAATAATATAAGAGATATGATGCATCAATTCATCGTAGTAATAATTGAGTATATGGAAAGTGACTTCTCACGTAAGCATCAATAATCAATACCGTGTGCTACTATGTAACCAAGCGTATTACTGTACTTTTACTACTGTAGTTCAACGGTTTTAACGGTAACACCTCCGTAGTTATTTTCATAAAGTATTTTTGTCGCGTTTTCTCAATCAAACAATAATTCCGTTAATAGGGTCCACTAATGATTGTGCCGTCGTCATTGAATATTCCCGACAAAAAGAATATTCCCCGACCAAACGAATATTTTTTAACAACTTGCTTACTTTGCAAAATTTATAAATATTACCTACAACTATAACATTATATCAAATTTATTCCATAATATTTAAAAATAATATTTATAGAAAATTCATCTTTATTTATAAAAGTTGGGGTCTTACAACCTCCCTTTCTTGTCAAATTTCGCCCTCGAAATTAGGGTACGTACCTGGTATGTCGAAGAGGTAAGGATACCTTGATTTCATTTCAGATTCTAACTCCCAAGTCATTTCCTCAACATTGTGGTTTCTCCACAAAACCTTGACTTGAGGTATAACTTTTGAGCGTAGAATATGTTCCTTCTTATCAAAGATTTGAACAAGAACCTCTTCATACGTCAAATCTTCCGCTATTTCGTCCGGTTCTAAATCAATAATGTGGTTCGGCTCTTTCACATATTTACGTAACATGGATATGTGAAAAATATTATGAATACGAGACATACTTGGCGGTAAAGCGAGTCTATAGGCCACAGTTCCTACTCGATCGAGGATTAAAAATGGGCCGATGAATCGAGGATTGAGTTTTCATCTCTTCCCAAATCTTGTAACTCCTTTCCATGGAGCAACACGTAACAACACATGATCTCCTATATCGAATTCCACGTCCTTTCGATGAAGATCAGCATAACTCTTTTGTCGATTTTGTGAGGTTTTTATACGTTATCGGATCGTTTGAATCTTTTTTTCGTAGTCATATACGCACTCAACTCCGGCCCCAACAACGTTGCTTCACCCACCTCATCCCAAAGATACTAGAGAACGACACTTTCTTCATACAGTAGCTTGAATAGAGAGCCATGACAATACTTGCTTGATAAGCTGTTGTTGAGAGGAAAACTCCACCAATGGTAAGAACTTGTCCCAACTTCCTTGAAATCAAGGACACGAGTCTTAATAGATCTTCAAGAGTTTGAATAGTCCCTCTCGATCGTCCATCCGATCGAGGATGATATCCGAAGCTAAATCAGAAGTCTGTGCCCATAGCTTTTTGCAAACTAACCCAAAATCGTGAAGTGAATCTTGGGTCTCGATCAAAACTATGGATACCGACATACCATGCGATCTTACAATCTCGTTTATGTACATACTGAGCAAGACGTTCAAGTGTATAGTTTTTCGTCAGATCGGAAGAAATGAGCGAGACTTGGTCAATCTATCAACAATGACCCAAATCGCATCTATGCCTTGAGAAACCTTAGGAAGACCGGTAACGAAATCCATGGTAATGTGCTCCCACTTCCATTCTAGAATTTCAAGTGGTTGCAATGGACCTTTTGGTACTTGATGCTCTACTTTAACTCGTTGACAAGTTAGACACCTTGAGATAAACAACGCTATCTTTCTCTTCATATTTCTCCACCAAAATGTATGACGAATATCATGATACATTTTGGTACTCCCAGGATGAATTATAAACGGTGTGTTGTGCGCCTCCATCATGATTTTATACTTTAAATCAGGGTCGTTAGGAACACAAAGTCTGGAGTTGACTCGAAGTATTCCTTCTTCATCTATTCTTGCTTCTGGCATAGCACATTCTTGCACTTTCTTCCTCATACGCATCAGCTCTAGGTCTGTAGCTTGAGCAACTTTAACTTTATCGATTAAAGTCGGTTCTACTCGTATATTCACCATCGTCACATGCGTCCCTGGAGTCTTTAACTCTATCTCCATCCTTTTCAAGTCACACAAAATGGGCCCTTGCGTTGACAATATCGCACTCGTACTTGCATATGATCTTCTACTCAATGCGTCAGCTACCACGTTTGCTTTTTCAGGATGGTATTGGATGGTATGACCATAATCTTTCAATAGTTCAAGCCAACGTCGTTGTTACATGTTGAGTTCCTTTTGACTAAAGAAATATTTGAGGCTTTTACGATCCGTAAAGATCTCCACTTTCTCCCCATACAAGTAATGCCTCCAAATTTTAAGTGCAAAGACAACAGCTGCCAACTCTAGATCATGAGTAGGATAATTCCTCTCATATTCTTTGAGTTATCACAAGGCATAGGCTATGACTTTTCCATGTTGTATGAGAACACATCCCAACCCTTTGCCCAAAGCATCACTGTAGATGACAAATCCTCCAAGAGCAGGATAGTATTTTTGAACAGGTCTTTGAAATGAGTCTCCTCTTGAGTTCTTGAAAACTCTTCTCACATTCATCGCTCCAACCAAACTTTGTATCTTTCCGAGTCAGCTGAGTCAATGGAGTAGCAATTCGAGAAAATCCTTCCACGAATCTCCGATAATAACCAGCTAAATCGAGAAAGCTACGACTTCGATCATCGATTTAGGTTGTTCCCACTTTGAATTGTGTTCAATCTTTTCTTTGGGTCAATGATATTTCATGACTTGATACCACGTGCCCAAGGAATGCTACTTCCTCAAGCCAGAACTCACATTTCTTCAACTTGGCATAAAGCTTATATTCACGAAGCTTTTGGAGTGTCAGCCTCAAGTGTTGCTCATGATCTTCATGACTTTTGGAATAAATAAGGATGTCATCAATAAAGATGACCACAAAGTGATCCAAATATTCCTTGAATACTCGGTTCATCATATCCATGAAGGCAGCATGAGCATTAGTCAATCCAAAGGACATGACTAGGAATTCATAATGCCCGTATCGAGTTCTGAAAGCCGTCTTTGGAATGTCATTGGTTCTAATCTTCAATTGGTGATATCCGTAACGAAGATCAATCTTTGAAAAGAATTTGGCTCCTTGCAACTGGTCAAACAGGTCATCAATACGTGGCAATGGATACCTATTTTTGATGGTGACATGATTCAACTCCCGATAATCAATACAAAGTCGCATACTCCCATCTTTCTTCTTCACGAATAGAACAGGAGCACCCCAAGGAGAAGTACTAAGATGAATAAAGCCAATGTCTAACAATTCCTACAGTTGGGTCTTTAACTCCTGACGTTCAATAGGAGCCATTCGATATGGGGCTTTGGAAATGGGTTTTGTATCGGGTTCAAGGTCAATACAAAATTCAATTTCACGCTCTGGGGGTAGGCCAGGAAGTTCTTCGGGGAATACGTCAGGAAATTTATTAACAACAGAAATATCATTCAAAGTCGCGTATTTTTGTTTAGATCTGTGACATGAGCTAAGAAAGCTTGACATCCGTTTTTCAATAAACGAATAGCTTTATGGCTTGAGATGACCGTGATTGATTTTAATGGTTTGGTCGTTTGAATTCGCATAATAGGTTGATTAGGAATATGAAAGCTAACAACCTTACGAAAATAATCAATATTTGTATGATGAGTAGTTAACCAATCAATCCCTAGAATCACGTCAAATGCAAGTATTTTCAATGAAATAAGATCGACAGGTAATGTGAGGGTACCGATTTGAACCAAACAAGATTTATAAACAGTGGATGTAATGAAGGTTTCTCCCAACGGAGTTTCCACAGATAAGTCAAAGTCTAATTTCTCCGGAGTCAAATTTAATCGATGAGCGCAAGTAGGAGAAATAAAAGAATGGGTAGAACCGGTATCAAATAAAGTATAGACTTCGTTAGAGTTTATGATAAGCTTACCCGTGATGACCTCATTCGGGTTCCTTGCTTTCTAGGAGGTCACAACAAACGCTCTCCCTTGCACTACCGGCTTTGACCTTTCTGGGACTGCCGTTGGTGCCTCCATCCTAGCTAAATTTGTCTTCGGTGAACGATAAAATCGGGCTAAGTGACCTTCTCTTCCACAATTATAACATGCTTTGGATGGCATCGCGCAATTTGGACTGATGTGTCCCTCCCCTCCGTATTTGAAGCATATGATAGGTGATCTTTCTCCTTCCTTAACAACGGGTGCTGGTGCTGACGTCTTTCCATCATTGTTGAATCTCCTCTTCTTGAAATGTCCATTCTTATTTTTTTGGCCCTGATTACCACCGAAGTGGTTACCATTTCTGGCCTGTTGATTCCCTCCACGCTTGTTGTCACCGCTTCGATGACTACTCTCACTGGTATTATAATTTTGCCGGCTGCTCTCTTTTAGTTGCGTTGACTCGTTATCGCGCTCCACTAACTGAGCCCTATTTACAACATCTGAATACAAACAAAGTTTATGAGAAATAAGTTGTTGATTTATCTCCGGCTTCAAACTTCTTAAAAACATTCGCGCCATTCTCTCTTCATTATCCACCAAGTGGGACGCAAACCGGGATAACTCCGCAAATTTTGCCTCGTATTGCGACAGGGTCATATTGTTTTGTTCGAACTTGATAAACTCCACCTCCTTCATGTGGCGAATACTTTTGGGAAAGTATTTGTCGTTGAACAGCTCCTGGAACTTCTCCCAAGATATCTTCAAGACAACAAAGTTGAGTACGTTTACCGATTCCCACCAAGAATCGCCTCTCCGCAAGAACATAAAGGCGTGAAAGGAACCTTTGCTCCTTGGAGGATCCCAAGACATCAAATATCTTGGTGATCTGCTTTATCCATGCTTCCGCCATAAGTGGTTTTGGCTCTCCCTTAAACTCCGGTGGTCCTAGGTCCTTGAACTGTTTAGCGGTGACCGCTCGAGAGTTTCTAGTGTTTCCACCTACATTTTGGACAGGAGCCGCTCTCGCCTACTGTTGCATGAATTGCATAAAGCCTCTGAACATTTGATCATTCATCATTTGGTCAGTGTTGTTGTTAGCATGAGGATTGTCGCCTTCCTGATGCACATTATCCTGATTATTGATATGTGGTGAATCAACGATCGCCTGTGCTCCATTGCTATTCTCAACATTCTCAGATGTCATTTTCAGATACTACCACAAACCAAAAGGTTAATTGACATGTAACATATTATCCCTATATTCTGCCGACCAATAAAATAGCACATAAACTTAGGTAGGTCATACTAGCGAAGGAATTCCCCGTCTCTCCCCTCCTAGTACTATTCTCACATCTTAGCCAGGGATCATATCCCTCAGCTGTGATACCAACTGTGACGCCCCCAAAATTAGGTAATCATCACCCATCTTGGGTTGCCTGATACATGGTACAGAATTCAAATACAACTTACTAATACAACTGTCGTGTACAATACGATAAAACATAAACTGTGAGTTTGAATACAAATATTGTCTACTAGAGATTATACAAACTCAAAAAGAGTCCTCATTACAATTATTATCACACTATTTCACAGAATAGTGATGACTACTAATGCTATCCTTTAGACCATTACTCCGCGTCCCGAGGCGTCGTCAAATGCCTATATTCTCATTTCAAGAGAACAATGAAAGAAAGGGTGAGCTCAACTAGCCCAAAGAGGGAAATATTATGACTAAGATAATGCGAGAATAAATTATCATTAGCCTTCTTCAAACAAAGTGTTAAACCGATAAAATATAATAAACATCAAGTTTAAGCTGCAGTGGAACCAAAGAATCCATTAAAAGAGTCAAGTAGAAAATAAAATCTACTATCTTTTATGATTTAAAAGGTTTTTCATCATTGTTATATTTGAGACTCATTTTAATAAATATTCCACATCATCGAATCACCACACTACTACCAAGGATATTCTTTAGTATCACGACCATAATTATCCATTACTACTACGGCCAAGAATATTTGTGTATTCATTAATGGTCATGATCATACCAACAATCTGTCCATCAATGCACTACGGGCCAATGAAAATTTTTACCACATCATTTGTAACATTACGGTCATAATTACACCGAATAATCCCTGGTCATAATCATACCAAGTCCATCTATGCACTCTGGTGCCACAGATGACTTTCAACATAATATAAACATGAGGATGATGACAATGATATAAGAATTCAATAAAACAAGTTCAAGAATTAATTTATCCAGAACCAATAACATCCAAATCATCAACATGATCATTTGCTTTGTAGAGTAAAATTCAAGAATACTTAGAAGAATATTTCCATGAAAGGATCTTTGGATGAAAGCGCAAATATCAAGGATATTCCACTAATTTCATGGAGTATAGAAGTCAAAGTTTTAACCAACCTGAGTATAATAAAGAATGGAATAACAAAGGAAATCACCATGCATGCGATAGACCAGACAAGCAAGTTATTCCAATGAGAATAATAAATAATGAGAACCGGTCCGGCGTAAAATGTACGTACATGTGATATTCCAATGTAATAATAAAGAATGGAACTAGGTCCCGGCGTAAAACACACGAGACAGGATAATAAAGAAGCGGAACTGTGTCCTGTGTAAAACACATGTATGCAGGATGTTCCAACAGAATAATAATAAAGATGGAACCAGTCAGGTGTAAAAACACATGCATGAGGATGTTCCAAATGAATAATAGAAGAATGTCACCAAGTATAGGGTAAATCAGCGTGATACAAAAGTTATTCCAGCGAGAATAATAAGCAATGGAATAACAACAGTTCTCTTCATGAATAAGAAAGAATAACACCCCTTACTTTAGTAGGAGATTGAATACTGCGTTAGTGTAGTAACAAAATACTCTTCTTCTTTCTCTCTTATTCTCTCTATACTTTTTCTCTCTATAGCTTGAATGAATTCGTGAAAAATAATGAAGCACTAGGCCTCTATTTATAGAAGATTTCTAGCTTAGCATTTGCCATGTGAAAAGGCAAGTGGCTCGATTTAACGGTGATGTGAAAAGAAAAGTGGTTTGGCCTTTTGTAATGTGAAACGACAATTGGTTCGACGCCTGTAATGTGAAATGACAAGTGGTTCGACGCCTGTAATATGAAACGGCAAGTGGTTTGACGACTGGTAAAGGTAATTACTATTGATGAAGGTAATTACTATTGACGAAGGTAATTACTATTGATGAAGGTAATTACTATTGACGAAGATAATTACTATCTATTTGAAGGTAATTACTATCGACGAAGATAATTACTATTGATTGAAGAGACTCTTAGATGATGACATATGGGCCCCCATAAAATAAACCAAACTTACCACAAACGTCTCATAATATACTCTTTATATACATCAAGGATTGAATAAATATTACCACAAATCATTTTATTTTAATCAACACATATTTAATCTTTCAACAATTATTAATCATTTATAACTTGTCGTCTCAATTATTGATTAAATAATATAACATATTATACAAATGATAATTGTGACAATAATTGAATCAATAATACAAGAGATATGATGCGCCAATTCTTCTTGTAGTAATAATTGAGTATAGGTGAGTGACTTCTCACGTAAGCATCAATAATCTATACTGGTGTGTGCTCTTTATGCAACCACGCAGACATCGTACTTTTACTCTAGGGTAGTTCAACAGGTTTTAACGGTAACACCTCCGCAATTATTTTCATAAAGTATTTTTGTCGTTTTCTCAATCCGACAATAATTTTGCTGTAGGGTCCACCAATGATTATGCCGTCGTACGAATATTCCCCAACAAAAAGAATATTCCCCGACCAAATGAATATTTTATAACAACTTGCTTACTTTGCAAAATTTATAAATATTACCCACAACTATAACATTATATCAAATTTATTCCATAATATTCAAAAATAATAATTATAGAAAATTCATCTTTATTTATAAAAGTTGGGGTCTTACAGTTCGCATATACCTTTCTTCTCGAAATTCAATTTGGGTAATCCTCTTATTAAGTTCTTTGATGACAACTTCCTGATGAGGTCCATATGAACATGTCCCATCCTTCTATGCCATAGATTCGCTTCATCTTGAACAGTTGCAAGACATAATTCTTCCTAATGTCGCTCAAAATCAAGAGTATATATATTCCCTTCTCTTTGGGCAACTAAAGCAGCATTGTTAGTACTATTGAAATTGTACATTTATCTTTTTCAAACATTACTTGATGTCCATTATCCATTAATTGACTGACATTGATAAGATTGAATTCTAGTCCGTTAACAAGGTGAACATTATTAATGTTGACCTTACCATTACCGAATTTACCTTTCCCAATTATTTTGCATGACCGATTATCACCGAATGTGACAGTTCCATGTTTCTTTTTGACATTTAGTTCCACGAATTTAGATTTGTCTCCCGTCATATGACGTGAACATCCGCTGTCAAGGATCCACTTTTGAGGAGATACTTTGGCTTTGAAACATACCTGTATAAGAGAGATACAATTTATATTTTTGGTACCCATATCTTTTTGGGTCCACTTGTGTTAGTTAAAATCACATCACTTTTCTTTATCCATACGGCTTTACTTCGATTTTTCTTTCTTGAGCAATTTATCTCTAGATGTCCTTTAATGCCACAATTTTTGCAAGAAGTAAAAGGCGTGCAATAATTTAATTTAAATGATGATTTAGATTTTAGCATTTTAACTTCTTTCTATATACTGGGTTGTAACCTATGCCTTGTTTATCATAACTGGGTCTTTGTTTTCCTAGCATGACATTTAAGTTTTCTTCCCCATGAACAAATTTCGCTAGAGAGATTTTTAACAATTCTATTTCTTTTTGTAGATCATTAGGTGGAGGTGTTTTATTTGTCGATTCATTACCAAATGCATCAATGCACACGTCTCTCATTTTTATCTCATTTTTTAGTTTTTCAACTTCATTATTTAGCTGTTTTACCTTGTTGAACAGTATTTTATTGAAATTATCTAAATATTCATTCTTTGCTGCTAATACCTTTTCCTCATTTGTGTGTGTTACCTTTTCTAATTCTTTCTTTTCATCTATTAGTGCTTCCGCTTCGCCCATTAAAGTGTTTACTAGGTCTTTTAAGTGCATATTTTTTTTCTTTTAGTTTTTCATTTTATTGTTTCAAAGTAATAACATCAGAAGGAGGTACCTCACTGGATTCACTTTCAAGTCCCATTTTTCATTTTCTTTTAGTTTTTTTCCTTTGTTTTTGATTTGGAAGCAATCCTTTTTAAAGTGACCTGGTCGTCCACACTCGAAACAGGTTTCTTCGGTTGGCTTTGCTTTGAATTTGTTTGCGTTGAATGTATTTTTCCTTTGATTCTTTCTTTGAAGTAGGCCCTTAAGTCTTCTTGACATCATGGCTATTTCATCATCCGAGTTATTCTCAAGCTCTTCTTCAATTCTTACATTTAAAGCTAGTACCTTCTTTCGAGGGACTTCTTCCTCGTCATCATATCTTTTTAATTTATGTTCATATTCTTCAAGTTCACCAAAGAGAGTTAATGTATCCATAGAAGAAATATTGACGGAATCTTGAAGAGTAGTAATTTTAGATGCAAACCTTTTGGGCATAACCCGAAGTAATTTACGATTGATTTCACTTTGTGGAATTGACTTGTCGAGCAACTTTAAAGAATTTATAAGTACCAAGAATCGTGCTTGAGCCATTTTGATTGTTTAGTCTCTTTCCAGTTTGAACATTTCGTAGTCATGCATGAGCATACTTAGCTTAACTTCCCGTACTTTGGAATTTCCTTCGTGACATACCACTAGAGTATCCCATATCTCCTTTGATGTGTTGCATGAAGAAACTTTATCTATTTCGGATTGTACCATGCCACTGAGAAGAGTGTTCATTGCTTTTGAATCGTATGAACTCATGTATGTTTTGGTTGAGTCCATCTCGAGTAGAGTTTTTGGAGTGCCATCATCTCTCCTTGGGATTAATGGTCCATTCTCTACCACCCACCATTCCCATGGGTCTCGCTTAATATATATCCTCATCCAAAATTTCCAAAAGTTATAGTTATCAGTTCCAAAGAGTAGTGGAGGTCGATTGGTTGATTTACCTTCGTGATGAGCGTTTCCAAGTTGTGCCATGTCAAAATCTTTCCCTAAAAGTCACCTTTAAGACCAAGATAAGTTGAGCCAAGCTTTGATACCAAATAAAATTTAAATAGGTACACTTAGAAGGGGGGGTTGAATAAGTGTAGGCACAAACTATGTCCAATTTTTACGTGATTCAACTACTACCCTCTAGAATAGTAGCCTAATCCACATCCAATACCAACTAGTATTGGAGACTCACTTTTATTCAACTTTTCCAATTATAATACAAGTTCTAGCAAAATTGAACACCTTTGTTCCTTGTGCACCTATGCACTCTTAAGCACATATGCTTTCCTTCAACTAGACTGTAATAAATTATCAACCCAAACTGGATTACCCAAATATAGATTTAGATAAGGAAAATTAAAATACACACTAGAGGTCTAATGATCAAGCAATATATCACTTACCAATGCAAGGCTCTAGTATGAAATGATATGCAATAAGAATGTTACCAGAATATTTTTTATAAGACCACTTTTAGCCGAGGCACCTTCTTAGTATGATCAACAATAATCAGGAAGAAAAATAATAGTTTTGTAGCTTGTATGCTTTCTGATTTCTGTATTCGTTTTTCTTAACTTCTCTTATTATTGGACCAATTCTTTTATAGGCCACCAACAGATATTACCGTTGTTAATTTCCAATTAACACTTGAACAAATCTCACAAGTCACAGATATTATGCCATTAATCAAGGTTCTTTTCCAGTTGTATACCGATGGAGGATATAGTTGTGATCAATATTAGTATAGTGATTAGAGAGATTGAGTGCTCACAACATGATAGAATACATACCATCTTGTTATATGTCAACACCTGGATCAATTTTCATGCAATCAATTTGTTTAAGATTTACACGTATATAGATTTCCATATTAGTTCGTCAGGCATGTGGAACAAGGATTTTTAATGCCTTTCCTTACATTAAATATATGAAGCAAAATATGTTTAACCCATTATTTAATTTAACACGCAGTAACCTAATTGATTGCTAGAAATCAGGATCTTTATTTACACACCAAAATCATTCTGATTTATTCCATATGTGACATACCATAGTTTTTGATCGGTAGGAATATCCAGTTTTCAAATCATGAATTAATTTCTCTCCTTATCATACGGTACATGATTTAAGATGTATATTCAATCAACCAATCTTATATTCGATTTTATCAGAGATTCATTCCTTAATCCATGAAGCACAAAACCACTGCTGCTTATTCCATGATCTTAGGGAATCTATTTAATGATATTCGAAATTACATATATATGTATATATGAGATGCACATGTCCTAAAGCCTTGTATTTGGAAAGTAATAAATGCAAGGATCTTACATATTTTTCCTAGGACTCAATTTGCTCTTCCTTCTTCAAAGATTCCTTGTCTTTGATTTTTTATCCTTGATGTTCCTGTAATGTCATATCTTTCCCTAAAATGTGATATAGCATGATTAGTGGAATAATAAGGTCATCATCAAAACATGGAGTGTGACATAAGTCAACACCTTGACTACATTTTAAATTCCAACTCTTGAGGTGTAACCTTTGAGCGTAGAATATAATCCTTCTTATCCAAGATTTTAACACGTATCTCCTCATACGTTAAATCTTCTGCTGTCTCATCTAGTTCTAATTCAATAATGTGGTTTGGGTCATCCACATAATTATATAACATCGATACGTAAAAAAATGTTATGAACACGCGATATACTTGGCGGTAAAACGAGTCTATAGGCCACAGTTCCTACTCGATCGAGGATTTCAAATGGGCCAATTAAATCGAGGGTTGAGATTTCCTCTCTTCGTCAATTCTTGCTTCTAGAATAACGCCTTCTTGAACCTTCTTCTTCACATTCATCAGCTCTAAGTATGTAGCTTGAGCGGCTTTAACTTTATCGAATAAAGTCGATTCACGTGGGTCCCTTGAGTCTTTAACTCTATCTTCATCATTTGTAAGTTATACGAAATGGATCTTTGTGTTAAGAACATCGCACTCGTAAATGCATACGGTCTTCTACTCAACGTGTCAGCTACCACGTTCGCTCTTCCACAATGATATTGAATGGTATAGTCGTAATCTTCAACAGCTCGAGCCAACATCTTTGGCATATGATACGTTCGTTTTGGTTCAAGAAATATTTAAGGGTTTTAGAAATGGGTTTTGTACTGGGGTCAATACAAAATTCTATTTCACGCTCTAGGGGGAGGCTAGAAGTCTTCAAAAATACGTCAGGAAATTTATTAATGATGGAAATATCATTCAAAACTGTGACTCTCATCCCAAGACTTGGATAGCACGTCACATTGATACCTATCAACTTGCCATCGTCATTCACAGCGTCCCTTATGCATAGTCTGGCTTTGGTGCATTCCACACAAGGAAGTCACCAGCGAAAGGCTCGGGGCTCTTTACTTATGGCTTGATATGATAGTGATTGACTTTAGTGGTTTGGTTGCTTGAATTCGCATAACAGGTTGGTTAAGAATATGAAAGCTAAAAACCTTACAAAAATAATCAATTTTGGCATGATGAGTAGTTAACCAATCGATTCCTAAAATCACATCAAGGGAAAGTATTTTCAAAGAGATAAGATCGACAAGTAACGTGAAAGTGACGATTTAAATCAAGAAGATTTACTAAACAGTGGAGGTAACGAAGGTTTCTACTAACGAAGTTTCAACCAATAAGTCAAAGTCTAACTTCTCTGGGGTCAAATTTAAACGTTGAGCGCAAGCAAGAGAGATAAAAGAATGGGTAGAACCGGTATCTAATAAGGTATAGACTTCACAAGAATTTATAATTAACTAACTCGTGCTAACTTCGTTCGGTTTACTCGCTTTTTGAGAAGTCACGAAAAACGCTCTTCCTGAAACCACCGACTTTGTTTTGTCCGTATCCGTCTTTGGTACCACCGTCTCAGCTGGACTTAACTTTGGTGCACGATAAAATCGGGCTAGGTGACCTTCTTTTCCACAATTGTAACATGCTTTGGACTGCATGACGTAGTTTGGACTGATATGTCCCTCCCCTCCGCATTTGAAGCATACGACCGGCGGTCGTTCTCCTTCCTTAACATGTGTTGGTGCTGTTGTCTTTCCATCATTATTGAACCTTCTCTTCTTGAATTTTCCACTTCTATTATCTTGGCCATGATTACTACCGAAGTGGTTACCATTCTTGGCATGATAATTTCCCCCACGATGGTTATCATTGTTCCGATGGCCCTTGCCACCGGTACGATTAGTATCGTGTTGTTGCTCGTTATCCTTTAGTTGGGTTGGCTCATTATCGCGCTCCAATAACTAAGCCCTATTCACTACATCTGAATACAAACACAATTTATGAGAAATGAGGTATTGACATATTTCGGGTTTCAAACCTCCTAGAAACATTCGCATCATTCGCTCTTCATTATTGACCAAATGGGATGCAAACCGGGATAACTTGGCAAACTTAGCCTCGTACTGCAACAGGGTCATATTGTTTTACTCCAACTTGATAAACTCCACCTCCTTCATGTGACGAATACTTTGGGGAAAGTACTTGTCGTTGAACAACTCTTGGAACTTCTCCCAAGACATCTTAAGCGTCAGTGAGTACGCTTTTCTGATTCCCACCGATGAATCGCCTCTTCACGCAACATAAAGGTGGCAAAGGGAACCTTTTGCTCCTCAGAGCATCCCAAGACATCAAATATCTTGGTGATCTACTTTAACCACGTCTCCGCCTTAAGTGGTTCTGGCTTTCCCAAAAACTCTGGCGGTCCCAGCTCCTTGAACTACTTAAAAGTGACCAGCCGTGGGTTGCCATTGTTTCCAGCTGCATTTTGAATAGGAACCGCTCTCGCCTGATGTTGCATGAATTGCATAAAGCCTCTGAACATCCCATCGTTCAACATTTCATCAGTGTTATTATTTACCTAAGGATTATTGTCTTCTTGTTGCACATTATCCTGGGTATTGATCGTTGGTGACTCAACGGTCTCATGTGCTTCATTGCTGATCTCAACATTTTCAGATGCCATTTTTAAACACTGTCACAAAACAAGGGATAATTAACATATCACATATTATCCCTATACTCTGACCGACCAATTAAATACCAAATAAACTTTGGTAGGTAATACTAGCGAAGGAATTCCCCGTCTCTCCCCTCCTAGTTCTTGTCTCACATCTCAGCCAGGGATCATATCCCTAAGGTTTGATACCAACTGTGACGCCCCCAAAACAGGTATACATCACCCATCTTGAGTCGCCAGATACATGGTACATAAATTCAAATACAACTCAATTATACAACAGTCGTGTAAAATATTCTTGTTTAAACTCTCAGCTATGTTTTGTCGTATTTTACAATATAAAGTAATTTCTCTTATTTTAATCTCCCGTCAAATATTATTAATTAGGTTATTAATCTTTTAATAACATTCCAGTCAAATACTACTAATAATATATAAATCCAATATTATTAACCATATAACAATAAGTTAAGTCATTAATCACAATAATAAATAATTTAGTTCAATTGTTTTCCATTCCTTAATTAACTCATTAAATATTCTAAAATGCCATAAACATCACAACACTTCACACCCGACCCAAAACTTCATCAAAAACCTGCATAAGACATGCTCAAGGGTCTCAACTCATAAATCGTATTTTTCATATTTTTGGACATCATATATTTAATTAAATCCATTTATCATCATTTAGATGAAAAATACCAAATCAGTTCCAAAAATATTTCTTTTCTGTGATTTGACAGAATATAGTTCCATATTGAACATATATTTTTCCCAGAATTTTTAAAATCCATTTACTATATTTAAATAGTCCATAATAGTCAAATATTCTCCGATTTTTCATAAATCGAGATTAACTCCAAAACTTCTAAAATTTATACAGTATGATCCTGTTATACACATGTACTTCCAGTAACAATTTTATAAATTTTGGACTTATACACAGAAAGTTATTCCGGTGACTTCATAAAAATAGCCCTTCATCGTAAAATCGATAACTCTCAAACCGTATGGCCAAAAATTCTCAAATTTTTACACAACCTGTATAAGTTCTGATATTATCACTCCACATTTTTCCAGAAGTTTTAAAGCACAAAAGGTGGACAAAATTACTCCTGTTTCAGACTACCCCAAAATAATCCTATTTTATTTTCCAAAAATCGATACTGTTTTGGCTTCCACAGCCACTACACCATGCAAACTCAACATTTTTTAGTTCTACCACTTGGGTTAACTAATAAACACATATATCTAGCACCCCTCTTTGACGGATCATAAAAACAATGCATTGATCAAAAACAGTAGATTTTCAAAACACCCAAAAATTAGGTTTCATAAACTAGAAAAATTATTTTTTCTTTTCTTTTTGATTCAAACCAAATCAACACCCATTATGGGTAGATCCGTACTTGAATCCAAGAAAAATACATAGATTATAGGGGTTTGAACTTCTAAATCAAAAATCCCCTTTCATCAAATAAAAATAAATTAGAGGAAAGTTTAAGAAAATAGTTTTATACCTTGTTCTTCTTCTTCTTCTTCTTCATCCATGAAAGATTTTTCTCCTCCTTCTTCTCTTCAAGGGCTGCCGATCTCACTTCTTTTTTCTATCCCTCTGCTCCCGTTCTTCTTCTTTCCTTATCTCGGCTTCTCTTTTTTTTTTTCTTTTCGTTTCTCTTCTTATCTTCTTATCTCTTTCTTCTCTAGTAGCCGTTCCTTTTTTTTCCTTCTTTAATTGCCGATCACTTGGCCATCTAATTACCACATATTGTTATTATTATTATTATTATTATTATTATTATTATTATTATTATTATTATTATTATTATTATTTCTAATATAACAATTATCCAATATGCCCTTCTTTAATTGGTTTTAACAGTTGGGCCACTATCTTATTCTTTTGGGCTTTCAATTAATCCTTTGGGCTATGTAATATATACATAGTCCAATTATTTTCATCTTACCTCACCTTAAATATTTAATTAGGATATCCATTCCAAATATTTAGAATTTAAATCATCACTCTTGAACGTTAACTTTTATAACCCAATTAAACTTGTTTTAATTAAGTTATAAAATTAATAACTTGAGATAATAAAAATATCTCTTAAATTAATATAATTTATTATTATTATTCTCTCATATGCTCCTTAACAATTTGGCTCACTAGGCCTTTTCTTCTCTTCCATCCATATTTCCTTTTATATTAAGCATACTAATGACTAAATTATCCCTCCCACAAGTCGGCTTAGTTTGGGCCCTTACTTAATTTCATTGGGCTAACAAATTTACTTGTTTTACTTACTAACAAAAACTAACCTGGGCTTTCAACCTTAATTAAATTGGGCCAATATAATACTTGTCACATACATAATATATTGGGCTAGATTAAATAATTTAATCACCCTAAGTCACTCTATCTACAAGTCTCATGCTTAATTAATTAATTGAGCTTGTTTAAATAATATAACTTCCTTAGTCCATTAAATTTAATTCTCTTGGACTCTATTTAAATTATTGGGCTATGATATCATTAAAGTCCAATACTTTTAATTCTATTTTACCCTAATCATTTAATTAGAGTTACTTAAATTCCTTACTTATGCCTTTTTAATTTCATCACCCAATTAAACTTGGTTATAAAATTAATTATTTTGAGATATATAAAACAAATCTCTTAATGTTAGTATATATATTTATATACTAATATTCTCCCATATTATAACCTCTTAGGTTATTTAATTATCACTCCTAATATATATATTAGGTTATAGAACTTAATTCTTATTTCATTTTTATATACAAAATAAATGTATTCACATTATATAATGTATATTTATTTAATCATATACATAATTCACATAATCATAACATATTTCACTTCTCACACTTATAACATATTTCACTTCTCACACTTTTCTCCATAAAAAGTCAACTGTTGACTTTGACCAAAAGTCAACCTTTACAGATTTTGTGTTTACTGTCCATTCTGACTAAACTTGACGCTCGATGCAACTGTAGAAGCGATCAAGTGCTTCAAAATTCTATCTCTAACTCAAATTTTGAGTTTTAAATTACTCCCTTCATATTGCTAATCGTATTAACTAACGACTTTATACTTGTTCAATTCACATCAAATTTTACAGGTATCATAATACTTTATTCTTGATATTCATTCAAATACATATCAATTCATTTCTAGGGTTTTGGAATTTTGTAACACATATTTTCTCTATTCTCATTCGAATAGCAAACCATATAGGTTTTACTTGAAAATTTTAAATAAATCCTCAAATTCTCTACTAGGTTTTATTCTTTAAACTTTATTCTAATCATTCAAGATTTTATAAATTTTTGGGTTGTCATATTCACCCCCTTCTTCTAAGAATTTCGTCCTCGAAATTTTAGTCTACTAATCACCACTCTTTTTATTCATCAAAACTAGGTTTTCAAATTAACCTTAACTTGATTTCATGCTCAATTTAATGAGTACATCGTGCTTCCTACTATGACGAGCTCTGCTACTATCACATTCTTCCATGACTTCAGTCTAAGAAGTTAAAACTTTTTAAATCATGCTGAGGGGTCATATAGACCATGAACACATAGTTTTAACGATATTTATATCACAAAATAGTAAATTACTAGGTATGTTTACAATCACAAAGAAGGTAAACTATCGTTGCTAGTACTTTAGGTGTTTAGCCTATTGTACTCTTACGTCATGCATAACATATCAATCATGTCTAGCGGATATTTACGCTACTAGATTGGATTATTTTATCCAATCAACATTGTTCACCTCAGTCTTATCATAGGATTCCGCACTAAAACAATTTGGTTCGGGATAAATTCTCAAAATTACTTTGATTTTTTCATAAACATTTGTCTAGCTGGATCAAATAGCTTTAGACGTATACCAATAATTCGAATTTCAATCGAAGCATGTACCTGTCCAAATTTAATTAGCACTTAACTTTTTTTAAAAATTCTGAAAATCATTTTATGACGTCATGATACCGCACTATATTTACAATCCGTTTAAGGATTTCGTCATTGTGTGACTTTGTCATACTACATCATTCCATAGTGGGCTGACGATCTTTAGATCACATCCAACACTAGGTAATTCTGCATTGATAAATCCATCATTTTTATAATTCTGCACCAGGTTCCATGATAAGTTGATGATATATAAAATGCATTTTGATATCTCAAATTATTTTTGTCTAGCCGAAACTAATTAGCATAGACTCTTCTTTAAACAACTCAAAATCATTGAAAATCATTTTTGATGCTATCATGCCGCAACTGGTAATGATGTGTCAGTGTCCCGAAGTTCACAAATACACACTCGTCACCATGTTTTGTTGATAACAAAAATTCATTTTATTTCGAAATGGACATCAGTGCGAATTTTGCTTGATGTCAAAAATTTGAAATCTAGCACAACTAAAAGATTTTCAATACCTATGCTTCCACCATAACTTCAATTTCTCTACTGATCTATTGCTTAAGAATTCTATCTATTTCTATCATCCTCAATTCTCCATTCACAACTTTCACATACCCAGTTCATCAAACTTACCACACATTATGAGTTCAGTTTCTTGCTACAATCATATGGGTTTAAGAACTTATCCTAGACAGACTATAGGCGTGCATTCACTGAGGGGTTCAAAATATACCATATTATTATGAGTCATGAGCTTACCATAAGTATAAGTTTTAAGAACTCGTAACTAACCTTATATTCTCTACCTATTCGTTATGCACATAAGAAAAGAATCACCTTATCAACATGCATATAGCAAATAGCACGACATCAGGTTCCAATGATTATCAATGTAAGAAACTAAGTGGTTGTCATACAAAACTCAGACACTAATCAATATACGAAGCTAAGCGGACAATTCCCCGCCCATACAAAGAATTGGTCAACCTAACCACTATATCGACTAGAAAGCTAAGTGATTCTAAAACCAAGTACAAATTCCCCTCCCATACAAGGAATCATACAACTCAGCTGCTGACTTGAGTCCTCAATTGAAATCCTACACAATTCTAACTTTCTCTTTTCTTAATATGAATTTTCTTTAATCCGTATCTTAACATTTACCACTCTTTTCTGAGTTTACATTGTACCATTTCATAGTACCTTCTCTTTATAGCGTCAAGCTATATCATACCAGTCACTTAACATATCATATGTTATTCAACAATTTAATCTGATCACGTCCTGATCTTATTTCGTAATCATTTCTTCTTATACTCACAATCGTTTAATATTACGATCTTCTTATTCTTCTCTTTAATCATATTATATTATGATTTTATTTACACTTTTCATTTTATAGACATAGTCTATTTATTATCACTTTTTATCTTTATTCCTGGAGTCAGGTAACTTCAGATTCTTATCCTTATAACCCTTCAAGATTCTTCTTTGAATCTTCTTTATATTCTTCTTTACTTAATAAAGAATTTTCTAAATTCATTTTTTATCACTTAAACTCGATCTGAGTTTATTCCTTATCATCTCCACGGTTATAGCCTAAGATACCCCTACCTAAGGTTTATAACCTACGGCTTTGATACCAACTGTGACATTCATGGTACTTCCAACCATAGCACCCCATAGTGATACCTATCAACTTGCTACCGACTCGCTCGGCGTCCCCTACGAAAAGTCTGGCTTCGGTGCCTTCCCTTAAAGGGTTGTCACCAGCAAAAGGCTCGAGGCTCTTCGCAAATTCATGCTTATAGCTTTGATACCAACTGTGACGTCCCCAAATTCGGGTCCCAAGAACCTTAGACTTGGTACGTTACGATACTTCATCATCATACATATTCTAGCATCTAATGCGGAACAAATAAACATATATTGTTTATTTTAAATAATTCTATAACATTTTCCCAGGTTTATTAACCTTAATTGAATACATACCTTCAAAATTACAAAGGTTTACAATAAGATAACTAAATAGTTATTCTTATAACAATCTATTACTGTATTTTTCTTTTGTCTCTGTCATTCTTCAAGCCTTCGCCTTTATCTAAAATTTATTATCATGATATAGCAAGGGTGAGCAATTACTTTGCCCAGCAAGTTTAAATTCAATAAAGATATATCATGATTGAAAGAATAATTAGTTTTCAAGTTTTTAACAATTTAATAATTGTGAAGGAACATGAATCAAGATGTCAATAATTGAATGACTGAATCAATAATGTTTGAAGGTCAACAATGACCATGAACAATTTAACTAAACCTTATGGTAATGAAGGTGATCAGCCTTTCATACCTGATAAACATATGCAACATGCGCTAATTGCGAATCAATAATTAGTTTAGACATGAATAATCATCAATAATCATTCACTAAAATACTTTGAAATATAACTCGAGTTTGAGTTAAGGAAACTTGCCTGCATAGTAGATTACCGCTACACAATTTAATTTATTCTCTTTATTGAAAAGACCTATCAGGTATAAGATTGATCTTTCAATTAGCATATCATACCTTATTCCATAATAATATCTAACACTTGATCACATAGTCAAATATTAGATAATCTTAACATCCTATTCATTCACTTACTTATAATCTTATCATCTTATATTAACTTGACTAACCTTCACTCACAAAGTTAAGTATTAGACATTACACATTAGTCTTAGTATTATCATTATACTTTGATAATATTTTCATCACTTATAACTTATACTTATAAGTTTTTCCTTTATATGTCATCTTAATAAGCTAGATAACATGTCAGTAAACTGAAATAGCATTTCAGTAAACCAAAATATATTTCAGTATCCTGAAATCATCATTTCAGCAGACCAAAATCATTCTGATGAACTCTAATCATTTCAAGAACCACGAATTCATTTCAAGACTCGACTTCTCAATTCAATATACTACACGCATAATATAGTTCATTCCCTACCAAATTCAACGACAACAATTAAAATAAAGTAATTTCTCTTATTTTAATCTCCCTTCGAATATTATTAATTAGGTAATAATATTTTGCGCAAAGGTTATTAATCTTTTAATAACATTCCAGTCAAATACTACTAATAATATATAAATATAATATTATTAGCCATATAACAATAAGTTAAGTCATTAATCACATTAATAAACAATTTAGTTCAATTGTTTTCCTTTCCTTAAGTAACTCATTAAGTATTCTAAAATGCCATAAACATCACAACACTTCACACCCGACCCAAAACTTCATCAAAAACCTGCATAAGACATGCTCAAGGGTCTTAAGTCATAAATCGTATTTTTCATATTTTTGGACATCATATATTTAATTAAATCCATTTATTCATTTATCATCATTTAGATTAAAAATACCAAATCAGTTCCAAAAATATTTCTTTTCTGTGATTTGACAGAATATAGTTCCATATTTAACATATATTTTTTCTAGAATTTTTAAAATCCATTTACTATATTTAAATAGTCCATAATAGCCAAATATTCTCTGATTTTTCATAAATCGAGATTAACTCCAACAATTCTGAAATTTATACAGTATGATCCAGTTATATACATGTTCTTCCAGTAAAAGGTTTATAAAATTTGGACTTATAAACAGAAAGTTATTCGGGTGACTTCATAAAAATAGCCCTTCACCGATAACTCTCAAACCGTATGGCCAAAAATTCTCAAATTTTTACACAACCTGTATAACTTCTGATATTACCACTCCAAAGTTTTCCAAAATTTTTAAAGCACAAAAGGTGGACGAAAATATACCCTGTTTTTAGATCGTCCCAACAAATCCTATTTTCTTTTCCAAAAATCAAAGTCTTTTGGCTTCCATGTACCACTACACCATGAAAACTCAACATTTTTGAGTGCTACCACTTGGGTTAACTAATAAACACATATATCTAGCACCCTTCTATGACGGATAGTAAAAATAATGCATAGATAAAAAATAGTAGATTTTCAAAGCACCCAAAAATTAGGTTTCATAAACTAGAAAAATTAATTTTTCTTTTCTTTTTGATTTAAACCAAATCAACACCCATTATGGGTAGATCCATACTTGAATCCAAGAAAAACACATAAATTATAGGGGTTTGAACTTCCAAATCAAAAATTCCCTTTCATCAAATAAAAATAAATTAGAGGAAAGTTTAAGAAAATAGTTTTATACCTTGTTCTACTTCTTCTTCTTCTTCTTCATCCATTGAGGATTTTTCTTCTCCTTCTTCCCTTCAAGGGCTGCCGATTTCCCTTCTTTTTCTCTCCCTCTTCTCCCGTTCTTCTTCTTTCTTTCTCTCGGCTTCTCTTTTTTTTTTCTTTCCGTTTCTCTTCTTATCTTCTTATCTCTTTCTTCTCTAGTAGCCGTTTCTTTTTTTTTCCTTCTCTAATTGCCGATCACTTGGCCATCTAATTGCCACATATTATTATTATTATTATTATTATTATTATTATTATTATTATTATTATTATTATTATTATTATTATTTCTAATATAACAACGATCCAATATGCCCTTCTTTAATTGGTTTTAACAATTGGGCCACTATCTTAATCTTTTGGGCTTTCAATTAATCCTTTGGGCTATGTAATATATACATAGTCCAATCATTTTCATCTTACCTCACCATAAATATTTAATTATGATATCCATTCCAAATATTTAAAATTTAAATCATCACTCTTGAACATTAACTTTTATAACCCAATTAAACTTGTTTCCATTAAGTTATAAAATTAATAACTTGAGATAATAAAAATATCTCTTAAATTAATATAATTTATTATTATTATTCTCTCATATGCTCCTTAACAATTTGGCTCACTAGGCCTTTTATTCTCTTCCATCCATATTTCCTTTTATATTAAGCATACTAATGACTAAATTATCCCTCCCACAAGTGGGCTTAGTTTGGGCCCTTACTTAATTTCATTGGGCTAACAAATTTACTTGTTTTACTTACTAACAAAAACTAACTTGGGCTTTCAACCCTATTTAAACTAGCCAATATAATACTTGTCACATACATAATATATTGGGCTAGATTAAATAATTTAATCGCCCTAAGTCACTCTATCTACAAGTCTCATGCTTAATTAATTAATTGGGTTTGTTTAAATAATATAACTTCCTTAGTCAATTAAATTTAATTCTATTGGACTCTATTTAAATTATTGGGCTATGATATCATTAAAGTCCAATATTTTTAATTCTATTTTACCCTAATCATTTAATTAGGGTTTTTATTTCTCACACTAGAAATTAAATTCCTTACTTATGCCCTTACTTAATTTCATTGGGCTAACAAATTTACTTGTTTTACTTACTAACAAAAACTAACTTGGACTTTCAACCCTAATTAAATTGGCCAATATAATACTTGTTACATACATAATATATTGGGCTAGATTAAATAATTTAATCGCCCTAAGTCACTCTATCTACAAGTTTCATGCTTAATTAATTAATTGGGTTTGTTTAAATAATATAACTTCTTTAGTCAATTAAATTTAATTCTCTTGGACTCTATTTAAATTTTTGGGCTATGATAGCATTAAAGTCCAATACTTTTAATTCTATTTTACCCTAATCATTTAATTAGAATTTTTATTTCTCACACTAGAAATTAAATTCCTTACTTATGCCTTTTTAATTTCATCAGCCAATTAGACTTGGTTATAAAACTAATTATTTTGAGAAATATAAAATAAATCTCTTAATGTTAGTATATATATTTATATACTAATATTCTCTCATATTATAACCTCTTAGGTTATTTAATTATTACACCTAATATATATATATATATATATATATATATATATATATATATTAGGTTATATAACTTAATTCTTATTTCACTTTTATATACAAAATAAATGTATTTATATTATATAATGTATATTTATTTAATCATATACATAATTCACATAATCATAACATAATTCACTTCTCACACTTATTTTTGACTTTTCTATATAAAAAGTCAACTATTGACTTTGACCAAAAGTCAACCTTTACACATTTTGTGTTTACTGTCCATTCTGACTAAACTTGACGTTTCGGATGCAACCGAGCAGTTCGTGCTTCAAAATTCTATCTCTAACTCAAATTTTGAGTTTTAAATTACTCACTTCATATTGCTAATCATATTAACTAACGACTTTATACTTGTTCAATTCACATAATATTTTACACGTATCATAATACCTTATTCTTGATATTCATTCAAATACATATCAATTCATTTCTAGGGTTTTGGAATTTTGTAACCCATATTTTCTCTATTCTCATTCGAATAGCAAACTATATAGGTTTTACTTGAAAATTTTAAATAAATCCTCAAGTTCTCTTCTAGGTTTTATTCTAATCATTCAAGATTTTATAAATTTTTGGGTTGTCACACCCCTTGCCACCTCTATGTTGCGTGAAGAAGCAAATTACTGGTGGGAATATGTAAAACGTACCCAGCCTGACGCACTCAAGATATCTTAGGAGAAGTTTCAAGAGTTGTTCAACGACAAGTACTTTCCCGAAAGTATTCGTCACATGAAGGAGGTGGAATTCATCAAGTTAGAGCAAAACAATATGACCGTGTCGCAATACGAGGCTAAATTTGCGGAGTTATCCCGGTTTGCATCCCATTTGGTCGATAATGAGGAGCGAATGACGCGAATGTTTCTAAGAGGTTTGAAACCCGATAAACGTCAACACCTCATTTCTCACAAACTTTGTTTATATTCAGATGTTGTGAATAGGACTCAGTTATTGGAGCGCGATAATGAGTCAGCACAGCCAAAAGGCAACGACCAACAACATGATAATAATCGTACCGGTGACAACGACCATCAGAACAATGATAACCATCGTGGGGGAAATTATCATGCCAAGAATGGTAACCACTTCGGTGGTAATTATGGTCAAGATAATAGGAGTGGAAATTTCAAGAAGAGAAGGTTCAACAACGATGGAAAGATAGAAGCACTAATACCCATTTTCAAGGAAGGAGAACGACCACTAATTGTATGCTTCAAATGCGGAGGGGAGGGATATATCGGTCCAAACTACATGATGCAGTCCAAAGCATGTTACAATTATGGAAAAGAAGGTCACCTAGCCCGATTTTGTCGTGCACCAAAGTCAAGTCCAGCTGGGACAGTGGGACCAAAGGCGGATACGGACAAAACAAAGTCAGTAGTTTCAGGAAGAGCGTTTTTTGTGAATTCTCAAAAAGTAAGTAACCCGAACGAAGTTAGCACGGGTTAGTTAATTATAAATTCTTGCGAAGTCTATACCTTATTAGATACCGGTTCTACCCATTCTTTTATCTCTCTTGCTTGCGCTCAACGTTTAAATTTGACTCCAGAGAAATTAAACTTTGACTTATCGGTTAAAACTCCGTTAGGAGAAACCTTCATTACATGTGTTATCCAAGTCTTGGATGAGAGTCACAGTTTTGAATAATATTTTTATTGTTAATAAATTTCCTGACGTATTCCTGAAGACTTCCTAGCCTACCCCTACAGCGTGAAATTGAATTTTGTATTGACCCTAGTACAAAACCCATTTCTCAAACCCTTAAAATATTTCTTCACCTAGAACGAACGTATTATGCGCCAAAGACGTTGGCTCGAGCTGTTGAAGATTACGACTATACCATTAAATATCATCATGGAAGATCGAACGTGTTAGCTGACGCGTTGAGTAGAAGATCATATGTGTTTATGAGTTCGATGTTGTTAAAACAAAAACCCATTTTGTATAACTTATAAATGATGAAGATAGAGTTAAAGACTCTAGGGACCCATATGAAGATAACGAATATACGATTAGAATCGACTTTAATCGATAAAGTTAAGGCCGGTCAAGTTACACACCTGAATCTGATGAATGTGAAGAAAAAGGTTTAAGAAGGCGTTATCTCAACCCTCGATTTAACTGGCCCATTTGAAATCCTCTATTGAGTAGGAGCTGTGGCCTATAGACTCGTTTTACTGCTAAGTATGTCGCGTGTTCATAAAATTTTTCAAGTATCGATGTTACGTAAATATGTGGACGATCCAAACCACATTATTGAATTAGAACTAGACGAGATAATAGAAGATTTAACGTACGATGAGATACGTGTTAAAATCTTGGATAAGAAGGATCATATTCAACACTCAAAGGTTATACCTCAAGAGTTAGAATCTGAAATGAAGTCAAGGTATCCTCACCTCTTCGGTATACCAGGTACGTACGTAAATTGCGAGGGCAAAATTTGATATAATGTTATAGTTGTGGGTAATATTTATAAATTTTGCAAAGTAAGCAAGTTGTTATAATATTCGATTGGTCGGGGAATATTCATTTTAACAGGAAATATTCATACGACAACACAATCATTGGTGGACCCCACAACGGAAGTATTGTCGTAGTTAGAAAACGACAAAATTATCATTTTATAAAAATAACGGCGAATGTGTTACCGTTAAAACTTTTGAACTACTCGGTAGTAAAAGTATAGTAATACGCGTGGTTGCATAGTAGCACACGGTATTGATTATTGATGCTTACGGAAGAAGTCACTCAGGTATACTACTTTATTGCTAACAGTAATTGCTGCATCATATCTCTTATATTATTGATTCAATTATTATCACAATATCATCTGTATAATATGTTATATATTTAAATCAATAATTGAGACGACAAAGTTATTCATATTATTATTTGCATTATTGACAATGTCTAGAAGTTCTGTCAATGAGAGGGTTGGTCACCTAATTGCACACCAATAAGGAGAAATCCTTATCGGAAAGACCCCTCTTTCCTATGAACAACCTAGTTGTTAAATATTGTGAATTATAATATTAATGATGAATAAGTTCATGTTGATTAAAGATGAAATTGATAGTTCCATTGTGTTGGAATTATTAGTGTTAGTGAAAATCGGCATTTATTTCGATAATAATTGATGTCTGGAAGTTATCGGGTAATTAACCGGATAAATGAGCAATTAATTGCTATTAATTCACATGCTTATAACTATGTGTTCACATGTGTGTACTATTGATTCATATGATTTACTATTAGGGAAATTGGTGCAAGATTGATAATACTTGCATGACTAAATTAGAAATAGAGGTATAGTTGAAGGTACTATACTATAATTAATTTTTTCACATGTTTAGAACTATTGAGTCACATGATTTACTATTGATTCGCATAATTTACTATTAGGGGAGGTGGTGCAAGTTTGATAATACTTGCACGACTAAATTAAAAATGAAGAAAAAGAGGAAGGTATTATACTGTAATATTTCGAGCCCCAAAACATGCAATTATCGAAACTATATTTTTCTATAAATAGAAGCTCATTCTTCCTTCATTCTCACAATTTCACTAAATCTATAGAGCATTTATTATAGAGAGAAATTATAGAGAGAAAGAAGAAGAGAAGTCTGCAACCTCACTATTCCAGTATCCAGTTTTCTTCTAAGGTAAGGAGTATTATTTCTTTCGTATTCATGAAGATAGCTATTGTTATTCTATTCCTTATTATTATGTTAGAATAACCTGTCTATGCGAAGTACCGCATACATGGTGAAATTCTTCTGTTATTCCATTCCTTATTATTCTGTTGGAATAACCTGTCTGTGCGGTCTATCGCATGCCTGGTGAATTCTGTTGTTATTCCATTCTTTATTATTATGTTGGAATAACTTGTCTATGCGAAGTACCACATACATGGTGAAATTCTTCTGTTATTCCATTCCTTAATATTTTTTTAGAATAACCTATCTCTGCGGTCTATCGCATGCCTGGTGAATTCTGTTGTTATTCTGTTGGAATATCCTGTCTATGCGGATTACGCATGACCTGGTTCCATTCTTTATTATTCTGTTGAGATATTATGTCGGTGAGGATTACGCATGACCTGGTTCCATTATTTATTATTCTCATTGGAATAACCATTCATGCGGTCTATCGTGATGCTCGGTGAATTATTTTGTTATTCCATTCTTTATTATTATGTTGGAATAACCTATCTACGCGGACTACCGCATGCATGGTGAATTCTTCTGTTATTCCATTCTTTATTATTCTGTTGGAATAACATGTCTATGTGGATTACCGCATGTATGGTGAATGATCCTTTGTATTCATTATTTATTAAATTGTGGAAATGATCTGTCTACGTGGATTACCGCATGGCAGGTGAAAATCCATTTGCAGTTTCGTATATTCTATTATACTTGTATGAGATATCATTTCTTTTGTACACGTCATGAAATATCATTTTCTTTGGAATTTTTTTTTCTTTTACGACTTACTATTCACGGGTTAGTTTTCACCCAGTTACTATTCACTCTGGTATTATTCACTCTCGTATATTGGGCACTTTTTAAATGTCGGAGTACTATTCACGTTGTTATTATTCAACCGATTACTATTCACTCTAGTATCATTCACTCGGGTATTCGGGACACTTTTTCAGGTTTCTGGGTACTATTCATGGGGTACTATTTCGAAGTACTATTCACTTGGGTACTATTCACCCAAAAATATATTTCTTTTCCGTCCAAATTATTTTGGTACATGAATATTATTCTTGAATTTTACTCTACAAAGCAAAGATCATGTCGACAATTTTGACGTTATTGATTTCTGGATAAATTAAATTATAAATCTTTAAAATTTATCCTTGAACTTATTTTATTGAATTATTATGTCATTGCCATCATCCTCATTCTTATATTGTGATGAAAGTCATCTTTGGCTTACGTGCATAGATGGACTTGGTATGATTATGACCATGGATTATTCGGTATAATCATGACCGTAATGTAACGAATGATGTGATAAAAGTTTTCATTGGCCTATAGTACATTGATGGACAGTTATTGATATGATTATAAATAGGGATTATTCGGTATAATTATGACCATTGATGATTACATGAATATCCTTGGCCATAGTGTAGGGATGATTCGATGATGTGGTTTATTTATTAAGCTGAGTCTCAGCGAGAAAGTTGATGAAAAAGTTTTTAAATCATAGAAGATAGTAGATTTTATACTCTACTTGACTCTTCTAATGGATTGCATATTTTCGCTGCAGTTGTTGATCTAAAACTTGTTGTCTATTATATTCTATCAGTTGTTATACTGTTGAAGGCTAAGGATAATTTATTATGCGTTATCTTAGTCATAATATTTCTTACTGGGCTAGTTGAGCTCACCCTTTCTTTCATTGTTTCTCTGTGAAATGAGAATATAGCCGGGATTTAGTCTGGGAATGGAGTGATGGTCCAGGATAAATGGCATTAGTAGTCCTCACTATTATACGGAATAATGTGATAATAATTGTAATGAGGACACCATTGAGTGTGGATATTGTCTAGAAGAAAATATTATTGTTTAAACTCTCACCTATGTTTTGTCGTATTTTACACAACTGTTGTATAATTAAGTTGTATTTGAATTTATATATCATGTATCTGGCGACTCAAGATAGGTGATATATACCTGTTTTGGGGGCGTCACAAATATCTTAACATACATATATCATTAACTTATATTCATAATAAGTTCTTATTTGTTCTTTGTAAGTTTATAACTTACAAAAATATAAACTACTTATGATTTCTTTTTACATTACTTATCAAGATTTTAATCTTTTAACCACCATCCTTGCTTCTTATTATTATACCACTTCATTATTATAAACATAAGACAAGTTCCTACAAGTTCTTCCTTGGTTCATAACTTATATATGAACAACGTGCTTATTCACGGCTTATTGAGACTTAAGTCCTTAGATTACTCATTCTTATCATTTCTTAGCATACAAATCCTACCACTACACACTTCTCTAACCATGGAAGAGAAAGAGAATCATAGTTTAAGTTCTTACCCTTGAAGATCACTTGTTTAATCCTTGTTCTTCTTCTTGCTTCTTGAAATATAAAATCTAGCTTTTCTAGCTTTTGTAGCTTTTTCTCACTAACCAATAAGCTATAAGTTGTTGGTGTTTTTGAACAAGGAACAAATGAGCTAGTAAGCTTCATATTTATAGGAATCACAAAGTGAGAGTAGTTTAGACATTAAACCAATCCCACCTCTTTATTATTCCTAGCTTAAGCACTAAGTTATCTTACTCCCCACAACACTAAGCCATTAAGTCTACTTGGTCATTAAGTCTACTTGGTTACCACACTTACTTAGCCATTAAGTATACTTTCTAATCACCTAGCTTATCCATTACTTGATCATCACTTTGGGTCATCCATGTGATCATGGGTTGCCCCATTGATCAACCTTGCTTTGGACTTTTAATTCAATTAATCTCATCTTATACTTTGGGCTTGCATTAATAAATCTTTGGGCTTTACCATTAGCTAGCATTGGGCTTGCACATTAATTTACTTTGAACTTTACAATAACCAATATTTGGGCTTTAACATTAGTTTACATTGGGCTTAACTCAATCCCAATTAAACTATACACTTCTTACATAATCCTACAATTATAATTACATATGGCTTAAAGCCTTAAAATGTATTATATATGTATTAATCTCGTATTCTAACTCGCATACTTATTCAACATATATGACATACCATCATCCATACATACTCATATAATACCTCGTATCATACTCGTATTCATTACCTCGTACAATACCTACGTATTATACGATTATTGCTTTAATACATTATACGCATTTTATTTTCGTCCTGGAAATCATTTTCCCTAACCGTTAGGTTTTTAAATCCGCATGCAAAAAACTGCATTTGTCATAACTGAAATATTATTTGATATTCCATCTCACCTCGATATTCTACCGTTACATATTTCTCAGAAGTTCAAAAATAATTCCTGAGCAGAAATGCGTGAATAATGTTTTTCGAAAAATTTCTTGAAAAGCTTTTATTTTCATCTTGGAAATTTAAACACTTTAATTCTACCACGTAACCAAAATACTACGACATTCCGATATGTCTAGGTCATAGAACGACCTTCAAATTGCTTACTCCCATAAATAATCAATTAAATTCATTTAATCCACATAATCAAATAAAAATTTAATTCTCATTAAATCTAATTTTTCTGGGGCGTTACACTCTTCGCCCCTTATAAGGATTTTGTCCCCAGAATCTCGCTACAATTATATATACTAATGAGGAAAAATTTTCCATCATTTTAAACTCAAGTTCCCACGATGCTTCTTCGGCATTGTGGTTCCTCAAATCCACCTTTACCAAAGGTATTATCTTATTTCCAATGACTTGTCCCTTCCTATATATAATCTGAGTTGGAAGTCAAACTCTTATTAACATATTACGCTATCTTCTTTTTATTAGTTCTTCTTTTAACTCATAATTATTTGGAACTCAAATTCCTCCTTCAAAACAAGATTATACTTGACCTTCTCTTCATCCTGCATCCTCTTCTTCATTCTCTTATACTTCTCGTTACTTAGTTGTACTTACTTAACTCATTCCATTTTCATGGATTGAGTCTATATTGTGAATAACATTTCTACCGCTTCATTCCGTAATTTAACTTCTAACTATGTTCTTGTCATTTGCGTTATTAACTCATTCTGAGTCGTTAACATTGATAACTTTTCCCTACCCTTCCTACTTAACGCGTCGTTTACTACTTTTACCTTTAATGTATGATATAAGATATCACAGTCATGATCCTTTATCTATTCTAATTATATTCTCTACCTCATATTCAACTCTTTATGTGTGGAGATATATTTCAGACTCTTAGAGTCCGTGTATATCTCACACCTCTCCCCGTATAAATACTATCTTCAGATATTTAATTCAAAAACTACAGCTACCAATCCTTGATCATATGTAAGACTCGAATTTTACTAAATGAAAGTATTCAATTTTCTTATTATTTTATTTAGTAAATGGTTAAATTGATAAAGGTTAAAGTTAAGGGTGACATTTAAAAATTTTGCAAATTGAGCAAGTTGATATAAAATATTCGTTGTGTCGGGGAATATTCGATTGGTCAGGGAATATTCGTATGACGTCACAATCATTGGTGGACCCCACAACTAATTCATCATTTGAATGAGAAAATGATGTAAATATCTTTTTATAAAATAACGGCGAAAGTTTTACCGTTTAAAATGTTGAACTACCCGGTAGTAAAAGTACAAAGAATACACGTGGTTGCATAGTAGTAATACCGATATTGATTATCGATGCTTACGTGATAAGTCACTTAGTTATACTCAATTATTGCTACAGTAATTGATGCATCATATCTCTCATATTATTGATTCAATTGTTGTCACAGTATCATCTGCATTATATGTTATATTATTAAATCAATAATTGAGACGACAAAGTTATTCATATTATTATTTTCAATATTGACGATGTCTAGAAAGTTCTGTCAATGAGAGGTTTGGTCACCTAATTGCGCTCCAATAGGGAGAAATCCTTATCAAAAAACCCTCTCTTTCCTGGGAATGATCTGGTTGTTAAATATTGTAAGTTATAATATTAATGACGAAATAAGTTCGTGTTGATTAAAGATGAAATTGATATTTCCATTGTGTTGGGATTATTAGTGTTAGTGAAAATCGACATCTATTCCGATCATGTTGACAATTTGGATATTTTTAAACTCTAGATAAATTTAAAGTCTTTAATATTTATCCTTGATTCCGTTTGATTAATGCTTATATCATTGTCATCATCCTCATGCTTATATTATGATGAAAGTCATTTGTGGCTTACGTGCATAGATGGACTGTTGATTGGTATGATTATGACCAGGGATCATTCGGTATATTCATGACCCGTAATGTTATAAATGATATGATAAAAGTCCTCATTGGCCCGTAGTGCATTGATGGACAGTTATTGGTATGATTATGACTAGGGATTATTCTGTATAATCATGACTATTGATGATTACATGAATATCTTTGGCCCGTAGTGTAGGGATGATTCAATGATGTGGTTTATTTATTAATCTGAGTCTCAGCGATAAAATTGATGATAAACTTGTTAAATCATAGAAGATAGTAGATATCATACTCTCATTGACTCTTCTAATGGATTGATTGTTCCGCTGCAGTTGTTGATCTAAAACTTGTTGTCTATTATATTCTATCAGTTGTTATACTGTTGAATGCTAAGGATAATTTATTATGCATTATCTTAGTCATAATATTTCTTACTGGGCTAGTTGAGCTCACTCTTTTGCTTTCATTGTTCTCTTCAGGAAATGAGAACGTAGCTGGGACTAATCGGGGAACAGAGTGACGGTGCGAGATGGTGGTTATAATAGTCCTCATTATTTTATGAAATAGTGTGATAATAAATGTAATGAGGACTTCATTTGAGTTTGAATACTGTCTATGAGACAATATTCGTGTAAAAACTCTAAGCTACGATGTTGTTGTATTGTATAAAAGAAGTTTGTATTTGATTTATGTACCATGTATTTGGTGACTCAGAATGCGTGATATATACATATTTTGGGGGCTTCACAGTTGGTATCAAAGCTTAGGGATATGATCCCTGGCTGAGATGTGAGACAAGAACTAGGAGGGGAGAGACGGGGAATTCATTCGCTAGTATGACCCACCTAAGTTTATTTGGTATTTAATTGGTCAGTCAGAGTATAGGGATAATATGTCATATGTCAATTAACCCTTGTTTTGTGGCAGTGTTTGAAAATGGCATCTGAAAATGTTGAGAAGCAATGAAGCACATGAGACCGTTTAGTCACTAAAGATTAATACCCAGGATAATGTGCAACAGGAAGACAATAATCCTCAGGTAAACAACAACACCGACCAGATGATGAACGATGGGATGTTCAGAGGCTTTATGCAATTCATGCAACATCAGGCAAGAGAGACTCCTTTTCAAAATGCAGGTGCAAACACTGGCAACTCTCGGCTGGTCACCGCTAAGCAGTTCAAGGAGCTGGGACCACCTGAGTTTTTGGGAAAGCTAGAACCACTTAAGGCAGAGACATGGATAAAGCAGATCACCAAGATATTTGATGTCTTGGGATGCTCCGAGGAGCAAAAGATTCCCTTTGGCACCTTCATGTTGCTAGGAGAGGCAAATTACTAATGGGAATCAAGAAAGCGACTCGACTGCCAGATCAAGATGTCTTGGAAGAAGTTCCAAGAATCGCTCAACGACAAGTACTTTCCGAAAGTATTCGGTCACATGAAAGAGGTAGAGTTTATCAAGTGGAGCAAAACAATATGGGCCGTGGTCGCAAAGACGAGGCTAAGTTTATCGAGTTGTCCCAGTTCGCATCCCATTTGGTTGATAATGAGGAGAGAATGACGCAAATGTTTCTGCGAGGTTTGAGACTCAAAATACGCAAATACCTCATTTCTCACAAATTGTGTTTGTATTCAGATGTAGTGAATAGGGCTCAGTTATTGGAGCGCGATAATGAGCCAGCCTAACCAAAAGATAATGAGCAACAACACGATAATAATCGTACCAGTGACAATAACCATCGGAACAATGATAACCATCGTGGAGGAAATTATCATGCCTGAAATGGTAACCACTTCTGTGGTAATCATGGCCAATATAATAGAAGAAATGATTCAAGTGGAAAATTCAAGAAGAGGAGATTAAACGATGATGGGAAGACGTCGGCTGCAGAACCAGCGCCAGAAACAAATTCTAGGGGAGTAGAACGACCGCCAGTTAGATGCTACAAATGCGGAGAGGTGGGACACATAAGTCAAAATTGTACACAGCCTTCCAAGGTATGTTTTAGTTGTGGAAAAGACGGTCACTTAGCTCAATTTTGTTTAGTAGCGAAATCAAGTCCAGCTGGCACGATGGCACCAAAAGCGGATACGGACAAAACAAAGTCGGTGGTTTCAAGAATAGCGTTTTTCTTGACTTCTCAAAAAGCGAGTAATCCGAACGAATTTAGCACGGGTAAGTTAATCATAAACTCTTGCGAAGTCTATACCTTATTAGATAACGGTTCTACCCACTCTTTTATTTCTCCTACTTGCGCTCAATGTATAAATTTGACTCCAGAGAAATTAGACTTTGACTTATCGTTTGAAACTCCGTTGGGAGAAACCTTTGTTACCTCCACTGTTTATAAGTCTTGTTTGATTCAAATCGGTAACCGCACGTTACTTGTTGATCTTATCTCTTTGAAAATACTTGCATTTGATGTGATTTTAGGGATTGATTGGTTAACTACTCATCATGCTAAAATCGATTATTTTCGTAAGGTTATTAGCTTTCATATTTCTAACCAACCAATTATGCGAATTCAAGCGACCAAACCAATAAAATCAATCACTGTCATATCAAGCCATAAAGCTATTCATTTATTGAAAAACGGATGTCAAGCTTTTTTAGCCCATGTCACTAATTTAAAAAAAATACGTCAGATTTGAATGATATTTCTATTATTAATAAATTTCCTGACGTATTCCCTGAATAACTTCCTAGCCTACCCCAGAGCGTGAAATCAAATTTTGTATCGACCTTGAACCCGGTACAAAACCCTCAAATATGTCTTCACCCAAAACGAACGGATCATGCGCCAAAGACGTTGGCTCGAGCTGTTGATGATTAGGATAATACGATTCAATACCATCCTAGAAAAGCGAACGTGGTAGCTGACGCATTGAGTAGAAGATCGTATGCGTTTACGAGTGCGATATTGTTAACAAAAAGACCCATTTCATATGACTTACAAATATTAGAGATAGAGTTAAAGACTTCAGGGACCCACGTGATGATGTTAAATAATATTTGTAGAATCGACGTTAATCGATAAAGCTAAGGTCGCTCAAGCTACACACTCGGAGGTGATGAATGTGAAGAAGTAGGTTCAAGAGGGTGTTATTGTAAGACCCCAACTTTTATGAATAAAGAATAATTTTCTCGAAATATATTTTTGAATATTATGGTGTGGATTTGATATAATGTTATAGTTGTAGGTAATATTTTCAAATTTTGCAAAGTAAGCAAGTGGTTATATAATATTCGATTGGTCAAGGAATATTCGTTTTATGAGGGAATATTCGTATGACGACACAATCATTGGTGGACCCCACAATGAAAGAATTGTCGTAGTTAGAAAACAACAGAATTATCTTTTTATAAAAATAACGGCGAAAGTTTTATCGTTAAACTGTTGAACTACCCGGTAGTAAAAGTACAGTAATACGTGTGGTTGCATAGTAGCACACGGTATTGATTATTGATGCTTACGTGAGAAGTCACTCAGTTATACTCAATTATTGCTACAGAATAATTCTTGATCATATCTCTCTCATATTATTGATTCAATTTTGTCACAAAGATCATCCGCATAATATTTATTATTATTAAATCAATAATTGAGACAATCAAGAAGTTATTCATATTATTATTTGCAATATTGACAATGTCTAGAAGTTCTGTCAAGGAAAGGTTTGGTCACCTAATTGCGCATCAATAAGGAGAAATCCTTATCGAAAAGCCACCTTTTTCCTAGGAACGACCTGGTTGTTAAATATTGTAAATTATAATATTAATAATGAATATGTTCGTGTTGATTAAAGATGAAATGGATAGTTCCATTGTGTTGGAATTATTAGTGTTAGTGAAAATCGACATTTATTTTGATAATAATTAATGTCGGGAGGTTATATTGACCAATCGGGTAATTAACCGGATAAATAAGCAACTAATTGTTATTATTTCACATGCTTATAACTATTTGTTCACATGTGTGTAATATTAATTCACATTCATGTACTATTAGGGGAGGTGGTGCAAGATTGATAATAATTACATGCCTAAATTATAAATGGAGGTATAGATGAAGGTACTATACTATTAGGGGAGGTGGTGCAAGTTTGATAATACTTGTAGGACTAAATTAAAAATGAAGAAAAAGAGGAAGGTATTATACTGTAATATTTTGAGCCCCAAAATGTGCAATTATCGAAACTATATTTTCCTATAAATAGAAGCTCATTCTTCTTTCATTCTCACCAATTCACTAAGTCTTACAAGAGCATTTATTATAGAGAGAAATTATAGAGAGAAAAAAGAAGAGAAGTCTGCTACCTCACTATTTCAGTATCTAGTTTTTCTAAGGTAAGGGGTATTATTTCTTTCGTATTCATGAAGAGAGTTATTTTCTTTCAATACTCATAAGGGTTGTTATTCCATTCTTTATTATTATGTTGGAATAACCTATCTATGCGAAGTACCGCATACATAGTGAAATTCTTCTGTTATTCCATTCTTTATTATTCTGTTAGAATAACCTATCTGTGCGGTCTATCGCATGCTTGGTGAATTCTGCTGTTATTCCATTCTTTATTATTCTGTTGGAATAATATGTCTGTGCGGATTACGCATGACCTGGTTCCATTCTTTATTATTCTATTAGAATATCCTGTCTGTGCGGGTTACGCATGACCTGGTTCCATTCTTTATTATTCTATTGGAATAACATGTCTGTGCGGATTACGCACGCATGGTGAATTCTTCTGTTATTCCATTCTTTATTGTTTTGGTTGAATAACCTGTCTATGTGGATTACCACATGCATGGTGAATGATCCTTCGAATTCATTCCTTATTAAATTATGGAAATGATCTGTCTACATGGATTACCGCATGGCAGGCAAAATTCCATTTGCAGTTTCATATATTCTATTATACTCAGTTGATTAAAGTTTTGGCTTCTATACTCCATAAAATTAGTAGAATATCCTGGATATTTGCGCTTCATCCTGTATCTTTTCATAGAAATATTTTTTTGAGCATTCTTGAAATTTACTCCACAAAGCAGTATCATGTTGACAATTTGGACGTTATTAATTTTTGGATGAATTAAATTATAAATCTTTAAAATTTATCTTGAACTTGTTTTATTAATTTATTATGTCATTGTCATCATCCTCATGTTTATAATATGTTGAAAGTCATCTGTGGCCTGTGGTGCATAGATGGACTTGGTATGATTATGACCAGGGATTATTTGGTATAATCATTGTAACGCACCCAAAATTAGGTATACGTCACCCATCTTGGGTCGCCACTTACATGGTACATAAATTCAAATACAACTTACTAATATAATTGTCGTGTACAATACGACATAAACTGTGAGTTTGAATACAAATTTTGTCTACTAGATATTATACAAACTCAAAAGGAGTCCTCATTACAAACTATTATCACACTATTTCACGTAATAGTGAGGACTACTAATGCTATCCTCCGGACCATTACTTCGCTCCCCGACTCGTCCCGCCTATGTTCTCATTTCTCAAGAGAATAAAGTGAAAGAAAGGGTGAGCTCAACTAGCCCAAAGAAGAAATATTATGACTAAGATAATGCAAAATAAATTATCATTAGCCTTCAACAAAGGTGTTAAACCGATAAAATACAATAGACAACCGGCTTTAATCTGCAAGTGGAATAAGCAAACCCATTAAAAGAGTCAAGTAGAGAATAAAGTCTACTATCTTTTAGGTTTTAAAAGGTTTTCATCAATTTTTATCACCGAGACTCATTTTTAATAAATAAACCACCACATCTAATCATCCCTCGCACTACACGGTCAAGGATTTTCATCAAGTTATCAATGGTCATGACTATACCGAATCACCCCCGGTCATAATCATACCAAAAACTATCCATCATCGCATTACAAAGCCATCGAGGACTTTTGTCACATCATTTATATCAAGTCATGATTATACCGAATGATCCTCGGTCATAATCATACTAAGTTCATCTATGCACGTAAGCCAAAGATAACATAATATAACATGAGGATGATGACAATGACATAATAATTCAATAAAACAAGTTCAAGAATTATTTAATCCATGAATTATTAACGCCCAAATTATCAACATGATCTTTGTTTTGTAGAGTAAAATTCAAGAATGATCGTAAGAATATTTCCATGAAAGATATGGATGAAACGCAAATATCAAGGATATTCTACTAATTTCATGGAGTATAGAAGTCAAAGTTTTAACCAACTGGGTATAATAAAGAATGGAATAACAAAAGAAATCACCATGCATGCGCAGATTGCGCAGACAAGTTATTCCAATGTAATAATAATAACGAAACCAAAGTCGGTGAAATTCACACCAAGCGGGATGTTCCAATGTAATAATAAAGATGGAACAGATCCTGTAAAACACATGATAGGATATTCCAACAGAATGATAAAGACGGAACCAGGTCGGTGTAAAACACAAAGACAGGATGTTCCAATGTAATAATAAAAAAAGAACCGTGTCCTGTAAAACACACATGCATGTGATGTTCCAATGAGAATAATAGAAGAATGTCACCAAGTATAGGTAAAATCACAGATACAAAGTTATTCCAATGTAATAATAAGCAATGGAATAACATAAGGATTTCACCAAGTATAGGGTATGCCTGGCGATACAAAAGTTATGTATAGGGTATGCCACTTTTACAAAGTTATTCCAATGTAATAATAATGAATGGAATAATGTAAGTTCTCTTCAAGAAGAAAGAATAACACCCCTTACCGTAAAAAGAACCTGAATATAGAAGTAGTGAAGTAGCGTAATACTCTTCTTCTTTCTATAACTTTCTCTCTATAGCTTCTCCTTATAATTTCTCTCTGTAGTTTCAATGAATTCGCCGAGAAAATAATGAAGGAATGAGCTTCTATTTATAGGAAAATGGAATGCATAGTAACTAATCCATGAAGCGGTCAGATTGATTTACTTTAATCTGACGGTCCATATTTAAAGAAAAATCTTTTAAATAAAATATAATATATTCTATTTATATAAAAATATTTTACTATGCAAACACTATGCAATACTATGCATAACACTATGCAAAATACTATGCAACACTATGCATAATAAAATATAATATATTCTATTTATAGAATAACTTTAATAAAGTATTCTATTTTATATAAAAGATGTTTCGTTTTATTACGTTAATAATACTTAATAAAACAAAACGTCATTATCGCATTATAATAATTCATATTATTAATCGACAATAATGGAATCAAACCGAGTGACTTCTCACATAGGCATCAATAATCAATACCGTGTGCTACTATGCAACCACACGACATCGCATACTTTTACTACCGAAAGTAGTTCAACAAGATCAACGGTAAAACTTCCGCCGTTATTTTAATAAAATATTTTTGTCGTTTTCTCAATCCGACAATAATTTCGCTAGGGTCCACCAATGATTGAGCCGTTGCAATTTAATATTCCTCGCTAAACCGAATATTCCTCGACCAATCGAAAATATAATATAACCACTTGCATACTTTGCAAAATTTATAAATACTACCCACAACTATAATATTATCTCAAATTCACACCATAATATTAAAAATTATTTCGTCAAAATTTAAATCTTTATTGATAAAATCTGGGGTCTCACAATCATGATCATAATGTTACAAATGATGTGGTAAAAGTCCTCACTAGCCGTAGTGCATTGTTGGACAGTTGTTGGCATGATCATAACTATTGATGAATACACGAATATCCTTGGCCCGTAGTGCATGGATAATATGTGGTCGTGATACTAATAATTATCCTTGGCCATAGTGTAGGGATGATGTGGTTTATTTATTAAGCTGAGTCTCAGCGATAAAAGTGATGAAAAACCTTTTAAATCATAGAAGATAGTAGATTTTATTATCTACTTAACTCTTCTAATGGATTGCTTATTCTGCTGTAGTTAAACTTGATGTTTATTATATTTTATCAGTTTAACACTGTTGAAGGCTAACAATAAATTATTCTACATTATCTTAGTCATAATATTTCTTACTGGGCTAATTGAGCCCACACTTTCTTTCATTGTTCTCTTCAGGAAATGAGAATATAGTTGGGACGAGTCGTGGAACGGATTGACGGTCCAAATGGTTGTTTTAGTAGTCCTCACTTTTCTATAAAATAGTGTGATAATAAATGTAATGAGGACTCCATTGAGTATGGATATTGTCTAGATGACAATATTTGTATTAAAACTCATAGCATATGTTTTGTCGTATTTTACACGACAGTTGTATAATTAAGTTTTTATTTATATTTTGTACAATGTATTTGGCGACTCAAGATGGGTGATGTATACCTATTTTGGGGGCGACACAGTTGGTATCAAAGCTTAGGGATATGATCCCTGACTAAGATATGAGACTAGAACTAGGAGGGGAGAGACGGGGAATTCCTTCGCTAGTATGACCTACCTAAGTTTATTTGGTATTTAATTGGTTGGTCAGAGTATAGGGATAATATGTTACATGTCAATTAACCCTTGTTTTGTGGCAAGATTTGAAAATGACATCCGAGAATGTTGAGAATAAGAATGGAGCATGTGGAGACCGTTGAGTCTCCATAGATCAATAATCAGGATAATGTGCATCAGGAAGGCGAAAATCCTCATGAAAACAACAACACTGACCAAATGATGAACGATGGAATGTTCAGAGGCTTTATGCAATTCATGCAACATCAGGCTAGAGCGGCTCCTATCCAAAATGCAGGTGGAAACAATGGCAACTCTCGGACGGTCACCGCTAAATAGTTCAAGGAGCTGGGATCACCGGAGTTTATTGGAGAGCCAAAACCACTTAAGGCGGAGACGTGGATAAAGCAGATCACCAAATATTTGATGTTTTGGGATACTTCGAGGAGCAAAAGGTTCCCTTTGCCACCTTTATGTCATGAGGAGGAGGCAGATCATTTGGTGGAATTGGTAAAGCGCACTCAAACCGCCAGATCAAGATGTCTTGGGAGAAGTTCCAAGAACTATTCAACGACAAGTACTTTCCCGAAAGTATTTGTCATATGAAAGAGGTAGAATTCATCAAGTTGGAGCAGAATAATATGACCGTGTCGCAGTACGAAGATAAGTTTGCCGAGTTATCCCGGTTTGCGTCTCACTTGGTTGACAATGAGGAGAGAATGATGCGAATGTTTCTAAGAGGTTTGAAACCTGAGATACATCAATATCTAATTTCTCATAAACTGTGTTTGTATTTAGATGTTGTAAATAGGGCTCAGTTATTAGAGCACGATAACGAGTTAACTCTACCAAGAGAAAGCAGCCGGCAAAATGATAATACCAGTGGTAGCAGTCATCGAAGCGGTGACAACAAACGTGGAGGGAATCAACATACCAGAAATGGTAACCACTTCGGTGGTAATCATGGCCAATACAATAAAAGTGGACATTTTAAGAAGATGAGATTCAATAATGATGGAAAGACGTCATCACCAGCACCCGTTGTTAAGGAAGGAGAACGACCACCTATCGTATGCTTCAAATGCGGAGGGGAGGGACACATCAGTCTAAACTGTGCGTTGCCATCTAAAGATTGTTATAATTTTGTAAGAGAAGGTCACCTAGCCTGATTTTGTCGTGAATCGAAGACAAGTCTAGTTGGAATGGTGACACAAAATGCCGTCCCAGACAAGTCAAAACCAGTAGTTCAAGGGAGAGCGTTTGTTGTGACCTCCCAAAAAGCAAGGAACCGGAACAAGGTCATCACGGATAAGCTTATCATAAACTCTAGCGAAGTCTATACCTTATTTGATACCGGTTCTACCCATTCTTTTATTTCTCCTACTTGCGCTCAACGTTTTAATTTGACTCCGGAGAAATTAGAATATGACTTATCGGTTGAAACTCCATTGGGAGAAACCTTCATTACATCCACTGTTTATAAGTCTTGTTTGATTTAAATTGGTAACCGCACGTTACCTGTCGATCTTATTTCTTTGAAAATACATGCATTTGATGTGATTTTAGGGATTGATTGGTTAACTACTCATCATGCTAAAATTGATTGTTTTTGTAAGGTTGTTAGCTTTCATATTCCTAACCAACTTATTATGCAAATTCAAGCGACCAAACCATTAAAATCAATCATTATCATCTCAAGCCATAAAGCTATTCATTTATTGAAAAACGGATGTCAAGCTTTCTTAGCTCATGTCTAGATTTAAACAAAAATACGTCAGATTTGAATGATATTTCTATTGTTAATAAATTCCCTGACGTATTCCCCGAAAAACTTCTTGGACTACCCCCGGAGCGTGAAATCGAGTTTGGTATCGACCTTGAACCCGACACAAAACCCATTTCCAAAGTCCCATATCGAATGGCTCATATTGAACTTCAGGAGTTAAAGACCCAATTGCAGGAATTGTTAGACATCAGTTTCATTCGTCCTACTACGTCTCCTTGGGGTGCTCCTGTTCTATTCGTGAAGAAGAAAGATGGGAGTATGCGACTTTGTATTGATTATCGGGAGTTGAATCATGTCACCATCAAGAATAGGTACCCATTGCCACATATTGATGACCTGTTTGATCAGTTACAAGACGCCAAATTCTTTTCAAAGATCGATCTTCATTCCGGATATCATCAGTTAAAGATTAGAACTGATGACATTCCAAAGACGGCTTTCAAAACTCGGTACGGGCATTATGAATTCATAGTCATATCTTTTGGATTGACTAATGCTCCTGCTGCCTTCATGGATATGATGAACCAAGTATTCAAGGAATATTTGGATCACTTTGTGGTCGTCTTTATTGATGACATCCTCATTTACTCCAAAAGCCGTGAAGATCATGAGCAAAACTTGAGGCTGATACTCCAAAAGCTTCGTGAAAACAAGTTATATGTCAAGTTGAAGAAATGCGAGTTCTGACTTAAGGAAGTAGCATTCCTTGGGCACGTGATATCAAATCATGGAATATCTGTTGACCCAACAAAGATTGAAGCAATTCAAAGCTGGGAGCAACCTAAGTCAGTGACTGAAGTACGTAGCTTTCTCGGCTTAGCTGGTTATTATCAGAGATTCATAGAAGGGTTTTCTCAAATCACTACTCCATTAACTCAGCTGACTCGAAAAGATAAAAAATTTGGTTGGAGCAAGGAATGTGAGAAGAGTTTTCAAGAACTCAAGATGAGGCTTATTTCAGCACCTGTTCTGACAATACCATCTGGCTCAGAGGGATTTGTCATCTACAGCGATGCTTTAGGCAAATGGTTAGGATGTGTTCTCATTCAACATGGGAAAGTTATAGCCTATGCCTCACGATAACTCAAAGAATATGAGAGGAATTATCCTACTCATGATCTAGAGTTGGCAGCTGTCGTTTTTACGCTTAAGATTTGGAGGCATTACCTATATGGAGAGAAGGTGGAGATCTATACGGATCATAAAAGCCTCAAATATTTCTTCACTCGAAAGGAACTCAACATGCGGCAACGACGATGGCTTGAGCTATTGAAAGATTACGATCATACCATTCAATACCATCCTGGAAAAACGAACGTAGTAGCTGATGCATTGAGTAGAAGATCATATTCGAGTACGAGTGCATTATTGTCAACGCAAAGGCCCATTTTATATGACTTATAAAGGATGGAGATAGAGTTAAAGACTCCAATGACCCATATGATGATGGAGAATATACGAGTAGAATCGACTTTAATCGATAAAGTTAAAGCTGCTCAAGCTACAGACCTGGAGCTGACGCGTATGAGGAAACAAGTGCAAGAAGGTGCTATTTTGGAAGCAAGAATCGATGAAGAAGGAATACTTCGAGTCAACTCTAGACTTTGTATTCCTAACGATTCTGACTTAAAGTATAAAATCATGATGGAGGCGCACAACACACCGTTTGCAATCCATCTTGGGAGTACCAAAATGTATCGTGATCTTCGACATACATTTTGGTGGAGCAATATGAAGAGAGAGATAGCGGGGTTTATCTCAAGGTGTCTAACTTTTCAACGAGTCAAGGCGGATCATCAAGTGCTAAAAAGTCCGTTGCAACCACTTGAAATTCCAGAATGAAAGTGGGAGCACATTACCATGGATTTCGTTACTGGTCTCCCCGAGGTTTCTCAAGGCGTAGATGCGATTTAGGTCATTGTTGATAGATTGACCAAGTCTGGTCATTTCTTATCGATACGAGAAACTTATACACTTGAACGTCTTACTCGTATGTACATAAATGAGATTGTAAGACTGCATGGTATGCCAGTATCCATAGTTTCTGATCAAGACCTAAGATTCACTTCACGATTTTGGGTTAGTTTGCAGAAAGCTATGGGCACGGATTTACAATTTATCTCGGCATATCATCCACAAACGGACGGACAGTCCGAAAGGACTATTCAAACTCTTGAAGATTTATTAAGACTCTGTGTCCTTGACTTCAAGGGAAATTGGGACAAGTTCTTACCATTGGTGGAGTTTTCCTACAACAATAGTTATCAAGCAAGTATTGGCATGACTCCATTTGAGGCGTTATATGGAAGAAAGTGTCCTTCTCTAGTATGCTAGGATGAGGTGGGTGAAGCAACGTTGTTAGGACCGGAGTTGGTACGCATAACTATGGAAAAGATTCAAAGGATTCGATAACGTATAAAAACTTCACAAGATTGACAAAAGAGTTATGCTGATCTTCATCGAAAAGACATGGAATTCAATATTGGAGATCATGTGTTGTTACGTGTTGCTCCATGGAAAGGAGTTACGAGATTTGGAAAGAGAGGAAAGCTCAATCCTCGATTCATTGGCCCATATTTAATCCTCAATCGAATAAGAACTGTGGCCTATAGACTCGCCTTACCGCCAAGTATGTCTCGTGTTCATAACATTTTTTATATATCTATGTTACGTAAATATGTGAAAGACCCGAACCACATTATTGAATTAGAACCGAATGAGATAGCGGAAGATTTAACGTATGAAGAGGTACCTGTTAAAATCTTGGATAAGTAGGATCATATTGTACTCTCTAAAGTTATATCTCAAGTCAAAGTTTTATGGAGAAACCACGATGTTGAGGAAATGACCTGGGAGTTAGAATCTGAAATGAAATCAAGGTATCCTCACCTCTTTGACATACCAGGTACGCACCCTAATTTTGAGAACGAAATTTCATAAGAAGGGGAGGTTGTAAGACCCCAACTTTTATGAATAAAAGAATTTTTTCTAAATATATTTTTAAATATTATGGTGTTGATTTGATATAATGTTATAGTTGTGGGTAATATTTTCAAATTTTGCAAAGTAAGCAAGTGGTTATATAATATTCGATTGGTCGGGGAATATTCATTTTAACAGGGAATATTTGTATGATGGCACAATTATTAGTGGACCCCACAACGGAAGAATTGTCGTAGTTACAAAACAACAGAATTATCTTTTTATAAAAGTAACGACGAAAGTTTTACCGTTAAACTGTTGAACTACCCTAGTAGTAAAAAGTACAAAGAATAATGCATGTGGTTGCATAAGTAGCAACACCAGTATTTATTATTGATGCTTACGTGAGAAGTCACTCATTTATACTCAATTATTGCTACATAAGAATTGTCGATCATATCTCTAATATTATTGATTCAATTATTGTCACAAAGATCATCCGCATAATATTTATTATTATTAAATCAATAATTGAGACGACAAAGTTATTCATATTATTATTTGCAATATTGACAATGTCTAGAAGTTCTGTCAAGAAGAGGTTTGGTTACCTAATTGCGCGCCAATAAGGAGAAATCTTTATCGGAAAGCCCCCTTTTTCCTGAAAACGACCTAGTTGTTAAATATTGTGAATCATAATATTAATAATGAATAAGTTCGTGTTGATTAAAGATGAAAATGATAGTTCCATTGTGTTGGAATTATTAGTGTTAGTGAAAATTGACATTTATTTTGATAATAATTAATGTCGGGAGGTTATATTGACCAATCGCATAATTAACCGAATAAATGAGCAATTAATTGCTATTATTTCACATGCTTATAACTATTTGTTCACATGTGTGTAATATTGATTCACATTCATGTACTATTAGGGGAGGTGGTGCAAGATTGATAATAATTGCATGACTAAATTAAAAAATGGAGCTATAGATTAAGGTATTATACTATAATTAGTTTTTTCACATGATTATACTATTAAGTCACATGAATGAACTATTAATTCACATTATTTACTATTAGGGGAGGTGTTGCAAGTTTGATAATACTTGTAGGACTTAATTAAAAATGAAGAAAAAGAGGAAGGTATTATAATGTAATATTTCGAGCCCCAAAACGTGCAATTATCAAAACTATATTTTTCTATAAATAGAAGCTCATTCTTCTTTCATTCTCACCAATTCACTAAGTCTCACAAGAGCATTTATTATAGAGAGAAATTATAGAGAGAAAGAAGAAGAGAAGTCTGCTACCTCACTATTTTAGTATCCAGTTTTTTCTAAGGTAAGGGGTATTATTTCTTTCGTATTAATGAATAGAGTTATTTTCTTTCAATACTCGTAAGGGTTGTTATTCTATTCTTTATTATTATGTTGAATAACCTCGCTCGCCATGTCAATACCGCATACATGGTGAAATTCTTTCGTTATTCCATTCTTTATTATTCATTGGAATAACTCGTTCGTGAGGTCTATCGCATGCTCGGTGAATTATGTTGTTATTCCATTCTTTATTATTCGTTGGAATAACCTGCCCTGCATGCGATTACGCATGACCTAGTTCAATTCTTTATTATTCTATTGGAATATCCTGTCTGTGCGGGTTTTGCATGACCTGGTTCCATTCTTTATTATTCTGTTGGAATAAACTGTCTATGCGGATTACGCACGCCTGGTGTATTCTTCTGTTATTCCATTCTTTATTATTCTGTTGGAATAACCTGTCTATGTGGATTACTACATGCATGGTGAATGATCCTTCGAATTCATTCCTTATTAAATTATGGAAATGATCTGTCTACGTGGATTACAGCATGGCGGGCAAAAATCAATTTGCAATTTCATATATTCTATTATACTCAGTTGGTTAAAGTTTTGGCTTCTATACTCCATGAAATTAGTAGAATATCCTTGATATTTGCGCTTCATCCAGTATCTTTTCATGGAAATATTCTTCTGAGCATTCTTGATTTTTACTCCACAAAGAAGTATCGTGTTGATAATTTGGACGTTGTTGATTTCTGGATGAATTAAATTATAAATCTTTAAAATTTATCTTGAACTTATTTTATTGAATTATTATGTCATTGTCATCATCCTCATGTTTATAATATGTTGAAAGTCATCTGTGGCCTGTAGTGCATAGATGGACTTGGTATGATTATGACCAGGGATTATTCTGTATAATCATGACCGAAATGTTACAAATGATGTGGTAAAAGTCCTCATCGTCAGATCGCATTGTTGGACGCTTGTTAGCATGATCATGACCATTGATGAATACACTAATATCCTTGGTAGGTAGTGCATGGATAATTTGTGGTCATGATACTAATGAATATCCTTGGTCGTAAAAGTGGATGATGTGGTTTATTTATTGTCGAGTCTCAAATGATAAAAGTGATGAAAAACCCTTTCAATCATAGAAGATAGTAGATTTTATTCTCTACTTGACTCTTCTAATGGATTGCTTGTTCCGCTGTAGTTAAAGTTAATGTTTATTATATTTTATCAGTTTAACACTGTTAAAGGCTAACGATAAATTATTCTATATTATCTTAGTTATAATATTTCTTACTAGGCTAGTTGAGCTCGCCCTTTCTTTCACTGTTCTCTTCAGGAAATGAGAATATAGTTGGGACGAGCCGTGGAACGGATTGACGGTCCAGATGGTTGTTTTAGTAGTCCTCATTATTCTATAAAACAGTGTGCTAATAAATGTAATGAGAACTCCATTGAGTGTGGATATTGTCTAGATGACAATATTTGTATTAAAACTCATAGCATATGTTTTGTCGTATTTTACACGATAGTTGTATAATTAAGTTTTTATTTGTATTTTGTACCATGTATTTGGCGAATCAAGATGGGTGATGTATACCTATTTTGGGGGCATCACAGTTATTCTAGAAACAAGAATCGACGAAGAGAGTAAATCTTAACCCTCAATTTAATTGGGCCATTCGAAATCCTCGATTGAGTAGGAACTGTGGCCTATAGACTCGCTTTACCGCCAAGTATGTCTCGTGTTCATAACATTTTTCACGTATCGATGTTACGTAAATATGTGGATGACCCAAACTACATTATTGAATTAGATCTACAGGAGATAGCATAAGATTTAACGTATGAGGAGATACATGTTAAAATCTTGGATAAGAAGGATCATATTCGATACTCAAAGGTTATACCTCAAGAGTTAAAATCTGACGAGGTATCATCATCTCTTCGACATACCAGGAACGTACGTAAATTTTGAGGGCGAAATTTCATAAGGAGGGGAGATTGTAAGTCCCCGAATTTTACTAAATGAAAGTATTAAATTTTCTTATTATTTTATTTAGTAAATAGTTAAATTTATAAATGTTAAAGTTAAGGGTGACATTTAAAAAATTTGCAAAGTGAGAAAGTTGATATAAAATATTCGTTGTGTCGGGGAATATTCGATCGGTTGGGGAATATTCATTTTAACAGGGAATATTCGTATGACGGCACAATCATTTGTGGACCCCACAACGGAATTACTGTCAGAATGAGAAAATGACAAAAATATCTTTTTATAAAAATAACGGCGAAAGTTTTATTGTTAAAACTGTTGAACTACCTGGTAGTAAAAGTATAGTAATACGCGTGGTTGTATAGTAGCACACGGTATTGATTATTGATGCTTACGTGATAAGTCACTCAGTTATACTCAATTATTGCTACAGTAATTGCTGCATCATATCTCTCATATTATTGAATCAATTGTTGTCACAGTATCATCTGCATAATATGTTATATTATTAAATAAGTAATTGAGACGACAAAGTTATTCATATTATTATTTTCAATATTGACGATGTCTAGACAGTTCTGTCAAGGAGAGGTTTGGTCACCTAATTGCGCGCCAATAGAGAGAAATCCTTATCGGAAAGCCCCCTCTTTCTTGGGAATGATCTGGTTGTTAAATATTGTAAGTTATAATATTAATGATGAATAAGTTTGTGTTGATTAAAGATGAAATTGATATTTCCATTGAGTTGGGATTATTATTGTTAGTGGAAATTGACATCTATTCCGATAATAATTGATGTCTGGAGGTTATATTGACCAATCGGGTAATTAATCGGATAAATGAGCAATTAATTACTATTAATTCACATGCTTATAACTATTTGTTCACATGTGTGTACTATTAATTCACATGCATGTACTATTAGGGGAGCTGGTGCAAGATTGATAATACTTCCATGACTAAATTAAAAATGGAGGTATAAATGAAGGTACTATACTGTAATTATTTTTTTCACATGTATAGAACTATTGAGTCACATGATTGTACTATTGATTCATATGATATACTATTAGGGGAGGTGGTGCAAGTTTGATAATACTTGCGGGACTAAATTAAAAATGAAGGAAAAGATGAAGGTATTTTACTGTAATATTTTGAGCCCCTAAACGTGCAATTATCAAAACTATATTTTCCTATAAATAGAAGTTCATTCTTCTTTCATTCTCACCAATTCACTAAGACTCACAAGAGAAATTTAGAGTAAGAAGGTATAGAGAGAAAAGCTATAGAGAAAAAGAAGAAGAGAAGTCTGCTACTTCACTATGGTATTTGTTCCATGGTTGCTCCCACTCTCTGGGTATCAACAATATGGCATATGTAACCTACACAACCCTTCCTTAAAAGTTTTCTAGTTTGTGTCATCGTAAGGAAACATGGACGTCCCGGCAATTTACTACCGTAAAATACTACATGAGGTTTCTTCAACGTCCTGATACTCACACATTTCTTTTGGCAATCTATAATTGCACCATGGTTAATCAACCAATCAATTCCGAGAATTACGTCGAATTCTCCTAACCTTATCGGTATTAAATCTACCGATAACTTACGACCATGTACATCTACGTAACAACTCCTATGAATATCTTCAACAGGAATTATCTCTTCGTTTGCTACCTTAATGTTCAAAGGTATAGGCAATTTTTCGGGAAATAATTCTAGTCGTCTAGCAAAATCACATGCTATAAACGAACAAGTAGCTTCCGAGTCAAATAACATGGATGCATTTATATTGTTGATCGGAATAATACCTACAACTATATCCCTTGATGCCACCGCATCTTGGACCGTCATATTAAAAGTACGGGCCATTGATTTCCTCGGCTGAGCTAGACCACTAATAGCTAACTTCCCGTTATTAGTTCCCTTATTTCCTTCTGTCCCCTTCTTCGGGCAGTTCTTTGCTATGTGGTCAGTTGATCCACATACAAAGCATCCGTGATTTTTCTTTGGATTTGGACAGTTAGGCGAAATGTGCCCTTCTTGTCCATAATTATAACAAACTACCTTTCCTTTGAGATAGACTCCTAAGTGAGTCTTCCCGCAGGTTTTACAGGCCTCCATCCTCCTCTTAGAATCTTCTTGTTTTACTCCAATATTCCCAGAGTTAAAGCCCTTCCTCTTCTGACCGTTGCCACTTCAACTGGCTCCCTCGGTCTTGGTTCCTCCATCAACCTTGCCCTTTTTTTCCTTATCCTTGTGGTACTGGCTGAGAGCCTTATCGACGTTGGGATTTTTGTATGTCCCTTTCCGTTATTTGTTCTTTGGTGTTCTCATTTTAGGTGAGATTTGTTTGAAAAACAAGTGAAAAAGGTCTGACATGTATGATGTCGATGATGGGACTATTAAGAGTCGCCAGTTGGTTTTTTTTAAATGGTTGTACCAACACAACCAAGAAAAGGTTTGCACATTGACCTAGTGGTGTGACACTGATATATGGGTCGGTGAAACCGAGATTCGTTTAGGGTCCGGGGACTTGATTATGCTGGGGGAAGGTGTTAGGCACCCCCCAACATCCGTGTTACCACGGTGACCACCTTTTTTCAAGAAACTATTATCTGAGTGTGTGTGTGTGTGTGGGTCAATGTGCTGTTATATGGAAGTTGTGCAAGGCCTCGTTCGAGCCTATATACACAGGGTTTAAATTTATGTAAAAATTCAGTTTTTAGCAAGATATGGCATTGATGTTTTATAAAAGAGGTTTTTCAAACCCTGATGCTCAATAGGAATTGAGACCTTTTACACTCCCATTTTTATTAAGCGATCAATTTGGATTGATTTTATTTTGACGAACGCGAGGCATCCGTGACGAAAATAATATACAAAATAATGCCGACTTCCTCGTGGGTATGGAAACCATCCGAGGAAATTCGGACATCGCAGAATAATTTACAAGTCGCCATAAATTTGAAAAATGTCCATCACGGAATCAATTTAGATTCAATGGGATGAATCTGTGATCACATGATTCCTAGGCTCACAAAATACTGCAGCTTTATACAAAAGCAAAGATAGCGGTATATATATAAAAGTCAGAATATATATATACGCACAAGATCACCAACCACGAAGCACCTCCGTGGGGGATCGAAATGTAAATAAAGTCATTAAAAAGTTATCAACCGCCACGGAGGAAACTCCAAAAGCGAGACAATACATAAAAAAAGTCAGAAGTGATCAATCGCCATGAAGAAAACTCCAGCGGGGCGAATATATATATATATATATATATATATATATATATATATATATATATATATATATATATATAAAAGCAAAGAAATGTCCCGAATGTAAAATCTAGGCTCATCGAATGTAGTCCCACACACGTTATATATATATATATATATATATATATATATATATATATATATATATTAAAGAAATAAACGCTCCAGACCGAAATCTAGGCTCATCGAACAAAGTTCGACACACGATTCATATATATAAGTATATATATATATATAAAAGCGAGTAAACGCATATAGGATATAAAATTGTGCTCATCGTAAGCGAGTTAAACACATAGTTAATATATATAAATGTATATATATATATATATATATATATATATATATATATATATATTAAAGCAATAAACGCCTGCATCGAAATCTAGGCTCATCGAATAAAGTTCGACGCACAGTTCATATATATAAATGTATATATATATAAAAGAAAGTAAACGCTCCAGACCGAAGTCTAGGCTCAATCGAGGAATAACTCGATAATGTTAGTCAATATATATAAGTACATATATATATATAATATATATATATATACAGACTAGAATGAAACCACGGACCGAAGTCCGAGCAAAAGCAAGTAACACGACTCTCAACGTGTAGAAGGGTGTGTGCAAAGATGAAGAGAAAGAATCTAAAGTGTGTGAGAAGGCTTACAGCTGACTGGAAAAAAAGGCTTCTATATCTTTAGAGTGGGTAAACACTGGCTTTTGTGGGTACAAAAGAGGCTATATATGAGCTCACATATGTTTTAAAGTGGGAAAATACACTGTATAGCGAGTGCAGAGCAAATTGTGCAGGGTTTCCCCATCTTTTTTCTCTTAAAAATCAGCACCCCAAGCCCTCTATTTATAGGCATATGAACCGCAGGTGTACCAGAGGCGGGTCGGGTCGGCCTGGGTTTGTCGGGTCGGATCGTCTCAAAGTACGTGAACTCAGGCACTGTAATGTCCACTCAGATTTTTAGAAGTGCAATCCGGGCATCCGTTTGAGGTATACATGACCTATTTTGGACCGCCGTTGTTGAGAGTTGTACGATGGCATGGGATTAGAGTTTGTGCGAAGTCATTAAAGATGGGACGATGCCCTCCGGTCTTCAAGCTTCAACTTTCCTCCGTTACCCCGTACAATAGTCACTCGAGATTGGATAGCCTTGTGGGACATTGTTGCGTAGAGACGTGATGTGGCATCGCTTTGGTCAGATGATGATGTTGCCCCTTACCGGTGTTATCGCTGGGTTAGGCTGATAAAGCAGACGTTGCTCAGACTTCGCTGAGATTGGACTGCTGCAATTGTCGAAGGTCCTTATTGTCATCTTTGAGGTGTGCCTATCTTCCCGATGTTATTGCCGGGTTGGTACAGTGCATCTCGTTGTGAGCGCCGAGATTGAAGCTGGTGGCATTTTAAACAAGCATTTTCGGGGTTATCTCCGAAACTGCATTCCTTGGGGTTATCACCAAGGTTGGTGGCTATTCCCATTGTTGGGACTGAGACTGGATACCTCGGGGTTATCTCCGAGATTAATCGGTCTTCTTCGGTGTGTGTTTAGATATTGTATCTGCAGGTCTCGGGGTTATATCCGAGGTTAGATTTGTTACTCCCAGATTGCGATCCGGGGTTGATGCTAAACTTTCGGTAGTATCCGGTACGGGTTTGGATTGTCTTTCAGGGTTCTCTCTTAAAAGACGAATCTGTCCTCCTGCAATGTTAGTAACAGTAGTACAGAAAGTTTCGAGTGTCTACAGATGCCCCTCTTTATCATACTCATGCATGGCGATGCATGGGTAGGATAAAGAATCCTAGACACTTGAAACGCAACAAGATATACATGGTACTATGGATACCAACATGATGCAAATGTATGATGCATGTGTACGGGGTTGTAGCCCAACATGCTGGGGATGATTGTTGGATCCCTGTTGCTTCAACTGGGGATTGGTAATACTGACCAGATCTGAGGTGTAAGTCGAATCTGTTAGGATGTTGATGTTGGAGTTATCACCAAATCCCTGTGTTTTTGATAACGACTTGATCATGACGATGCACCTCTTACGTGTAAGAGATTTGTGGGGATAAAGCTTGATCTGTTTGAGGATGTGTATAACATAGTCCATCATCTATCCTCTTTGATAACATTGACCTTTTCTGGTTGGTATCGCCAGAACATGTCAGGATCCTGCTGGATTTACTGCCAACAACAAATGTTTTTTAGGGATGCCTGACCTTCATTGACGTGTGAATCAATGGCTGTAGATTGTCAAGGTTGTTTGACCTTCGCTGTCGTGTAGATCAACGGAGCATTGCGTTGTGACCCCCGCCGGGGATCCCCTGGGGAATAAGAGCAGTTGGGTATGAAAACCTCAAATAGCTCTATAGCTCTGATAGGTTTAAATGCTATCGGCTGAAATGATGTCAAGGTTGCTTGACCTTCAATGATATGTGTGTCAACGGCTGAGCATGCGTTGCTACTCCCATCAGAGATATACGTTGTAACCCCCATCGGGAATCTACTAGGGATGCATGAGTAAGTACGTAACTCCCGAATAGTTCTCACTGCTTCGATGGGTTTAATTGCCATCGGCTGGAATATCGTCAAGGCTGCTTGACCTTCGTTGATAGACATTCCAACGGATGAACGTGTTGTAAACCCCACCGGGAATCTACATTGTAACCCCCGTCGAGGACCTACATTGTAACCCCCGTCGGGGACCTACGTTGTAACCCTCGTTGGGTATCAAGACAGGAGCTTTAATTAGCTGTTTCTTGATTGTAATGAAGGCATTTTGGCACTTATCATTCCATTTCATGGAGGAGTTCTTTCTTAATAGTTTGAAGATTGGCTCACAGGTTGCTGTGAGTTGGGAGATAAACCCGCTGATGAAGTTGATTCTTCCCAAAAATCCCCGTATTTCCTTCTCTGTCTGAGGAATGGGCATTTCCGTGATGGCTTGGATTTTGGCAGGATCCAGCTCTATCCCTTTGTGGCTGACTAGAAATCCTAGCAATTTGCTTGATCTAACGCCAAAGGTGCACTTAGCTGGATTCAACTTCAAGTTGTACTTACGCAACCTGTTGAACAACTTTTTAAGATGGTCTATATGGTCATCCTCCTTTTGGGACTTGACAATGATGTCATCCACGTAGATCTCGATCTCTTTATGCATTAAGTCGTGGAAAAGAGCCATCATAGCTCGTTGATAGGTAGCTCCGGCATTGATGAGGCTGAATGACAACCGTCTATAGCAAAAAGTTCCCTGAGGAGTGATGAAAGCAGTCTTCTCACGATCTTCTTCGGCAACCATGATCTGATGGTACCCCGCAAAGAATTCAGCAAAGGAGTATATGTCATACTGCGCAGTATTGTCAATGAGAATGTGGATAAATGGCACGGGAAAGCTGTCTTTTAAACAAGCTTTATTCAAGTCCCGGTAATCCACACAAACTCGCACCTTCCCACCAAGTTTAGGTACAGGCACGATGTTGGATATCCACTCAGGATATGTAGACATCATGATGATGCCAGCTTGAAATTGTTTCACAATTTCTTCTTTCACCTTTAAACTCCACTCCGGTTCAATCGCCTGAGTTTCTGCTTGACTGGCTTAAATCCCTCTTTGATGGGAAGGCGATGAAGGACAATGTCAGTGGACAAACCCACCATGTCTTTATGAGACCATGCAAACACATCTTGGAATTGGGTTAATAGCGTAACCATATCGTTCCGTTGGTTTGGGGTAAGGTCTGAGGGCTTTCTAAGGTTCCGAGATTGAAAGAAGTGGTTTGATCAAGGTTGGGTTTGGGTTTGTCTTTGACCCATTCTTGAATTTCTGGAGGCACCTCAATGTCATCCTGTATATCCATCAAGGCCGAATTCATCTCTACATCAAAGGTACAATCCTTGTGTAGGAGAGGCATCGTATCCGTAAGTACAGGCACATCTAAATTCAGAGTCCTGAAACAAAATATGCTTTCACTTAGTATATATGAAATGCGTTGATCATACACAGTGTTAGCATGCACTGGCAAAATAAACTGCTAATACTTTACAAAAAAGTAAGCAGTTATTATATCTACAGGGCAGAAAGAGTTTCTGCCCGCTTTATCCTCGTCGACCAAAGCAAGGAATGCTGTCCTAATTGGCAAGGGTAAAGTCTGGGTGGACCGCAGTGATGGAGGGATTATCATCATCCTCCTTATCCCGAATGATGGCTATTACGTCTGGGCAATCATCATCTGGGGTGTATCTGTTGGTATGTTCATCATGAACGATGATGCGTATACCGGACATCATCCGTATGATGTTTTATTTGATTCTCCGTTCCTCTTCTTCCACTGCGGGATTTGGAACAACGATTTCTTTCTCCTTCACCGTACCGGCTTGGGAAATAACATAGCCATTACATTGGCTGACACCTTTATTGGAGGTTGTGTGGACTCAGAGTTTGAAGGCGAAGCCAAACGCCACATGGTTGAAGCTGAAGGAATCTGCTGATGCTTATGAGGATTCCTGTGACTAGAGCTGGCAAAATAGCCTAGTCCAGCTGTTCCAGCTTGCTTGGTTAATCGAATGGGGTACTTGATACCCTGGAAATCTTTACCCAACCCTTGTCCCAGTTTATGACCTAACAACATCATTTCTTGAGCAGCTGACATCACCTCGGCAGAGATCTTAGGTTCGGGCAAGGGTGCTCCAATAGTGTGGTATTTGGTGTTGCTTATTTCCAAAGCATGAAAACTAACTGGTTCCACATCGGCATTGGCATTGATGAATGGCATATCTCCATGCTGAGGAATTTCCGGTTCAGCATTGACTGTGACCAGGCTATTGTTGATGATGTATTTCAACTGTTGGTGAAGAGTGGAGGGGACTGCCCCAGCCATATGAATCCATGGCCGTCCCAATAGTAGGTTGTATCCCGAATCTATCTTGAGCACATGGAAAGATATGTCGAATGTGTGAGGACCAATTTCAATTGGCAGCTCAATTACTCCGACCGAGTTACGGCGGGCTCCATCAAAAGCTTTGATGATAGTATGGCTACTCCGAATTCTATTGAGATTGACATTTATCTTCACCAAGGTAGCGTATGGGCAGATATTCAGAGATGAACCCCCATCTATTAAGACTCCAGCTACCATATATTCGGAGGACAAGACCGCGATGTGTAATGGTTTACAATGACCTGTCCCTTCGGGCGGTATGTCGTCATTAGTGAAGGATATCACATTGTTGTTGAAAATGTGATCAACCATATGTTGAAATTTTTCCCTATCCACTAATGTCGGGAGATAGGCTTCTTCCAAAACCTTTAACAAGACCTTCCGGTGATTCTCGGAAGTTAGGACCAAGTCCAAAACTGATATTTATTGTGGAGCTTCTTTCAAGCTTAAAACCACCCTAGCTTCATTATGACCCACAGCGCGGAGGAAGTTTTCAATCTTCTCTATGGGTATTTTCCCCTTTGATTTGGTGGTAGACTTCATCACCCAATGGGGTAGATATAGTGGATTTTCCTTCGACACTGCAGCAGTTGTATGTGAGGTGGATCCTTCACCTTCTCCATAATTCCACGGAACCTTGTGCAAGCTAACAATAGGATATTGTGCTCTGCAAGGCAAGTTGATTGGCTTGGGAGCGGCCACTTTCAAAGGATCGTTTCCTCCTTTGAGCTGAATTATTGGCATTATGAGTAAAGTATTAATCCCTCAAACCAAAGTGGATATAATCTGCTACCACACTTTTCCACTTAGTAGGGCCTGCATTCTCACTTGCTCGTAATACGTTGTCGATATATCGTCAAGCCGCGAGACACCACTATTGATTAGATTTTGAATAAGGTGTATGAGTGCCCAAAGATTCTTCTCGTCTTTGTGACCGCGAGGATCGGGAGTGGTATTGACATACTCCATCAGAGTTGTAACGTCCCGAACGGGGGTTGATTAGAGGTAGAAGTGAACTGATCCTTCCTTCATTAATTAACATATGAAGAATTTCCTCCATAGGTTGGCCCAAATAGGTGAATTCCCTTTTGTTGGCGAAATCCCGACAGGCTTTGACATTTGCTCTCTTCGTCACTTTGTCTTCCAACATTTCATTTTTTGAAAGTGATGAAGGAATATTCATGACAATAGGTAGGAGACTGGCATGCTCCTGGCTGATTAATTGCCGAGTCACTTGATGATGATAAGTCACCAGTTCCGCCAATTGCTCAATTTGTTTGCCGAGAGCTTTGATCTTTCGTTCCATTGTGAATTGGAACTTGGCATAATCCCATCTGTCATCACCATCTTTGAGGGTCTGGGAAGATTCACAGCTGAAGTTGGAATTCTGTCCATTGCTCCAATTGATCATGTTGACCTCTTCTTCTATATGTTGAAGAAGAGGGTTGTCTTGAACATGAGGCTAATCGGGTTTGGTGACTACGATCTCCCCGTTGTCTATTAGGTCCTGGATCTTGTGTTTTAAGGCCCAACAATCCTGAGTATCATGTCCAGGTGCCCCGACATGATAAGCACATTTCCTAGTAGCATTGAAACCCCGTCCATTAGGGCTGCCTGGTGGAAGATGATGCGTGATTTTCTTCTATGTTGTTAGAAGATTTAAAATGTTCTCGAGGGTATCCCCTAAGGGTGTAAACACTCGATGGCGTTTGACTTCTCCACCTTTTGGTACTAGAGGGTTTGCAGGCTGTGCTGGAAAGGGAGTGTAGTTTCTCCTTTGAATGGGCATATTTTGATTACCTTTTTGCCCCTGTAGTATCAGTGAAACATCTTCTTCTTTCTTTTTATGGACCCTTCGTGGTTTTTCCCATAATTTCCAGATTGGATGTGGTTTGCAACAGCTTTGAGTGCAGCAAGGTCTTGAATCTTTCCTGACTTCAATCCCATCTCAGCCATCTCCCCATGTTTAACCATTTCAGAAAATGGTTTGCCGATGCCGGCTAAAACTCTCTCATAGAAGGGATCTTCTTGTATGTCTATGAATGTCATGACCATTTCTGACTCTATTATGGTAGGACTAACTTGGGCAGCCAGTCGTCTCCACCTCTGGGCATACTCTCTGAAAGACTCGTTAGACTATTTCTTGATCTTGGTAATTTGATACCGATCAGGAGCCATCTGAGTTTGAAAACGGTATTGAGTGAGGAAGGCGTGTGCTAGCCCTTCCCAGCTGTGGATTTTGGAGTTGTCTAATCTTGTGTACCACGAACGGGTTTCTCCAGTTAGACTTTTTTGGAATAATTGCATTTTGAGTTTTTCATCCTCTGTATAAGATCCCAGTTCTCCAATAAATACTTTTAAATGTGTATAAGGATCTCCTAACCCGTCATATTTTTCAAAGTCAGGAGTTTTAAATTTTTATGGGTAATGAACACCAGGAAAAATACACAGATCAGCATATGAAACACTCCCGTGTGTTCCAATACCTTTGATAGTGCGAAGGGTCTCTTCCATTTGGAGGACTTTCTTTTGATGTCACCAAAGGTCTCGGATCTCCAAAGTGGGATGGGCAAAGATCATGAATTTTGTTGGTCGTATCCAACTGTAGTTCAGGTATTGTAATGGACTGGGTTCCCCCTTTTGTGGAGGATTCAACATGTACTGGTATTTTCTGACCCTGTGTAGAATGGTGTAATTCTTTGAGTAGAAAAGCCAAATCAGAATCTGCTTGCTTAATCCACAAATTCTTCATGAGGCTGGATTAAGTTCGATGGTCGGATGACGACATGATTGACTGTAGGCCTGTTGTCTTTTTGGACTTTGACCAGGTAATAGGTCCGATTGATTCCCTGCGAAAGACTGGCATAGTTTAGTCTTTAGGGAATGTATACAATAACATGTTATGTGATGTGTCCATTTTTAGGAGTTTTTATCCTGCACAACAGGTGTCAGCTGTTTATAGCATGTTAATATGTATGTGTATACATTTCTTCATATTTCTCATTACATGGAGATAGATATGGAATGAAATTACAAGTAATTGTGTTTACAAGTAATTGAAATGAGAGCATGAAGAGACTTTACTCCATTTTTGGGTTTATCAGAGGCTGACCTATCTTAGGTTACTCTCGCGGCTTTTTGGCATGAAGGTTCCCAAATCATCACAATCTACTAGACGGGAAGTTAATCCGGTCTTTCAACAGAGTTAATTTGGGTGGTGCCTTTCCGAGCCTCAGAGAATCAAAGTTTCTCACGAGTCCAAAGAATCAAACAAGCGGGATAGCCTCCTGGTGGAGGGACCACACAACATACATTCAAATACATCGCGTCTCACTGTATGAAATGATAACATGTGCGAAGCACTAATATCACAAGCAGTTTATAGTGCGAAGCACTAATATCACAAGCAGTTATAGTGCGAAGCACTAAGTTCAATAAGGAAATGCATTTGTACACATGCATCAAATGTAAATGCAACATCCACATACAAGTAGATAATAGTTTTTGAAAAGATTTTAATAATGGCTTAAGTCCTCTTACTGGAGTCCCCAGCAGAGTCGCCACCTGTCGACGTCGGGATTTTTGTGTGTCCCTTTCCGTTACTTGTTCTTTGGTGTTCTCATTTTAGGTGAGATTTGTTTGAAAAAACAAGTGAAAAAGGTCCGACATGTATGATGTCGACGATGGGACTGTTAAGAGTCGCCAGTTGGTTTTTTTAAATGGTTATACCAACACAACCGAGAAAAGGTTTGAACATTGACCCAGTGGTGTGACACTGATATACGGGTCGGTGAAACCGAGATTCGTTTAGGGTCTGGGGACTTGGTTATGCGAGGGGAAGGTGTTAGGCACCCCCCGACATCTGTGTTACCACAGTGACTGCCTCTTTTCAAGAAACTATTATCTCGAGTGTGTGTGTGTGTGGGTCAATGATGTCTTTGTTATATGGAAGTTTATGCGAGGCCTCGTTCGAGCCTATATACATGTGGTTTGAATTTATGTAAAAATTCAGCTTTTTAGCAAGATATGGCATTGATGTTTTATAAAAGAGGTTTTCAAACCTCGATGCTCAATAGAATTGAGACCTTTACACTCCCATTTTATTAAGCGATAAAATTTGGATTGATTTTATTTTGACGAATGCGAGGCATCCGCATTTGAAAATAATATACAAAAATAATGCTGACTTCCTTGTGGGTATGGAAACCATCTGAGGAAATTCAGACATCGCAGAATAATTTATAAGTCGCCATAATTTGAAAAATGTCCATCACGGGAACCGAATCTAGATTCAATGGGATGAATCTGTGATCACATGATTCCTAGGCTCACAAAATACTGCAGTTTATACGAAAGCAGTAAGCAGGTATATATATAAAAGCTGTAAATATATATATATATACATACAAGATCACCAACCACGAAGCACCTCCATGGGGGATCAGAAATGTAAATAAAGCTGATAAAAGCTATCAACCGCCACGGAGGAGACTCCAGGCGGGACAATACATAAATAAAGCTGTAAAGTGATCAACTGCCACGAAGAAAACTCCAGGCAGGATGAAAATATATATATATATAAAAACAGTAAATGCACCGGATGTAAAATCCAGGCTCATCAAACATAGTTCGACCACAGTTCATATATATAAGTATATATATATAAAAGTGAGTAAACGTACCAGATATAAAATCTAGGCTCATCGAACAGAGTTCGACACACAATTAATATATATAAATGTATGTATATATATATTAAAGCAATAAATGCTCTAGACCGAAATCTAAGCTCATCGAACAAAGTTCGACACACAAATATATATATATATATATATATATATATATATATATATATATATATATATATATATATATATAAAAGTGAGTAAACGCATACGGATATAAAATCTAGGCTCATCGAATGTAGTTCACACACAATTATATATATATATATATATATATATATATATATATATATATATATATTAAAGCAATAAACGCCTGCACAAAATTCAGGCTCATCGAACAAAGTTCGACACACAGTTCATATATATATATATATATAAAAGCAAGTAAACGCTCCAGACCGAAGTCTAGGCTCAATCGAGGAATAACTCAATAATGTTAGTCAATATATATATATATAAGTACATATATATAATATTAATATACAGACTGAAATGAAACCACGGACCGAAGTCCGGGTAAAAGCAAGCAACACGACTCTCAACGTGTAGAAGGGTGTGTGCAAAGATGAAGAGAAAGACTCTAAAGTGTGTGAGATGGCTTAGAGTTGACTGATAAAAAAGGCTTCTATATCTTTTGAGTGGGTAAATACTGGCTTTTATGGGTACAAAAGAGGCTATATATGAGCTCACATGTGTTTAAAAGCGGGAAAATACACTGTATGACGAGTGCAGAGCAAATTGTGCAGGGTTTCCCCGTCTTTTTTCTCTTAAAAATCAGCACCCCAAGCCCTCTATTTACAGGTATATGAGCTGCAGGTGTACCTACGGGTGAGCCGCAGGTGTACCAGAGGCGGGTTAGGTCGGCCCAGGTTTGTCGGGTCGGATCGTCTCGAAGTACGTGCACTCAGGCACTGTAATGTCCACTCGGATTTTCAGAAGTGCAATCCGGGCATCCGTTTGATGTATACATGACCTATTTCGGACCGCCGTTGTCTAGAGTTGTACGATGGCATGGGATTAGAATTTGTGCAAAGTCATTGAAGATGGGTCGATGCCCTCCGGTCTTCAAGCTTCAACTTTCCTCCGTTACCCCGTACAATAGTCACTCGGGATTGGTTAGCCTTGTGGTACATTCTTGCGTAGAGACGTGACGTGGCATCGCTTTGGTCAGGTGACGATGTTGCCCCTTACTGGTGTTATCGCCGGGTTGGGCTGATAAAGTAGACGTTGCTCAGACTTCACTGAGATTGGACTGCTGCAATTGTCAAAGGTCCTCATTTTTATCTTTGAGGTGTGCCTGTCTTCCCGATGTTATTGCCGGGTTGGTACAGTGCATCTCGTTGTGAGCACCGAGATTGAAGCTGGTGGCATTTGAAACAAGCATTTCCGGGGTTATCTCTGAAACTGCATTCGTTGGGGTTATCACCAAGGTTGGTGGCTATTCCCATGGTTGGGACTAAGACTGGATACCTCGGGGTTATCTTTGAGATTAATCGGTCTTCTCTGGTGTGTGTTCCGGTATTGTATCTGTAGGTCTCGGGGTTATATCCGAGGTTGGATTTGTTACTCCCAGATTGCGATCCGGGGTTGATGTTGATCTTTCGGTAGTATCCAGTACGGGTTTGGATTGTCTTTCAGGGTTCTCTCTTAAAAGAAGAATCTATCCTCCTGCAACGTTAGTAACAGTAGTACAGAAAATTTCGAGTGTCTGCAAGCCTCATTCCCACCTTCGGCAATTATTGCCTTTTCTAGTATGGTTCCAAAGGAAGTACTTTGGAACACAACGATTCGGCTATAGAGCCAGGGTTTCAAACCATGCTCGAATCTTCTAGCCTTTCTCACTTCTGTGTCCACTTGGTGTGGAGCGAATCATGTCAGTTCATTAAACTTGGCAGCATACTGGGGAATGGTCATCTCCCCTTGTTTCAATTCAAGAAACCTCATTTCCATCCTCCCTTGCATACTCTTGGGAAAATAGTTCTCGAAGAAAATCTCCTTGAACCTTTCCCACGTTAGGTTTCCTATATCGGCCCTAGCCTGGTTTGCCTCCCACCAGAAGTTGGCCTCTCCTTTCATCAAATAGGTTGCAAAGGCAACCTTTTGACCATCCTCAACATTTGTTATTACAAATGCTTTTTTGATTTCTTTTACCCAAGTCTGGGCTTCTATAGGGTCCGTAGTTCCTTTGAACTCTGGCGGACCTATACTTTTAAAATCCTTAAAAGTAGTAACTCATACTACCCCAGGAATCACGGGTACATTAGCCCCTGTTCTATTGAATGTAGCCGTTAAAAGATTAACGAACTCTTGCATTGGATTAACCGGACCACCCTCCAGTTGGTTAACATTAGTGCCTTGATTTCGTTGCTTCCTTCATGGCGGCATTTTGCTGTTAAGAAAATAACACATCATTATTACTTTATTCTTGTTGGTTTGTTATTATTTGTAATTAAAACAGCAACTCATACTCATTATTCAATATATTCCATAAAAAGACTTATATTGATTCATAACTTGTAGTATAACACTACATTGTTTACATTACTCAGCCTTAGCTGATTTCATTATCATCTCGCAATTACTTTCCAAAAATTGGGATTTACAAAAGACTACCCTTTGTTATATAAAAGAGGGTTTTACGTCACTACTAGATACATAATATTTACATACCTAGTCTACTCTAGCTATTGCTAGATTACATCTAACGTAGGGCATTCTCAAAATCTTTGCTGGCAAACCCGGCAATAACATCTCTACTGATAGTGTGTTGGGTCTGTCCTGCTTCTATCTGATACCCAACTACCTGCTGCTGGAAATCCACATGAGAACTCCTATGTATATAGGACATCCTCTCCAACTTCTGCTGTTTAGTCTTTAGCTCCAGCTTGAGCTCAAAGACCTCACATTTCAGCTCTCGGACCTTGTCCTTAGCTAGAACTCTATCATCATGCTCCTCTTCCCACATTCCCTCCATGATAGCCTTGTCCTCACGGACAGCTTGGAGTTCCTCTTTCAACTCCTTAACCTCTTGGCAGTAATGGACATTCTTATCCAATACCAACATAAACAGTGCCTTCATTGATTCCCCCGTAGACAACTCCTCTGTAGGTGGAACCTGGTCAAAGGACATTACGTCCACCTCCTCCTCTAGTATGCCATCAAATATAGACATGTAGTCTAAATCGTCCAAGTCTCCCGACTCGATTGTCACCAACTCTGGTTCTACAGCTACGGGATTTGGTAGTATCTCTACCCAATTAACTGAATCCTTGCTCACTACATGTATATCTCTATATATATCATTTTCTCCTGACATCTACAATAAAACAATATAGTTTGATTAGTACACGTCAGTAAAATAATAGAAATACATAACATAATATAATGCATTTTTATAGGGTTATTTTCCATCTTTTACTTCTTTATTCTTTTTAAGGTTATGACTTAAGGTTCTACTTTCCCCCTTAAGTTTTATAACCTAGGCTCTGATACCAACTTGTAGCGCCCCCGAATCCGGGTACCTTCCAACCCGACAGATGGTGCTATACTGTAAAATCATTCATACATTCATTCAATTGAAAAGTCTCAAAGAACGAACATAACTTCTATATATTTAAAGTAATATTTACATTTCCCAGGTTCTATTCCCATTACAAAGGTTCTTTGTCATAATATCAGTTACATTATAACAATAAACCAATACTATTACAAGACAGTTTAGAAATCTGCCTTAGCTTTTCCCTTATCCTTTTTCGATCCTTCTGGACGTTCAGTCTTAGCTGCATTCATTTGGTTCAAGCAAGAGTGAACATAACTAGCTCAACAAGTATAACAATTTAATAACCACATGCTTGACACATACAAATCGTATATCTTCAATAACTGAACAATAGTTATGAAGTACTATTGATAATTAAAAATAGCACTTCATCCTTTCTTTCAAAATGTTTTACAATAATAACAATATTTATTAAAACATTCACTCCGGTTAAAGAGCTCGAGTATTCATTCTTTATTGGAAAAGGACAACCCGGAAGCAAGTTCGTAAGCCCGATATTACTTACGAGCACTTCTAGGTGATCAGCCTATTGTACTCTATGTTGATCAACACTACATCCATTAAACGTATGCACGTTTAAGCATTTGGCAACCTCACGTGCCTGTCGTTTTACCGACAAAACATTTGTTTAACATTTCAGTCTTCTTCTGAAAACTATATCAAGTAGTTGACAAAAGATAACAACATTTGATAATAAATGATTAGATTATCAATACATCAAGTCTAGCTAAAGGAATTGGCTTTAACTTCAACATATTTTTATTCATGCGAAAGAATACATGAACTTCAAAACTCGTTCAGATTGAACTGAGACAAGAGTTAGAATACTTGCCTTTAGCGTTTGCTATGGTATATTAACTTTATGTTCAAGTCTTTCAAGTCTTTACAATACATGATCACATAAGGCCTTATATTAGGTCACATATAATCAAGTATGTATTTGACTATTTCATACATTCATCTCAATCTAATTGTGTATTAGATTCAGTTATTATCTGTTCCGGTTCATCATTACCCTTGCATTTATATTTGACTAGGTTATCTCAACCTTTATACAACATTCTTAAGGTTTAACAAAGTTTAACCAATGTTACATTACATTCCTAAGTTGTGTTTACTTTTAAATCAATTAGCTTTCCTTTCTTTGTACTTAGAAACATTCATTACCATCCTTGTTCTCGAGACCTGAAAATGGCCTGAGTCCTTACTTAATGGACGTATTGCTTGCTGCGCCACTCTCCAGAAGATTTTTGTACCGTACATGGAGCTGCGGCACCACAAATTGTACTATGGTTCATGCTGTGGCAAACTCTTTCAGTGTGTTTTCGGACCTTTATTATTACGTACTGCATGTATGACTCATTTAACCTAGGGTTGAATAGCATGGCCAACTCTGTGCACCAGAAAATAATTTTAATATTTGAATTTTGTGAACTTCCCGGACGCATAACTTCTTCGTTATAAGTTCGAATTAGCTCGTTAAAAAGCCTACAGTTCACAAATTACGTAATCTACATGTTCATGCAAGAATTTTATCTATTTGACTTCGTTTGCTAAAAATTCACCTATTGGTTCATTTTTAACAAAAACGATAAACGTTCATGAACGTTCAACGCTCGTTTTTCGTTCTAAGTCGGAATCCGGTCATTTTCAAGTCCGCAACTCTTAAATACCAAATATGACTTGTCTCCATTGGAAAACAATGGTTCCGAGTTCAAACACAAAATTTGACTTCTATTCTGAGAATTTTACGAATTCGACGATTATCGTCCAGTCGTACAATTTCTGGCAAATCTTCATTCTTATAATTTGTTCAACATTACAAATGAATTCCATTCATCATGTGAACATCTCAACATACTTATTACAACAACTTATATTCATTGTTGGATTTTAGACTTATTTCTTCATGAGCTTATAACTTGTCAAATTATAAACTACTTAAGATTTCATTGTTCATGATTTATGACAATTAAAGTTTCTTAATCATCATACCTTATATGTTCTTAACATATAAATTTACTTATGCATTCATGATACATATGATCCTACAAATTCTTTTACATCCACTTCCATTCTCTTAATAAACTCATTACAAGTTCATAATTTTCATACTAACATTCAAGGTTAACTTATAATAAGTTCATAACTTTTATAAGTTCAAATGACTTATTTTCACCTTATATGGCTTAAGTTCATTGATTAATCATTCTTCTTACTTCTTAACATCCATGTTCCTTAATCCATAATTTTCTTATCAACCTATCATGGTAGAGATAGAAGATAATTGGAGAAGAAGTCTTACTCTTTGAAGTCTTTGTAAAGTATCCTTCTTCTTCTTGTTACAAATGAAAGTAACTTATTGTAACTTAATCTCTATAATAATTAAGCACTTTGTAATGTTTGGATTATTTGAACAACTAACAAATAGCTTGTAAGCCTCCTATATTTATAGAAGTTGCAAAGCTAGGGTAGTTTAGTCTTTAAGTCATCCCACCTCCTTTAAGCCACCTCCTTACTATTCATTACTTGTTAATCACAACACTTATCATATGCTTGGTCATTACTCATTTAACTTGGTCACCACATATTAACCATATTGATATGGTTTGCCCCATGGGTCATACAACTCATGGATTCTAATTTGGGCTTGTAGACACTCGAAATTTTCTTCTACTATTACTAACATTGCAGGAGGATAGATTCATCTTTTAAGAGGGAACCCTGAAAGACAATCCAAATCCATACCGGATACTACTGGAAGTTCATCATCAAACCCCAAATCGCAATCTGGGAGTAACCAAATCCAACCCCGGAGATAGCCCCGGGAAATCATGTTCCAACCCTGGAGATAATCCCGGGAAAGTCAGTTTCAACCTCGGAGATGACCCCGAAGGATCAAGATCAAAGCCTGGAGATAGCTCCAGGAGGTCAAGCCAACTTCAGAGATAACCCTGAGAAACGACTACTACAACTGCGCGAAAACCGGAGATAACCCCGGGAGGGGTAAAATGGTCAGTTTGCCAACTCAACTTTACTTCAAATCAAATACACTCATGTCAACTCAAAATGCTTCAAAGGAAGTCCCACAAGAACCATATCTTAACTTCCGAGCGCAGACTACGCAAAACGGCTCAACGGACTACTTGACGAAAACCCGGGAATGCCATTTTGGTCATGGACCCATCTTCCTGGAATCAAAAAAGGTCAAATCATATATCATTGTGTAGCTCTAGGAAAGAGCTTTTTGGAATGATATGGCACACTTCCATCGGACTCCCGGATTGAAAGTTATGAGCGATCGAGTTTAAGCAGTAGCACGACGAATTCGACGACACTGAGATCCACACCGCCGGGGCACCCCGGCAAACCTCTTGACACCGGCCCAAGCAGAATACAGTACACTGCTGGCTCCAACCTCTATAAATAGCGGGTTTGGGGTGGCCATTTTGCAAGAAAAAAAGACGGAGAAACCCTGCACAATTCGCTCTGCACTCACCCCTACATTGTATTTTCCCACTTTTAAACACCTGGAGCTCATATATAGCCTCTTTTGTACCCACAAAAGCCAATGTTTACCCACTCTAAAGATATAGAAGACTTTTTTAGCAGTCAGCTGTAAGCCTTCTCACACACTTTAGAGTCTTTTTCTTCATCTTTGCACACACCCTTCTACACGTTGAGAGTCGTGTTGCTTACTTTTGCCCTGACTTCGGTCCGTGGTTTCATTCCAGTCTGTATATATATATATATATATTATATATATATATATTTATATATATATATTGACTAACATTATCGAGTTATGCCTCGATTGAGCCTAGACTTGATGCCCGAGCGTTTCTTTGCTTTTATATATATATATACTTATATATATCAACTGTGTGTCGAACTTTGTTCGATGAGCCTAGACTTTGGTCTGGTGCATTTACTCGCTTTTATATATATATATATATATATATATATATATATATATATATATATGAATTGTGACTGGGACTACATTCGATGAGCTTCGGATTTTTATATCAATGCGTTTATTCGCTTATATATATATATTTATATATATGAACTGTGGTCGAACTCTGTTCGATGAGCTTGGATTTTATATCCGGTGCATTTATTTCTTATATATATATATATATACATACATATTTTGTCTTGCCTGGAGTTTACTTCGTTGCAGTTGACCGTATTTACAGCTTTATTTACATTTCGTCCTGCCTGGAGTTTTCTCTGTGGTAGTTGATAGCTTTTAACAGCTTTATTTACATTTCTGATCCCCCATGGAGATGCTTTGTGGTTGGTGATCCTGTCTTTATATATATGTTTACAGCTTTTATATATATACATGCTTACTGATTTCATATAAACTGCAGTATTTTGTGAGCCTAGGAATCATGTGATCACAGATTCATCGCATTGAATCTAGATTCAGTTCCCGTGATGGACATTTTCAGCTGTAAGCAGCTTGTAAATTATTCTGCGATGTCTGAATTTCCTCAGATGATTTCCATACCCACGAGGAAGTCGGCATTATTTTTGTATATTATTTTCGTACGGATGCCTCGCATCCGTCAAATAAAAATCATTTCAGCCGCTCACTTAATAAAAATGGTAGTGTAAAAGGTCTCAATTCCTATTAAGCATTAGGGTTTGAAAAAACCTCTTTTATAAAACATCATTGTCATATCTTGCTAAAAACTAAATTGTTACATAAATTCAAACCCTGTGTATATAGGTTCGAACGAGGCCTCGCACAACATCCATATAACAGCACATTGACCCACACACACACACACTCAGATAATGGTTTTTTGAAAAGAGGCGGTCACCGTGGTAACACGGATGTTAGGGGGTGCCTAACACCTTCCCCCCGCATAACCAAGTCCCCGGACCCTAAATGAATCTTGGTTTCGCCGACCCGTATATCAGTGTCACATCGCTGGGTCATTGTACAAACCATTCTCGGTTGTGTTGGTACAACCATTTAAAAAACCAACTGGCGACTCTTAACAGTCCCATCATTGACATTATACATGTCGGACCTTTTCACTTGTTTTTTCAAACAAATCTCACCTAAAATGAGAACACCAAAGAACAAGTAACGGAAAGGGACACCCAAAAATCCCGACGTCGACAGGTGGCGACTCCGCTGGGGACTCCAGTAAGAGGACTTAAGCCGCTATTACAATCTTTTCAAAATTGTTATCTGCTTGTGTGTGGATGTTGCATTTACATTTGATGAATGTGTACGAATGCATTTCCTTATTGCACTTAGTGCTTCGCACCATAACTGCTTGTGATGCTAGTACTTCGCACCATAAATTGCTTGTGATGCTAGTGCTTCGCACCATAACTACTTGTGATATTAGTGCTTCGCACATGTCATCATTTTCATACGGTGAGACGCGATGTATGTGAATGTATGTTGTGTGGTCCCTCCACCAGGAGGCTATCCCGTCGGTGTTTGATTATTGGACTCGTGAGAAGACTAATTCTCCGAGGCTCAGGAAAGGCACCACCCAAATTCACTCCAGTTGAAAGACCGGATTAACTTCCCGTCTAGTAGATTGCGATGATTTGGGAACCTTCATGCCAAAAAGCAGCGAGAGTAACCTCAGATAGGTCAGCCGCTGATAAACCCAAAACGGAGGAAAGTCTCTTCATGCTCTCATTTCAAATTACTTGTACTTACATTCCGTATCTATCTCCATGTAATGAGAAATATGAAGAAATTTGTACACATACATATTTAGCATGCTACAAACAGCTGACATCCGTTTTACAGGATAAAAATCCTAAAATGTACACATCACATAGCATGTTATTATACACATTCCTTAAAGACTAAACTATGCAAGTCTTTCGCAGGGAAGCAATCGGTCCCGTTACTCATTTAAAGTCCAAGAAGGCACTGATCCCACCGTTAGGCATGGATACACTGGCCAAACTGATCCTACTACCCTGCTTCCGAGAGGAGTTTGAAGGATTAAGGAATCGAGATAGCGTAATTGGTTGTCTTTCTAAAAGAACAAAGTAAAAATACGCGAGGGCGCATAATGCCTACTCAACCGAGTCCTTTCACAGGGGGGGGTCGGGGAATTGGTAAAAAGATGGAAACCCAGATACCTAAACCTCATTCCAATAAAGAAATCACAAACCTCGTGGATGATCGAGAAACCGGGGATATAAGAAAGAAAGTCCAACAAATGGAGGATACCCTCCTGGAATTCAATTAAAGGGACTGGAAATTATGGGAGTGTCACCTATTCAGATCTCTCAGATATTCCTGTGGGGCTTAATATCCTACCAAATTCAAAGTCCCGAGTTTGAAAAGTACAATGGGACAAAGCGATCCCTATACGCACCTAAAAGTGTACATCATGAACCGGGGTCTTATCTTTGAAAATGAAAGCCTCGTAATGCAACTTTTTCAAAAGAGTCTCATTGGAGAAGCTAAATCCTCGGTATGCTTGTGACTTGACAATGCCAAAATCCACAACCGGGAAGAATGGCCCACGCCTTTCTAAATCAGTACAGTTTTCAGTCACAAATGGCACCAGATCGATACCAAGTGACTAAAGTGAAAAAGCAAAGTACTGAATCTTTCTGAGAATATGCCCAAAGGTGGAGACATTTAGCAGCTCTAGTCATTCCATCAATGATAGAAACTGAGATGGTAATGACATTTATTGATATCCAAGAAGGTCCTTACTATGAGAGGATCCTAGCGAGGCATAGGAAAGCCATTTCATGAAATGATCAAACACTATGAAATGGCAGAGATGGGCTCAAGGCGTGCAAGATTAAAGACTTCACCGCCTTGGAAGCGGTTGCCAAACATATACAAACCGGCAAGTATGCGAAGCGATCCCAAGGGGGTACCCGATAAAGGCAATGAAGATGTATCCTTGTTTAGACAGGGCAAGCTAGAGGCCAAACTACGGCCCCCCATTTGGAAAATGCAAGACAATCTGCCATCTCAACAACAGGCTGCATTCAACCAATACCCAGACAGGAAAAGAAAATTTGAAAGAATGGAAAATCGGGTATTCACTCCACTAGGCGATTCCCTTGGACATGTATTGGCGATATTAATGGATCACAAGAAAATTACCGAACTAGCTCCACCTCTAGAACCAGGGAGCAAAAGATACAATCCAAGCCAGAGATGTGCTTACCACTCAGGGTCTCCATGACACGATACACAGGATTGTTGGTCCTTAAAACATAAGATTCAAAATCTGATCGAAAGTGGCAGTAATGTGGTTGAACATCTGACCAACAAAATGTCAACACCAACCTTCCGTTGCGACATGATACGGAAGAAGTAAACATGATCGGGTCAGGAAGCGCTGAAATGTATCCAATTCATAAGTACATAGGAAAGATGGAGGAATACCCCCAAAAGCACATAATAAATGTCCTAGAGTGGGAAAACTCAGAGGAGGGTATGCCAGTAATGCAAAAATTGGATGCGATACATAATCAAGTAAACCTGCTGGCTAAGCTGATAGTGCGCCAACATCAGGAAACGAGGCAATTTTTCACTCAACTATCAGAAAGCCAAGAGAAAAAGGACTCCACAATGAGCCAGCTAAATGAAGAAGATCAAAGCAGGCTGAAAATACAAGAAAATGGGGATGATAAAATTGCTAGAAGATCTTGCCAGCGGAAGAACCAATCGAGGGAATGCAAATTCTCAAAGATGAAAGATCAAACAACCTTCAAAAGAATCCGAAAATTCACCCCTCTGAGCAAATCCAATGAAGAAATGCTACACTTTCTGATAAGCGAAGGAAGGATTACTAAGTTGCTGCCTCCTATAAAGCCCAAGATAAAGAGTTATGATTCCACCAAGATATGTCTCTACCATTCTATCTCACTTGGACATACGACTGAAGAATACTGGTCTTTGCGACATAAAATCCAGGATCTCATTGAAAATGGAGAGCTGGATATAGAATTTCCCATGAGCAAAAAAGGCGAAAAGGAAATAAAAAGCTTAAGATGTCCAGTCGAGACAGGCAGTTCAAATGAGGTGAAGGCTATGAGCGACAATTCTTCTAGAACACAAGGTTGACTGATCCTAATGTAAGAAATGACAGAGGAGACAAAGGCATCCCCAAAGGAGATTCCCCTGCCAACATCAAATGTCCTATGGTTCCAAGATATCAACCACGTTCCTGATCTTATCACCTTGGATGATGCAGAGGAAATACTAATCCTTTTCGAGGAAGAAAAAACCAAAAAGGAAAGTTCTTTGCAAGAAATGCAACAACAGTTCGAGGGAGATTTCATGGTTGAATCCTTTGAAACCCATGAAGAAGGCAAAGGAATAGATGAAGGAAAAGGTGGTGATATTGTCGGGGAATCCAACCCATTAGAGAATCCAGAGTTCATCCCTTTTTGCGATGCGTCCATTGCAAACGTCCCTGAGGAATGTACTGAATCAGGAAGCGATCAAGTTATGGCCACAAGCGAACACATTCAAAATCAAGGGGTAACCTCTATCACGAGCCCTGAAAGGAGACATAACCACTGACAACTGGACTATCAGGCCTCAACTAGCCGAGAAGATGTAGATCCAGGGGATGAAGGTGCGAGTTCCAGAAAATGTTGGAACGGTATCACTTTCTTCGTAGTATGCCTTTTATTTTCCATGCATGTAAATAAATAAAAAAGAAAAAACATCTCTACACTCTTCTCACCACTTACCCCTTTGAACCTTTTCAAACCAAAGCCTGAACTACGAAAAACCTGATCTCCTCTTCAATAGGAGTACGTAGGCAACCATCAATGGTGCGGTCAAACCAAACAAAAACCCAAATAAACACTTCTCAAACACTTACACCCCAAACGATGATTGCCCAGACGTAATTGTCATTATTCGGGAGAAGGAGGTTAATGATAGCCCCTCCATCACTGCAGTCCACCAAAACTTTGCCCTCGACAATTGAAGCAGCACTCCTTACATTTGCCGACGAGGGTAAAAAGGGAAGAAACTCTCTCTGCCTTGTAGATAGCAATAACTGCTTACTTTTTTTGTACAATATTAGCAGTTACTTTTGTCATGACATGCTAACACTTTGTGTGATTAAACAGCTTCATATATACTAAGTGAAAGCATATTTTGTTTCAGGACTCTGAATTTAGATGTGCCTGTACTTGTTGATGAGGTGCCTATTCTCCACAAGGACTTTAACTTTGATGTAAAGTTGGACTCAGACTTGATGGAAATACAAGAGGACATTGAGGTGCCTCCGGATATCAAAGAATGGGTCGAAGACAAACCAAAGACAGATCTTGATCAAACCACCTCTTTTAACCTCGAAACCTTAGAAAACCCCAAACAAATCCAGATTGGTACGGACCTCACTCCTAACCAAAGGAATGACATGGTTACTCTATTAACCCTATTCCAGGATGTGTTTGCATGGTCTCACGAAGACATGGTCTGTTTATCCACGGACATTATCATTCATCGCCTTCCCATCAAAGGGGGATTCAAGCCACTCAGGCAGAAGCTCAGGCGATTAAAACCTGAGTGAAAGTTAAAAGTTAAAGAAGAAATTGTGAAACAATTTCAAATCGGCATCATCATGGTGTCAACATACCCTGAATGGCTATCCAACATAGTCCCTGTGCCGAAACTAGGAAGGGAGGTGCGAGTTTATGTGGATTACAAAGATTTGAATAAAGTTTGCCTCAAAGATAGCTTTCACGTGCCGTTCATCCACGTATTCATTGACAATACAGCTCGATACGACATGTACTCCTTTGCTGAATGCTCCGCGGGGTACCATCAAATCATGGTTGCTGAAGATGATCATTAGAATACTTCATTCATCACGCCTTGGGGAGCCCTTTGCTATAGACGATTGTCATTTGGCCTCATCAATTCCGGAGCTACCTATCAGTGAGCCGTATGGCTCTTTTCCACGATCTAATAAAAAAAAGAAAAAAGAAAAAAGAAAATAAAAAGAAAAAAGAAAATAAAAAGAGAAAAAAGAAAAAGAAAAAATCTCTTCAAAAGGTTTCTATTCTTGTCGCCTTACCATCAAGCGGTGTTCTACAGATAACCCGGAGTTTGAAGAAAATCTTTCCTCCATATTCCTCGGAATAGGAATGATTTTGCAGACGCGCTAGCAACCTTGGCCTCCTCGATCAACATACATGACAAGGAAGACATGCCAACCCTCACATTTCTTGCAACAAAAAGTTCCAAATTTATGGGAATTCCATTGAAAAGTATTGGATGACTTACCTCCCACCCAACATCATTGGTATCAACACATCAAGAAGTACTTACAAGATGGATCTACACCCGCTGAGGCGATCCCGACTGAGAAAAGACGGATCCATCAACTTGCTATAAAATTCTACCTGAACGGAGATGCACTATACGAAAAGAGATGCAGAACGAGGTCTCCTCGGATGTCTGGACGAGGACAAAGCTCATAGACACATGGATGAGAGCCATGGTGTAGTATGTGGCCCAGACATGAATGACCCTCTACTTGTAAAGAAGATCCTACAATAGAGAAGTCCAACTACGGCAGTTCAAAACAACATGATTTGGTTTTGAAGAAGATCATTGACAACCAAGCTTAGTCTAAAGGAAAATTCGCTCCAAACTTGGAAGGCCCGTTTGTTGTCAAGGAAGTATTGACAGGAGGCATTTTCAGATTACAGGAAATGGACGACGATGAATTTCCATAGCTTATCATGTCGGACACTGTGAAACGGTACTATGTTTAAGGTTACCATCAAGCGAACATCCTGATTTTGGATCATCAGATCACCAGTCATTTCGGTTCTTTAACCCTTAACCACATACAACTTTCTTACACTTTGCCCCTCACGGAAACATACTTTTTAAGCCAGCAGCCTGGCTTTCTCCTTTGCGTTCCTAAGACTTAGGTCATCCCACCGAGGATTGAACCTCTCACACTTTGGGTTTGGCTACCCATACCTAGGATCAAACTTTCACACCGCCGCTTATCCTCAACCTAGGATTAAACTTTCTCCTCCCCCGCACTCGACCGCTTTCATGGGATCACGTTTTTTCAACTCGCTTTGAAAGGCTTAACTACGTCGACTTGATCTCCCTAATACACGGGAGTACGTAGGCATCCATGTTATATGGTCCGGTCTCACCATAAAAAAAACAAACTCACTCATATCCATAACCACATACAAAAACAAGTCCCAAGACACCAAAGATGGTAGGGAATACACACAGATCGATAATCCATTCTAAAAATCCTGAGACATCTCACTGTTCATCCATCAAGTAGGAGTTCAGAATACATCCAGATCACAAAGTCCTGGAGAAATAAGCGAATATCAAGCAAGTAGCAAGGCACAACTAAAAGGGAAGTGAATCAACATATATTTCCCTGCCATATATAATGTTGTTTTATATATACAATGTGTACTATACATTACAAAATGGCTAAGCTAGTCTGTGTAGGAAAATATAAGCCCATCTACAAATCAGTGTATATGCAGGCTATCAAGTACAACATTGATTCCCTCTTAGAAGAAGGAGGTAACGCCGTTTCTACACGGACCAACAGATCCACTGCCAACTACATGCGATATCTCGGGTGGATATAACGTCATCTCGCTCAGCTACAACGATATCCCTATGAGTTAGAGCATCATCTCTCTAACAAAGTGACATCTTTTCCAGAAAGAGCTGTCAACATCAAAGCCCACATCCACTACCTATTCACCAGATGGTACAGATGTAAAAGCCTCTTGCGATCTCGGCGTCCTATTAGCTCATCTATCAAAGCAACTATCCAAGATAACAAGCGAGGCTGGGGAAATTTCAAAATTGGCGACAACCGGATATTAGATCCCTTACAACAAGATTGGGGGCAATCTAGAAAGCAGCAACAACTCAACGCTGGGGAATTTATCAATTATCCTAAAATGGCAAATGCACCAGTTAGCGCCATCAACATGGTCCATCAGCATCTCAATGGCGATTCAGATATTATTCACTCGCGACTTCATCAACAAAGAGAGTTTATCATATGAACCTTCGGCACCAACATGCGAAAGGACTGGGGCATTTGTCCAATTCCAAGAAATGGAATGATCTTAAGGCAGGATCAAGTCTCTCATCAAAAGCAGGAGCCCAATAACAAAATGTCTGGCGAATAAAATCCCCATCATCAAATTTGTCAACTGGCGCCAAATTCTCATAAATCGAGACCTCTACACCGACATTCAAATCTGGGCAGCGAAAGAATGAATCACACCCTCCAGGGATTTTAACAACATTCAAGTCATCAGTTTAGCCGGGTTGCGTATTCAAACACTTAAGGAAATGGGGCACAAGAACCCAACAGTGAAGGGAAACTCCAAATCACCTCAAGAAGGGTGAGACATCGAGTGGTTATCATCAATCTAACGTAACATCAGGAGAAGTCTAGTGAAGTAATCCGTGGAATATTACTTCAGCGAAGGTATCAGAAGATCTGGTATCCTAAACCATTACCATCAATACAGTGCGATATCAACACAGTTCAGCGATGAAAGCTTCTTATGCAACCGTTCGAGTGGGAGCTAGAAAAGTTTGGCGATCAGCAGGATAGTCACCGTTGCAACTACCAACGAATACATCAGGAGGGTCTGGTAATTTCAGAACGTCATCCCCATCAGAGATGTGGAAAACATCTCAACTTATCTTCATCAAACAAGCATCAGCGATTAAATGCCAAACCATTGGAGTGAACACCAACATAGGCATCGGCAATGATCGGTAAAGGTAAAGTGATTTGCAAATACATTTTAACATTCATCATAATATTCATTATAATGCGATTTGCGATATGCGATTTGCGATATGCGATTTGCGATATGCGATATGCGGTTTGTGATATACGATTTGCGATGCGATATGCGAAATACGATATGCGAAATGTGATGTGCGAGTTGCGAAGTGCAATTTGGCCAACTTCGAAAAGTGATGTGCGATGTGCGAAATACGATGTGCGATTTACGAACTACGATTTGCGAAAACATTATCACATTCATCATAAACATTCACTACATTGCAATTTACATCATTAAAAATACCTTGTCATGTTTCAAGTGTCTACTAATCTTTATCATATCCATTCCATTGCATTGCATGAACATGATAAAAAGGGGCATCGGTAGACACTCGAAATTTTCTTTCATCATTATTAACATTGCAGGAGGACAGATTCGTCATTTAAGAGGGAACCCTGAAAGACAATCCAAATCCATACCGGATACTACCGAAAGTTCATCATCAAACCCCGGATCGCAATCTGGGAGTAACCAAATCCAACCCCGGAGATAGCTCCGGGAAATTATGTTCCAACCCTGGAGATAATCCTGGGAAAGTTAGTTTCAACCTCGGAGATGACCCCGAAGGATCAAGATCAAAGTCTGGAGATAGCCCCATGAGGTCAAGCCAACCTCAGAGATAACCCTGAGAAACGACTGCTACAACTGCGCGAAAACCAGAGATAACCACGGGAGGGGTAAAATTGTTATTTTGCCAACTAAACTTCACTTCAAATCAAATACACTCATGTCAACTCAAACTTCTTCAAAGAAAGTCCCACAAGAACCATATCTTAACTTCCGAGTGCAGACTACGCAAAATGGCTCAACGGACTGCCTGACAGAAACCCGCAACTGCCATTTTGGTCATGGACCCATCTTCCTGGAATAAAAAAAGGTCAAATCATATATCATTGTGTAGCACTCGGAAAGAGCTTTCCGGAATGATATGGCACGCTTCCATCGGACTCCCGGACTGAAAGTTATGAGCGACCGAGCTTAACATCGCGTCACGACGTATTGACACACGGCGGGACCCACACATCGCCCGGGGCACCCCGAAACCTCAGTACACTGCGCACTAGCAGCAGTACATACACTCATGACTCCAACCTCTATAAATAGAGGGCTTGGGGTGGCCATTTTACAAGAAAAAAGACGGGAAACCCTACACACCCGCTCCAGACTCACCCCTATAAAGTGTATTTTTTCCACTTTAAACACACCTGTGAGTTCATATATAGCCTCTTTTTTACCCACAAAAGCCAGTGTTTACCCACTCTAAAGATATAGAAGACTTTTTTAGCAGTCAACTGTAAGCCTTCTTACACACACTTTAGAGTCTCTTTCTTCATCTTTGCACACACCCTTCTACACGTTGAGAGTCGTGTTGTTGCTTTTGCGCCTTGATTTCTATTCGTGGTTTCATTTCGATCTATATATATATATATATATATATTATATATATATTGACTAACATTATCAAGTTATGCCTCGATTGAGCATAGATAGACTTTCCGGAGCGTTCTTTGCTTTAATATATTATATATACTATATATATATCAATTGTGTGTCGGACTTTGTTCGATGAGCCTGAACTTTGGTCTAGTACATTTACTCACTTTATATATATATATATATATATATATATATATATATATATTATATATATGAATTGTGGTCGACTACTCATTCGATGAGCCTAGATTTTATATATATTTATTATTATATATATATATATATATATATATATACTTATATATACGAATCTGTGGTCGAACTACTCGCTCGATGAGCCTGGATTTTATATCCGGTGCGTTTATTGCTTTTATATATATATATATATACATATTTTGTCCCACACGGAGTTTACTTCGTGGTGGTTGATCGCTTTTAATGCTTTCTTTACATTTAAATCCGCTCGAGTTTTTACTTCTGGTATTTGACCGTATTTACAGCTTTATTTACATTTCGTCCTGCCTGGAGTTTCCTCCATGGTAGTTGATAGCTTTTAATAGATTTATTTACATTTCTGATCCCCCATGGAGGTGCTTCGTGGTTGGTGATCCACATCAGATATATATATATTACTGACTTTTATATAAATACCGCCATACGCCTTTTATATAAACTGCAGTATTTTGTGAGCCTAGGAATCATGTGATCACAGATTCATCCCATTGAATCTAGATTCGGTTCCCGTGATGGACATTTTCTGCTGTAAGCAGCTTGTAAATTATTTTGCGATGTCTGAATTTCCTTAGATGGTTTCCATACCCACGAGGAAGTCGGCATTATTTTTTTATATTATTTTTGTACGGATGCCTCGCATCCGTCAAATAAAAATCAATTCAACCGCTCACTTAATAAAAATGGGAGTTTAAAAGGTCTCAATTCCTATTATGCATTAGGGTTTGAAAAAACCTCTTTTATAAAACATCATTGCCATATCTTGCTAAAAACTGAATTTTTACATAAATTCAAACCCTGTGTATATAGGTTCGAACGAGGCCTCGCACAACTTCCATATAACAGCACATTGAACCACACACACACACTCAGATAATGGTTTCTTGAAAAGAGGTGGTCACCGTGGTAACACGGATGTCGGGGGGTGCCTAACACCTTCCCCCCGCATAACCAAGTCCCTGGACCCTAAACGAATCTCGGTTTCGCCGACCCGTATATCAGTGTCACATCGTTGGGTCATTGTGCAAACCTTTTCTCGGTTGTGTTGGTACAACCATTTAAAAAACCAACTGGCGACTCTTAACAGTCCCATCATCGACATTATACATGTCGGACCTTTTTCACTTGTTTTTTCAAACAAATCTCACCTAAAATGAGAACACCAAAGAACAAGTAACGGAAAGGGACACCCAAAAATCCCGACGTCGACAGGGCTTACATTAAATCAACCTTTGGGCTTTGCTTTAATAAACACTAGTTTGTTCATTAACTAATAATTGGGCCTCTCCCTTTTATTCACTTGGACTTGTATTAATTCAATCAACCTTTGCAAGTCCATTAGCATTACTTAATACATATAGTTTATATATTATTTTCGTATTCTAATTCATGTAGAATTTATATACCATATTTCATCCTTCATACAAACTCGTATAATACTTCGTATTATACTCGTTTTCATTACTTTGTACAATACCAAGGTATCATACCATTATCACTTATTCATTACTACTTCGCCTTCCTTAACGTTTATAAATTAAGTCCGCAAGCGAAATATTACATTTTCCATAACTAGATTTTTATTACATAATCCATCTTACCTTGTTATTCCATCATTACGTATTTCTCAGAAACTCAAAAATATACCCCGAGCAAATAGCGATGAATAGTGTTTTTCGGAAAATTTCTCGAAAAACTTTATTTTCGTCTTGGAAATTCAAACACTTTAATTCATCCACGTAGTTCAAATACTACGACATTCTAACATCAATAGGTTATACAATGAAATCCATCTTGATAACACATAGATTAGAATTTTATTATTATTTAATCCAATAAAATTATTTTACAATAAGATCCGAATTTCTCGGTCGTTACAGTTGAAGTATTGTTTTTATACTCTGTGAAATTAGTATAATATCCTTGATATTTGCGCTTCATCTAGTATCTTTTTATGGAAATATTATTATGAGCTTTCTTGATAATTATTTTCATGCCGGTATACTATTCATGAGTTACTATTCATGGGTTACTATTCACCAAGTTACTATTCATTCGGGTATTCGGGGCGCTTTTTGTGCCGGAGTTGTAACATTCCAAAATTTTAAAGTGTAATATTAAATATTTATTGATTTATATAAGTATTTAATGGATATGTTTATTGTTGAATAAATAATTGTTCAATTTGAGTTGATGTGGTTTAGTTAATTATTTGTTGAATAAATAATTATATAAGTATTTAATGGCAATTTGAGTTAATATGATTTAGTGAATTAATTGTTGAATAAATAATTAAGGAGCTAAGAAAAATTAATTGTTATGAGGTAATATACTAATTTAATTTAATAAGTAAGCTAGAGAGCTTATAAGGATTAAATGGATTATAATATTTTAATTAGAATTGTGATTAAAATAAAGTGTTAGTTGGTTGAATAAAATTATAAAGGAAATTATAATTATGTGATAGTGATTTATGTGTGAAAATAATTTAATAGATTAGTATTTGAATTGATTAAATTGATTATTTAATTTAATAGAAGTGTGACAAATATCCTTGCTATAAAGGAGTTATAAAAATAAATTAAAAGAGTTTAATTTAGTTTTTGCCAAACATGTCTTATTGCATAATAAGTCTTTAATCTAATGATGTTTTAGCAAACAAGGTATAAGGATTTAATCCATTTGTTTTAATTAGGTTTACCAAACAAGGTATAAGGATTAATCCATTTATTTAAGTTAGACTTACCAAACAAGGTGTAAGGATTAAAGAGTTATTTTATTAAGCTTAGCCAAATAAGCCTTATGGCTTTTGATTTTCAAAATAATATAACTGATGTCAGTTAAAATCCTATACTAAATATATCTATTATTACATACGTTATATTATTATACGTAAACTAGAGAAAGACTCAGTTGAAGAAAAATGAGAAGAAGAAGAAGAAGAAAAGAGAAAAGGGAGAGAAAACTTGAGAGAAATCCTTGAAGGTTTTGAGAAAGAAAAGAAGTTTGATAATCAAAAGTAGCCATCATCTTCTTAATCAAAGGTAGGAGCTTAATCTTTTCTTTAAAAGTTAGTTTTCTTCTTCTTCCAAAAAGTTCTCTATGAAATTTTATAAAAGATAATTGATGGTGTTTATGGTTATATGATAAATTATTGATTATAAGATGATTACATGAGTTTATATATATGATTATAGAGAAACTAGTTCATGTATGTATGTGTTTTGTGAATATAACCATATTACAGTGTTTACATGAAAATATATATGAATATGGCTTAATTTAAAATAGAAATTTAGGCTTAATTAGTTGTTAAATTGATAAATTGATTATGGAAATTGATAGAGTATGTATAATCATAACTATGATGTTTAGAAATTTCTGTTTTGATTGAAAAACAAAATAACAATGTTGATTTTCATTAAAAATGTCAACAATGGAGTTTTTGCCAAAAACATTGAAATTGGGTGTTGTAAATTTGATGTTTATGTTATTTTATGAGTAAAAACATGTTAGAAATATTCTTAATATGTTTATATGAAGTCTATAGGTGTATTACATGTTAATCAGTCTATTAGATTCGAGCTTTTAGGCTAATTTGGCTTTTGTTCATGCTGTTGCTGAGCTTGGTCGTCGAGTTCTGGACTCTGGTACTTGTCACATGTGCCAAGAAGATACAAATCTCATGCCGCAAAGACCAATCAATGGCTTTGTGATCACATATGCATAATATTAACTCAATATTTAACGCCAAACCACAATGTAAATCGTGGTACCATAAATGCATGAAGTTAGCGAGTAATGTTCTAACAGTTTTGTTTAAGTATACAAATTTTGAAAATAAATATTATGTGTTAATAATATGAATGTTAAATGATGATTTTAGTAGTATTAAACTATGAATGAGCATGTTATCTAGAGTTAATTAGTATTAACGTAGTTTGATTATGTGAATTGGTAATTTAACCTACATGATGTATATATTTTGTTTATATAGATATAAAATGTTGGTAATGACTAATTGTGTCATGATGACATATGTATAGGGTATTGATTCAAGTTGTAAGCTTTAGCTTGTGCTAAAGGCAAGTTCTCTAACTCAAACTTCATTGTGTGAGTTTAATTTCATTTGGTACATTATTGTTTTCAAATTCAATTACAATTGTTGTAAGTTGCAACCTCTACACTTTCGTAGAGCTAGATTGCCTATTATTGAGTAAGTCATTGTATCTAGTTGCTCATGACGATACAAGTATCCCAAATCTTATAGTTTAATCTTGAGCAAGTTTTTTAATCTATTATCTTGTTAATTCAATTACTGTTTTCAATTCGATTACAATATAATGATGTAAGTTATTTGGAGCAAGTTATTCTTGTATTTAACTTGTTGTTTAGCATGCACAACTATATATGCTATGCATGCTTATTATTTAATTCTAATTAACCTTGGCTTAGTGTTGTTCAAGCAAGGTATGTTATAGTTATTATAATTGTATGCTATTAGATTATTCCTAATGCATGACTTTAGTTACTATGATCGATTCAATCACGATTATTCTATAGTATAGTGTTATTGGTCTTATTCAACTACTCCTTAGTTGATGTTCGTTGAATTCAAAATTATCTTGAAAGCTTATCCAAACCAAACTTCCTTTGGTGCGGACTTGTACTCAAAATACTGAGTTGAAATGGTTGTGCACAATACATTGTACGAAGGGTTGATCCCCCTAAGTACGTGGAGTCCTTATAGTCTTATGACTGTTAAAGTTAAAGTTGAAAGATTACTTATAATTGTGGACATGATTCGTGGTCATTAGACCCTCAGTAATATATTTCAGAAAGTTAATAGAATATATTGTTCAGTTCTATTGAGCCTAATATTGGCAATTGATGTAAAAGTTTAAAGATTTACTTATTGTTATTTCAAGTGGGCCTTGTTTGCTCACTCTTTCCTGTAAAATTTCTTATAGCTAAAGTTGAAACTGTTGACGTACTTAGCACCAGTAAAGGAAAAGGAAAGATGAACAAGTACTGAAGACTTGTAATAGATTTGATAGTTTTATTATCAGACTTTGGTTTAAATATTGTAATGAAGTTTATTTAATTTCCGCATTTGAATGATTGTTGTTAAAGGTTAGATAACTTGGGAGATGTTTATTTAAATTTATTCCTGTATGGGTAGGTTTTATTATTCAATTTTATTATAATTGGGTAGTTATAAATGAATGTTTTGATTAAGTGAACACCAAATCTTGAGGAAATGAAGTACCAGGATTTGGGGGTGTCACAGGAGTACTATTCACGGGTTACTATTCACCTTGTTACTATTCACTCGAATATTACTCATTCGGTTATTTTGGGCACTTTTCATGCCGAGGTACTATTCACGAGGTGCTATACCCAAAGTACTATTCACAGGGTACTATTCATGGGGTACTATTCACCCGGAAGATATATTTCTTTTTTGTCCAAATTATTTTTGATACATGAATATTATTCTTGGATTTCACTCCACAAAGCAGTATCATGTTGACAATTTGGATATTTTTAAACTCTGGATAAATTTAAAGTCTTTAATATTTATCCTTGATTCCGTTTGATTAATGCTTATATCATTGTCATCATCCTCATTCTTATATTATGATGAAAGTCATATGTGGCTTACGTGCATAGATGGACTGTTGATTGGTATGATTATGACCAGTGATCATTCGGTATAATCATGACCCGTAATGTTATAAATGATGTGGTAAAAGTCCTCATTGGCCTGTAGTGCATTGATGGACAGTTATTGGTATGATTATGATCAGGGATTATTCGGTATAATCATGACCATTGATGATTACATGAATATCCTTGGCCCGTATTGCAGGGATGATTCGATGATGTGGTTTATTTATTAATCTGAGTCTCAGCGATAAAATTAATTATAAACTTGTTAAATCATAGAAGATAGTAGATATCATACTCTACTTGACTCTTCTAATGGATTTCTTGTTCCGCTGCAGTTATTGATCTAAAACTTGTTGTCTATTATATTCTATCAATTGTTATACTGTTGAAGGCTAAGGATAATTTATTCTGCATTATCTTAGTCATAATATTTCTTACTGGGCTAGTTGAGCTCACCCTTTGGCTTTCATTGTTCTCTTCAGAAAATGAGAACGTAGCTGGGACTAGTCAGGGAACAGAGTGACGGTGCGAGATGGTGGCTATACTAGTCCTCATTATTTTATGAAATAGTGTGATAATAAATGTAATGAGAACTTCATTTGAGTTTGAATACTGTCTATGAGACAATATTCGTGTAAAAACTCTAAGCTACGATGTTGTTGTATTGTATAAAAGAAATTTGGCTACTTAGAATGGATGATGTATACCTGTTTTGGGGGCTTCACATCATAAGTAGGATAAACCTTCTCATAATCCTATAATTGGTGTGATGCATACACGATGACCTTGTCATGCTACATGAGCACGCAACCTCGTCATCTAAGCGAAGCATTGAGATACACTACAAAATTCCTCGTATCGTCTGATAAAGATAATACAGGTGCCTTACTTAACCTTCCTTTTAGTTCCTAAAAACTATTTTCTTACTTCTCATTCCCAACATACTTATCAATAACATGTACTAAAACCTGTAAATCTATTAAGCCAAAATTCACACTTAGTGAATTCCGTACCGAACTTCTCCCTTCGTAGTGTTTGTCACACTATCTTTAAGTATTCAACATGATCTTCTGACGTCATAAAATAGACTAGAATATCACCAATGATCATTACAACACACTCATCCAAATATTATTTGAACACTCTGTGACGCTAATGGTACTTTCAACCATAGCACCTCACAAGGGTACCTATCAGCTTACCACCAACTTGCTCGGCGCCCCTTACGGAAAGTCTAACTTTCGCATATTAGTTAACCCAAATGACATAACCAGAAACTCCTTTTAACTATAACGAGTTTTGAACGTCGTCTTAGGTACCTCCTTCCTTCTTCCTTATTTTCAACCGACGATGCTCCGTACATAAATCTATCTTAGAAAAATACTTTACCCCTTTTAACTGATCAAATAGATCATCAATCCTGGGCAATGTGTATTTATTCTTAACCACTAACTTACTCCTTCTACGATAGTCGATACGCTAACGTAACCACTCATCCTCTTCCTTAACATCCTCCTACCATGCCTCAAGGTTAGACAACAAGAAAGTTCCGGTGATTTATTACCGTAAATTACTACCTTGGGTTTTCTTAGAAAACCGAAGAATCATAATTTTATTCGAACAATTTTATTAAAGTTCTATGGTTTTTCTTAGGATTATGACAATTGGGTGATATATGATCCTCCTGTCCACAGTTATAACAAATTGATTTCCATTTTTAGGCAGACTCCTAGATGAGTCTTTCCACATGTCTTACCCGCTTCGAGCCTACGCTTAGGTTCCCTTGTCCCACTCCCGTATTCCCGGAGTTAAGATTCTTTTTCTTTTTGGCATAATGCCATTACCACTGGCACTCTCTGCATTGGCTCGTCCATCTCCCTTGCTCTTATTCTTTCTCTCTTTGTGGTATTGGGTCAACGCATTACTACCACCTTCTGCTATAATTGCCTTTTCCAGAATGGTCCCATAGGAAGCACTCTGGAACATAGAAATCCTAAGCTCAAACCTACGAGCCTTCCTCTCCTCAGTGTCCACTTGGCGTGGAGCAAACCTTGCCAATTCATTGAATTTGGTCGCGTACTGGGGAACCGTCATGTCCCCTTGCTTAAGTTCTAAGAACTTTATCTCCATCCTCCCTTGCATGCTTGTAGGGAAATAATTCTCGAAGAAAACCTTCTTGAATTGTTCCCACGATACCGCCTCTGTTCTAGCCCCCCCCTGGTGAGCCTCCCACCAAATGTTGGCTTCCCCTTTCATCATGTAAGTCGCAAAAGAAGTCTTTTGTACCTCACCTACGCTTGTAATAACAAACGCCTTCTCTATTTATTTTACCCAGGTCTGGTCCTCTATTTGGTTCGTCATTCCTTTGAACTCCGGGGTACCTACGCTTTTAAACTCTGTAAATGTAGTTGTTCTGGCTACCCTAGGTCCCGTGGGAAATCTTACCTCGGTTTGGTTAAATGCAATCGTTAATAAATTAACGAACTCGTGCATAGGGTTGTTTTTACCCCCTTGGTTATCATTATGTGATTCTGCTTCCAAATTACGTTGTCTTCTCCGTGGCGGCATTTTAAGATTAAATAAAATTTCATTATTATCTATTTACTTACTTCGTTATTATTCGCCACATAACAACTCATACCTTAAAAAAGCATATTAAATGAAAGCTTCATTGTATTCATATGCTTCTTCATTGTTCGAAACTATTTACAATTTGTTTCCATAGCCAAAAGCTATTACATTTCTATCTCGCAATTGAACTCCACAAAAGTTGGGATTTACAAAAAGACTATCCTTATTTTTTACAAAAGAGGGTTTTACGTCACTACATACATATGTATAACTCTAGACTTCTAATAATGCATAACACCGTCCTCGTGTTTCTCATTCGCAATCTTCGATACACTATCCCTGTGACAACCCGGAAATCCGGATTGTCCATAAATTAAGATTTAAAGAATTAGTTATTAATAAAATGAATTTTTATTAATACTATTCTGTGCTATGTGTTTATTAATCCTTTTATAACCTATAATGATTATTAATCGAGAGGATTCTGGCTACGAGCTAGATTGAACGAGTAAGAATTTTCAAGACGAAAATAAAAAAATTTCGGGAACAAAATATTTTCGAGGAAAAAGACGAAATAGGCACTATTCACCCGTTTCTGCTCGGAGATTTATTTTGAAATTCTGAGAATTTATTGATTACATAAAATGTTGAGACGTGATGGAATATTCAATAATATTTCAGTTATGGCAAAAACGAAGTTTTCGCCTGCGGACTCAAAAACCTAAGAGTTAGGAAAAGTGAGTTCCGCGAATGTAATGAGTACGTATAATAACTAGGGTTATTATGCATGAGAAATACGAGTATGATACGAGTTATTATATGAGTATAGAAAGAAGAATAGTACGACGTATAATACGAACATCGTACGAGTTAAATACAAAGAGATTACGAGAATACGAAAAAAGAATGCGTAGAATACGATTAGTCTTAATGGACTTTGTGTTCATGGACTTTGTAGAATCCAATTGGACTTGGATTATGTCAAGCCCAATGATTTGTAAAATCAAGCCCAAGTTAGGCCCAATAAGAATTAGGGTTAAGGCCCAAACCAAGAAAAAAAACCGCGGATCGAACCGATGGGTAAACGGATGGGTAAGAACTGTGATAACCAGGGATTTCGAATAATCCAAAATTTGCTAATTTTTTTTTAATTAATATTAATATTAATTATCATTTATGTGACAAGTATCAGTGATACGTGTATCGAGAAAGTCAATTTGTGTATTGACTAATAAAATTAGAGTAGAGTTGTGCTTAATAGCTTTAGAAACCCTAACCCTAATTTCTGGATAGGGATTCGATAGAAAATATAATTAAAATAATTATATTGATGAGAATGTGTTTGTACTGTATAGAAATTTTGATCAATGATTGATCAGATAAGGTTAAAAATTTATAAACCCTAATAAGAGATTAGAAAACCTAATCTCAAGATTAGAAACCCTAATGTACCGTTAGAAACCCTAATTGTATGCCAGGAAACCCTAATATTAAATCTGGGAATCCTAAACCCTAATTAGGAAACCCTAATCCTAATCGGGAAGCCTAATGTGTGTATTAAACTTAAATATGATTAGAAATCCCTAATTATATTTTAGTTATCTTAATTTCTATTTTACAAACCCTAATTGTAATTTAGAAAATTTATTTTTCTAATTAAAACCCTAATTCGTGGGTTATAAACCCTAATGACCATTTTGACCCTAATTGCTAAATAAGACAATTTTAATTAGGAATATTAATCCTAATTAGCAATATTGACTTTTATGATTAGGATATATTAATATAATTATTGAATCCTAATTATAATTTTAGAATATTAATCTTCTATTTTGAAAATCGAAATTCAAAAATCTTGGAAATTAAATTGCAAGCCTAAAGGGTTTAAACCCTAAACCCTAAAGGGTTCAAACCCTAAAGGGTTCAAACCCTAAACCCTAACCCAAACCCTAAACCCAAAGGGTTTGTACAAATTCCATGTTTGCCATTAAATTTATTTTTCAAGTGACCAAAATACCCTTTTTCCATTTTTATTTAGCTAACTTGTAAAATTGGACAATACCTTTAGTTGGTGACCAACCCACTTGACCAATGTGACTTAAATTTCAGCCTCTCAGCCGAAATTAGCAGATCCAAGCAACATCAAGCAAGAGAGAGAAAGTCTAGAAAAGTTGCCATTTTGCATACATGCTTTCACCAACTCTCTCTCTCTCTCCTAAAGCTCCGAATTCCTTAAGTATATCAGTCCTAGAATCATTCCTTGATCAACCAATATCAGATTAGGAAGATCAATATCAAGATTTAGAACAAAGAGGTATAAAACTAATTTTTATTTTGATCCAAGTTGCTAAGAATTTTTTTTTTGTTTTAAGTCTTTAGAATCTTGCTAATGGTTGTTTTATGAAGATCTATCATGAATCCATAGCATCAAAGTGCTTTAAAATAGAGTTTTTCAAAATCTGTTCTTGAGTATGAACTATGTTCTGACAAGAAATGTCAGTCGCCACAGATCATTTCTCGTTTACTATTTTTGTTGTTTTAAAGTTGTTATGTGTAGCTAGTAATGTTGTCTTTAAGCTACAAAAGAAATCAGGGTCATTAGATGTCTGGATTCGAAGATATAATCGGTCAAAACCCGTTGACCGGACACGACCGAGTATATTCTGGGTAACCCAGAAAGTTTTTTTTTAGCGTCTGACAATATTTGTGAGGTCTGGATCTGACAGATTTGATTTTTTTTAATGGTGTTTTTATAACCGACTTGTAGCCGGACATATGGTCTTGTATTTCATGGCTTTAGATCGTATAAATAAACAACTAGTAGAGTGTGACATGTGGTCAAAGTAGACCACTCGGTCTGTTTTTGACGTTTCTGGAAAACCCAGAATCGGTATGAACTCAGTTTTTGTCAGAGTTTGACCGGGACTAATCTAGCAGGTGTGTTGTTGGTTAAATGATCTGTTGATTTCTATGTGTTCCTTGTCATGCATACTACATGTGTGGACCAAAACACGAGCCATTTAATAACCGGAACATAGAATAAATCGTGCATAAAAGTGGCTGGTTGAACAACCTGGGTTTCTGAAAAACCCAGAACCCACTTGACAACAACTGTGGAGACTTGAATCTCTTTGTTGTGATGTTATTTGACCAACGTGATGGGTGGATGTTGTAGTATTACCGTAATACAACATTATCAAAGTTTTAGATTGCACTGAAACAAATTTGGTTGAGAGTTAAATCCGGCCAAAGTTGAATTTTCAGATCTGCTTATTTGTCGATTGTTCTTGAGCTCAAGAACACCAACAATGACGCTTTAATAATGTCGCTAAAGGGCTTTAATGACGGTTTATTTATTTTTTATTTTACGAATATTCCGAGAAATTATTTAAAATAGAAATAAATTCTAAAAATTAAAAAAATGGTTTTAAAATTATTTTAAATTATGAAAAATAATTTTTGATTAATTGGAATATTTTTCTTTAATATTTATAATTATTTAAATATTAAAAGTATTTAATTCATTTAATTAGTGTATTAAATAAATTAGAGAAAAATGATTATAATTATATAAAAATCATTTTAAATAAGAATAATGTATTAAAAAAATATTATGAGTTATAAAATACAACTTTTAATATTTTGGAGAATTTTCATTAATAAATTATTATTAATGATATTAGATTTATTTAATTATTAAATTAAATAAATAAGATAAAAATGATTTTATTGATTTAAAAATCATTTTAAATAAGAATAAAGTGTTAGAAAATATTTTGAATTATAAAATATAATTTTAATATTTTGGAGAATTCTCATTAATAAATTAATATTAATGATGTTAGATTATTTATTTATTTAATAAATGAATTAAAAATAGTTTTATTGATTTAAAAATGAGAGAAATGAATTAAAAATATTTTAAGTGATAATTAATTACTTTTAATATTTTGACGATAATTTCATTAATATTTAAATATTATTGGTGATGATTTAAAAATGATTTTAATTATTTTAAAAATCATTTAAGTAGAAGTATTGATGATTTAAAAATATTTGAAGTTATTAATAATAACTTTAATATTTTGACAAAGTATAACATTAATATTTTTATATTATTAAATATTAATGATAATAAGATTATTTGATAATTAAATCATTTAAAAATAATTTTAGTGTATGAAAAATTATTATAAATTATAATAATTGTTTATAAATTATTAAAAGCTTACGAAAAATATTATAAAGCGATATTTGACTTATCTAAAATAATATTGAAGCTTAGAGACCAAGTTTAATTGACAATCAATGTGTTAATTATCGGATAGGTGACTAGAAGAACCGAGAATGGATAGAAGTCCAACTGCATCAACTAGTTAGACTTGTTAAGTGTTTATATAGGTTATAAACACTTATGTGGCTATGTGGTAATGTGTGTAGGAGAAGTTTGACTGTAAAATACAGTGTTATGTGTTATAAATGATTGTGCTAATTGTGAGACCGATAGCATTGTTGAATATAGGTCTTATTTAACGCAATTAATTATATTGTGTGGTATTTCTGTAATCAACGCGGAAGGCAAGTTTCCTAACTCAACCTTGAGTTATATTCATTCAATTATTATTGCTAATTATACCATGTCCAGGGAATTTATTGTTGATTATTCGCAGTTAGTGCATGTTTAATAATTTAAATTGAATTACTGATTCGGAGAATATACCATTTTAGAATAACTGTTGTTGGATATTCATATTCGTAGAAGATAGAATTGACAATACAGAAAATTCCTGTTTATTGTCAAGTTATGTTGATAAATGTCTTAGCTAATTATTCTAGCTTGACGAACATTTGTTAGAACTTGATAAATTCGAGAAGAGAATTCAATTGTTATTGATAGATCGATGCCAATTATTTCGGCTAGATCGATAAGTAAAATAGAATTTGAAATCACAGTATTTCGTTGTTAAATCAAAATCTTGATTCTAAGACTGAGAAGAACATCCTTTTATATAAAGGGAACAAAATTTCTAAGTCGTATATATCGACCATCATGCTTGTGACCTAAGTATTATGCATAAATAAGAATTAAGGAGTTGGGCTTTAAGTACTTGGCAGAGAGGGTATGATTTAATCTTTATGGTTATCTGATACTCCTGCGTATGTATCAAAGTAAATCTTTGATATATACCTGAGAAAGTAGAAGTTGTAGATCCAATGGATCGCTCAGCATAAATCTGGAAAACATTCCACTTTACTATTTCGTAGAATTAATTCTTGATTATTCATTGAATATCGTAGAAAACCTTGAAAGCGTTGTACTCTTTCATTATCATATTATTGTTGCGAAGAATGTTAGAATAATTGATATTGATTTCTATACCTTTATTGTATGTCTTAACTTGCGGGGCAAACTTGTTGCTCACCCTTGCTATAAATAAAACATTTCAGCTAGGAACGAAGAGGCCAGCGGTTCAAAGAAGAACAAAGGAAAAGGCAAAATGCTGGAATAGTTATAATGAACATTATTAATATTATGTTGTATTGGAAACCCTTTTTGTTTATCTAAGGGGTATGTATGTAATTTTAAGGTTAGAAAACCTGGGACTTATGTATTAGCAACTTATGTTAATGAGTTATGTATTCCTATTTCTATATGAATGGGTAGTTAAATGTTATTATAATGTAGATCGTGAACACCAAACTCGGGGGTCAGGTAACCCAGATTTGGGGGTGTCACATGTTGGTATCAAAGCTGTAGTGACTAAGGTGTCACCAGTTAGTAGAAGTGTCGTAGGTTATAAACCATAAGTGGGGTGGGGGAAAACCCTAGGATTATAACCATAAGCGATAAAGAAAACTCATTTAGAATTCTAAGTGAGGGATTGCCGAAGTGCATCAATAGTGAGATAAGTGGACACATATTGTGAGAATTTTGTACTGGTGAAGTACTAATCAAGTTGTTTAAACTGATTGTAGGATGTCTGGAGAAGATCAAACGAGTGCGGAGATGCTAGCGGCTGTTGTACCAATGCCAGAAGCCGAGGTGCCAGTGCAAAGCGAATCAGTTGAGAAGATGGGAGAAGATGAACTCATGGTTAATCTCGGGAGTGATCATGACGATTTTCCCGAGATGTATCTGAGTGGAGATGAAGAGGCAGAGTCTGAGCCAGCTAAGGTGGAGTTAAAGAATAAGACTAAAGTTGAAGAAAAAGATTAACTAGTTACAGAAGTTCAAGAACTCCGGAGCAAAGTGTTTCTCTTGGAGTAGCTATGGAAGACAGAGCGAGCATTACGCGAAATGACTGAAGAAAGGAACGAGCTCAAGGCGCAGGTGGAAAGAATGAAGACTGAAGGTGGTGGATCGTCTGAATGGACAATCAAGCAGCAGAAAGACAAGAAAAAGAGAAAGAGGGACAATGACAGCCCTAATTCTGAAAAGTCAAGCCCGAAGAAGAAGCAAGCCTGTAGCAAGTGTGGAAAGACTCACGCAGGAGAATTCATGATGTGGAAGAATGCGTGCTTCAATTGTAAGCATGAAGGACATATTTCTCTGCATTGTCCTAATCCAAAGTTGAGGAAGTGTTTTTCATGTTGGCAAACGGGTCACGAATTCAACAAGTGTCCAAACAAGAAGAAGATTGGTGAAGGGAGTGGTCGGTAGACAACCTAGATATATGTGATAGTATCTTTTAGTAGAAGTTTATGATATTAAGTGTTATAATATCAAGAACGAAGTTAAGCATATGTAAATATATATATATATATATGTTTATATGAATGAAATCTTTATTTTCTATATGAATATAAGATTAAGATTAATTTGTGTGTTCTTAAAACTCATACTTATTGTGACGCCCCCAAAACAGGTATACATCACCCATTCTGAGTCGCCAAATACATGGTACAGAAACAATTACAACTTCATTAATACAATTGTCGTGCAAAATACTACAACACATAAACTGTGAGTTTAAATACAAATATTGTCTTCTAGACAATATCCACACTCAAATAAGTCCTCATTATAATTATTGATACACTGTTTTACAAAATAGTGAGGACTACTAAAACAACTGTCTTGAACCATTACTCCACACCCCGACTAGTTCCCCCTATATTCTCGTCTCCTGAGAAGAAAAATGGAACAAAAAGGAAAAGGGTAAGCTCAACTAGCCCAGTAAAGAATATTATGACTAAGATAATGTACAACAAATTATCCTTAGTCTTCAACAGGGAAAAATCTGATAGAATACAATAGACAACAAGTTTTAGATCAACAACTGCAGCGGAAACAACAATTCATTAGAAGAGTTAAGTAGAGAATGAAATCTACTATCATCTATGAATTTAAAAGTCCATCATCGGTATTTTATCTCTGTAACATCAATCAATATACATCATAAATCAAATATTTATCTTTGCACTACAGGCCAAAGATATTCACCAGTTGGTCATGTTCATCTAAATACATGTTCATCTTTGCACTACGGGCCAAAGATATTCATCATAAAATCATTCATCTTTGCACTACGGGCCAAAAATATTCAGTTATATCATCATTTAGGACGGAGGATGATGAAAAATATTTTAAAGAAAACGAATCCAGTGAAACAAAAGAATAAATATTAAGGATTCGTACTTTACACAATCCAAGTTCAAAAATACTTCATAAGTAATCAGAGTGGAGTAAAATTCAAGAATGATCAAAAACATGGATACAATCAAAGCTAGTATCAATAATAGATATTTTGGACGAAAAACAAAAATTTAATTTTTCTGTGAATAGTGCCGTATTCGTGAATAGTGTCGTATACTTGAATAGTGTCGTATACGTGAATAGTGACTCCGACACTAAAAGATAGAAATTTCACAAAAATCTTCATGCTTCGTGAATAGTACTCGCGAATAGTAACTTGTGAATAGTAACTCATGAATAGTAACTCATGAATAGTAACCCCAGACATGAAAAAAGTTCCAAATTTGATAAAATTTCCAACCAATATTTCTAAGATAATGATATTGAAGAAATAATATCATTTTCGAATAAAATAACACCCTTACCTTGTAAAAACAATACTTCGACTAGAATAATGGATATATTCTTTGAAAGAACTTGCATAGTATATAGCAACACTCAAAGTATCAAAATACTCACAAGTATACGCTCAATATATCGAGAGAGAAAGAGAGAGAAAACTTTAGTTTCTGGTGTGATTTTCAATTCTAACCTAAGCACCCTATTTATAGGAAATTGCTTAGAACACCAATGCAAAAAATTTAATAAAATATTATTATATTTACAAAATTTTCACGCCCATCATTGAAATCTGATTTCAGCCCATTTGTAACACATGTGAGACCCACTTAACTTGTAAAAAAACGTTTTTGTTAATATAATTATTTAAAACTTCTTAAAATCAATTATTCTGGAACTTCGGAACTTCAATAATTTATAATAAATAGTCTTTTTATCAGAAAATTCGAATCTCGCGAATTTTTATAGAAAATTCAATTCTCTACAACTTTACAGAAGAAAGGTTTTCCAAATTCTAAACAAAAATTGACTGAAATCCACATACGAACGATTTTGCAAGCTATAATCAAATTTCAGTCAAGAAATGGGGTCCACCGACACATAAAACATGTGTTAATCATTAAATGCAACAAAAATACTCTTCCTCCTCATATACTCATATATCACACATTTATTGTAAAAATATCATCATTATTATATTATAATAATATAATAAAATATTATTTTATCAGAAAAGATAAAATATCAATTTTTAACAATTGTCACTTTAAAAATTTTCTCCATCTATATCCACATAAAATCAATATTTTCCTCATCATATAAATCAATAATTAATTATTCACAAATAATATTACAGAATCACGAGATTGCAACCGGTAGTTCTCAGGAAAGAGGGGCTTTCAATAAGAATTTCTCCTTCTTGGCGCCGCAATTAGATGACCAAACCTCTCCTTAAGATGAACTTTCTAGACATTGCCAATAATGTTTTCTAATAATATTATTAGGATAATATGAATTATTGCTCGATAATGGAAAATCTTTGTGTAGTGACAATTATTGAAATAATAGTAGTATAAAATATCAACGCACAATTATTGAATCAATAAAATAAAATAATTGAATAAAGAATTATTGTAACAATTATTGAGTAGTGCCCTTCACGTAAGAATCAATAATTGGTGCAATACAGGTAGCATCTTGTCAACAACGCTGTAATCTTCGTGTTTTAACCAGGGTATTCCAACGAAGATAATTCAGACAACCGAGCCGTTATTTATAAACAACTTATACTTGTCATTTTCTTCATCCAATCGTTTTCCGTTATGGGCCCACACAAGGCTGCGCCGTCGTACGAATATTTCCCGACAACAAGAATATTTCACGACCAAACGAATATTCTCCGACAACAATGAGTATTTTATAACCACTTGCTAATTTGAAAAATTTGCGCATTTTACCCATAACTAACCACATTAATCAAATCAACCCTTACTATTTCAAAATGATAAATAGAGGAAATTAAATTTTATTTATTAATAATTTGTGGTCTTACACTTATGGTAAGTTAATGACTCATAATTATATGAAATGTTCTGAACCCCTTAGCGAATGGTCGCCAAAGGTCTGACTAGGATAAGTTTATACACTCATATAATTGTGGCAAGTTCCTGAACTCATAAGTGTGGTAAGTTTGACGAACTGGAAATAACTTTGTGTGAATGGAGAATTGCAACTTTTTGTGTAAAGTTGTGTTAATAATCCTGATATGATTTAAAAAGGGATAGTAATATGTGAAGTACTAAATGTACTATGTGCTATTTGAATAAATATGTGATTATGTGATAATTAATATAAGATTTTTATTTAAATCAGATCATGCCGCCTTGACGACAGAATCGAAAACAACGAGAAGAACAGTCAGTGAATAATGAAGGAGGTCAAGCTGACCCAATGAAAAACTTTGCGGATATGATAGCCGAAGTTATGGAGAATAGAGCTCCAGCTGCAAGAGGAAGAGTGAGGAATCAGCCAGCTGAAAGATTGGCAAATTTTAAAGACTTTAAAGCGGTAGGACCGCCTGAATTCAAAGGAACCACAGATCCGATTGAAGCCCAAACATGGGTGAAGGAGATGGTGAAAACATTCGTCATTGCGCGAGTGGCAGAAGAGCAAAAGACGGCTTTTGCAACTTATCTGATGAAGGGAGAAGCTAATTACTGGTGGGAGACGAACCAAGCGATAGCTGGTACATCGGTGGTGTTATGGACAAGATTCAAGGAGTTGTTCTTTGAGAACTACTTCTCTCCGAGTATGCAATCTAGGATGGAAGTCAAATTCTTAGAACTTAAGCAGGAGAACATGTCGGTATCTGAATATGCTGCCAAATTCAACGAGATGGCAAGATTTGCACCTCATCAGGTGGACACAGAGGCAAGAAAGGCAAGATGATTTGAGAACGGACTGAAGCCGGGGATATTCAATAAGGTAGCTGTATTGCAGATCAATACGTTTGCAGCATTGAAGGAGAAGGCGTTAATTGCTGAAGGAGGGAGTGAAGCGGCATCCCAATTTCATCAGGATAAGAAGAAGAAGATAAATAACGGAGGAAGCAGTGGAGGTAGTAAACCGAATAAGAGAAAATGGAGCGAGAATACCCAAACGGGTAACAAAACTGAAGATAATAGGAAAGGATCCATAATAGATCAAAACCATGGATACAATCAAAGCTAGTATCCATAATAGATATTTTGGACGAAAAACAAAAATTTAATTTTTCTGTGAATAGTGCCGTATTCGTGAATAGTGTCGTATACTTGAATAGTGTCGTATATGTGAATAGTGACTTCGACACTAAAAGATAGAAATTTCACAAAAATCTTCATGCTTCGTGAATAGTACTCGTGAATAGTAACTTGTGAATAGTAACTCATGAATAGTAACCCCGACATGAAAAAGTTCCAAATTTGATAAAAATTTCCAACCAATATTTCGGCATAATGATATTGAAGAAATAATATCATTTTCGAATAAAATAACACCCCTTACCTCGTAAAAACAATACTTCTGACTAGAATACTGGATATATTGCTGAAAGAACTTGCACCGTATAGCAACACTCAAAGTATCAAAATACTCACAAGTATACGCTCAATATATCGAGAGAGAAAGAGAGAGAAAACTTTAGTTTCAGGTGTGATTTTCAATTCTAACCTAAGCACCCTATTTATAAGAAATTGCTTAGAACACCAATGCAGAAAATTTAATAAAATATTATTATATTTACAAAATTTTAACGCCCATCATTGAAATATGATTTCAGCCCATTTGTAACACATGTGAGACCCACTTAACTTGTAAAAAAGCGTTTTTGTTAATATAATTATTTAAAACTTCCAAAAATCAATTATTCTAGAACTTCAGAACTTCAATAATTCATAATAAATAGCCCTTTTATCAGAAAATTTGAATCTCACTTTTTTGTATAGGAAATTCAATTCTCTACAACTTTGCAGAAGAAAGGTTTTCCAAATTCCAAACAGAAATTGACCGAAATCCACATACGGACGATTTTACAGGCTATAATCAAATTTCAGTCAAGAAATGGGGTCCACCGACACATAAAACATGTGTTAATCATTTAATGCAACAAAAATACTCTTCCTCCTCATATACTCATATATCACACATTTATTGTAAAAATATCATCATTATTATATTATAATAATATAATAAAATATTATTTTATCAAAAAAGATAAAATATCAATTTTTAACAATTGTCACTTTAAAAATTTTCTCTATCTATATCCACATAAAATCAATATTTTCCTCATCATATAAATCAATAATTAATTATTTACAAATAATATTACAGAATCACAAGATCTTGTGCAAACGTGTAGTTCCGAGGAAAGAAGGGGCTTTCCAATAAGAATTTATCCTTACTGACGCGCAATTAGGTGACCAAACCTCTCCTTAGATAGAACTTTCTAGACATTGCCAATAATGTTTTCTAATAATATTATTCAGATAATATGAATTATTGCTTCGATAATGGAAAATACTGTGTAGTGATAATTATTGAAACAACAGTAGTATAAAATATCAACGTAGCAATTATTGAATCAATAAAATAAAAATCGAATAAATAATTATTATAACAATGATTGAGTAGTGCTTCTTCTACGTAAGAATCAATAATTGATGCAATACTGGTAGTGCATCAGACAACAACGCAGCGTAATACGTGTTTTAACCACGGGTATTCCAACAAGATTACTTGGTAACAAGCGCTACCAATTATTTATAAACAACTTATACTTGTCGTTTTCTTCATCCAATTGCTTTTCGTTATGTGCCCACACAAGGCTGCGCCGTCGTATGAATATACCCCGACAACAAGAATATTCCATGACCAAACGAATATTCTCCGACAACAATGAGTATTTTATAACCACTTGCTTATTTGAAATATTTGCGCATTTTACCCATAACTAACCACATTAATCAAATCAACCCTTACTATTTCAAAATGATAAATAGAGGAAATTAAATTTCATTTATTAATAATTTGGGGTCTTACAACCTCCCCTCCTTATGAAATTTTGTCCTCAAAATTGACGCACGTACCTGGTGTTTCGAAAAGATGAGGATACCTCGCTTTCATTTCCGTTTCCAACTCCCAGGTCATTTCCTCAATAGCATGGTTTCTCCACAAAACTTTAACTTGTGGTATGACCTTCGTGCGTAGGACATGCTCCTTCCTATCCAAAATCTTGATAGGTACCTCTTCATACGTTAAGTCTTCGGCTATCTCGTCTGGTTCTAACTCAATAACATGGTTCGGGTCATCCACATATTTACGTAACATCGATACGTGAAAAATGTTATAAACACGCGTCATACTTGGCTGTAAAGCGAGTCTATAGGCCATAGTTCCTATTCAATCGAGGATTTCAAATGGACTAATAAATCAAAGGTTGAGATTTCTTTTCTTCATCAACTCTTACTTCTAGAATAACGCCTTCTTGCACCTTCTTCTTTATATTCATCAGCTCCGGTGTGTAGCTTGAACGGTTTTAACTTTATCATTTAAAGTCGATTCTAATCGTATATCGTTATCTTCACGCAGATTCTTGGAATCTTTAACTCTATCTCCATCTTCTGTAAGTCATACGAAATGGGTCTTTGTGTTAACAATATCGCAATCGTAACCACATACGATTTTCTACTCAACACGTCAGCTACCACGTTCGTTTTTTCCAGGATGGTATTGAATGGTATGGCCGTAATCTTTCAACAGCTCGAGTCAACATCGTTGCCGCATGTTGAGTTCTTGGAAGCTCTTCTCATATTCCTCACTCCATTTGAATTTTGTATCTCTACGAGTCAGCTGAGTTAATGGAGTAGTGATTCGAGAAAATCTTTCCACGAATCTCCGATAATAACCAACTAAGCCTAGAAAGCTACATATTTCGATTACTGACTTAGGTTTCTCTCAACTATGCCTCATATCCTAATCTTGGATAGCACGTCACAATGGTACCTATCAGTTTACTATCACACAAATATGGCGTCCCCTACGGAGAGTCTGGCTTCGGTGCATTCCACAAAGGAAGTCACCGGATAAAGGCTCGGTACAAACTTCTACAGATTGAATTTTAATTCACGAAGTTCAATAGAGCCATGAGATTTTAGAAATGGGTTTTGTACAGGGTTCAAAGTCGATACAAAATTCAATATCACACTTTGGGAGTAAGCCAAGAAATTCTTCAGAAATACATCGGGAAATTTACTAACAATAGAAATATCATTCAAATCGGCATATTTTGTTCAAGTCTATAACATGGGCTAAGAAAACTTGACATCCGCTTTTTCAATAAACGAATGACTTTATGGCTTGATATGAAAGTGTTTGACTTCAATGGTTTGGTTGCTTGAATTTGAATAATGAGGTTGCTTAGGAATATGAAAACTAACAACCTTATTTAAAGCAATCAATTTTGGCATGATGAGTAGTTAATCAATCAATCCCCAAAATCACATCAAAAGCAAGTATCTTTAAAGAAATAAGGTCAACAGGTAATGTGATAGTGCCAACTTGGATCAAACAAGATTTATAAACAGTGGATGTAATGAAAGTTTCTCATAACGGAGTTTCAACAGATAAGTCAAAGTCTAATTTTCTCCGGAGTCAAGTTTAAACGTTGAGTATAAGCAGGAGAGATAAATAAATGGGTAGAACAGGTATCTAATAAGGTATGAACTTCGTAAGAATTTATAATTAACTAACCCGTGCTAACTTTGTTCGAGTTCCTCGCATTCTGACAAATCACGACAAATGCTCTTCCAGGAACCATTGACTTTGACTTTTCTGGGACATCCTTTTGAGTCACCATCCCCGCTGGATTGGGTTTCGCTATTGTACAATCTCGAGTGATATGACCTTCTTTTCCACAATTATAACATACTTGTGAACAGTTTGGGCTTATGTGTCCCTCTTCTCCGCATCTGTAGCATCTAACTGGCAGTCTTTCTCCTCCTCTAAAATTCGTTGCTGGTGTTGGTGCCGACGTCTTCCCGTCATTGTTAAATCTCCTCTTCTTGAAATTTCCACTTGAGTTATTTTTTCTATTATCTTGGGCATGATTACCACTGAAGTGGTTACCATTTCTGGCATGATAATTTCCTCCACGATGGTTATCATTGTTCCGATGACCAAATGCATCCCGCATCGATTATCATCGACTTGTTGGTCATTATTCTTCAGTTGAGCCGACTCATTATCGCGCTCCAATAACTGAGCCCTATTCACAACATCTGAATATAAACAAAGTTTGTGAGAAATGAGGTATTGATGTATTTTGGGTTTCAAACCTCGCAGAAACATTCGCGTCATTCTCTCTTCATTATCAACCAAATGGGATGCAAATCGGGACAACTCGGCAAACTTAGCTTCATACTGCGACACGTTCATATTGTTTTGCTCCAGCTTGATGAACTCTACCTCCTTTATGTGACGAATACTTTCGAGAAAGTACTTGTCGTTGAACAATTCTGGGAACTTCTCCCAAGACATCTTCAGTGCGATAGGCTTAGTACGCTTTACGGATTCCAACCAATAATCTGCCTCTCCTCGCAACATGAAAGTGGTGAAAGGAACCTTTTGCTCTCCGAGCATCCCAAGACATCAAATATCTTAGTGATCCGCTTTATCCACGTCTCTTTGTAAGTGGTTACGGCTTTCCAAAAAACTCGTGGGTCTAACTCCTTGAAGCGCTGAAGCGGTGACCATCAGTGTTTCCACCTGCATTTTGAACAGTAGTCTTTCTCGTTTGGTTTTACATGAATTCTAGAAAGTTCCTAAACATACCATCGTTCGTCATCTACTCAGTGGTGTTGTTCACAGGAGGAACATTGCCAGCCTGTTGCACATTCTCCTCATTGGTGAGCAAAGGTGTCTCCACAGTCTCATTTACTACATTGTTAACATTCTCAGTCGACATTCTTAAATACTGCCATAAAACAAGGGTTAATTAAACAAATTAACAAATCACATAATACCCCTATATTATGACCGACCAACAAATAAGCTTGGGTAGGACACACTAGCGAAGGATTTACTCGTCTCTCCCCTCCTAGTTCTATTCCCCGATCTCTGCCAGAGACCATATCCCTAAGCTCTGATACCAACTGTGAAGCCCGCAAAATAGGTATACATCACCTATTATGAGTCGCAAAATACATGGTACAGAAACAACTACAACTTTATTAATACAATTGTAGTGAACAATACGACAACACATAAACTGTGAGTTTAAATACAAATATTATCTTCTAGACAATATCTACACTCAAATAAGTCCTCATTACAATTATTGATACACTATTTTACAAAATAGTGAGGACTACTAAAACAACTGTCTTGAACCATTACTCCACACCCCGACTAGTTCCCGCTATATTCTCGTCTCCTGAGAAGAAAAATGGAACAAAAAGGAAAAGGGTAAGCTCAACTAGCCCAGTAAAGAATATTATGACTAAGATAATGTACAACAAATTATCCTTAGTCTTCAACAAGGAAAAATCTGATAGAATACAATAGACAACAAGTTTTAGATCAACAACTGCAGCGAAAACAACAATTCATTAGAAAAGTTAAGTAGAGAATGAAATCTACTATCATCTATGAATTTAAAAGTCCATCATCGATATTTTATCCCTGTAACATCAATCAATATACATTTCATAAATCAAATATTCATCTTTGCACTACAGGCCAAAGATATTCACCAGTTGGTCATGTTCATCTAAATACATGTTCATCTTTGCACTACGGGCCAAAGATATTCATCATAAAATCATTCATCTTTGCACTACGGGCCAAAAATATTCAGTTATATCATCATTTAGGATGGAGGATGATGAAAAATATTTTAAAGAAAACGAATCCAGTGAAACAAAAGAATAAATATTAAGGATTCGTACTTTACACAATCCTAGTTCAAAAATACTTCATAAGTAATCAGAGTGGAGTAAAATTCAAGAATGATCAAAAACATGGATACAATCAAAGCTAGTATCCATAATAGATATTTTGGACGAAAAACAAAAATTTAATTTTTCTGTGAATAGTGCCGTATTCGTGAATAGTGTCGTATACTTGAATAGTGTCGTATACGTGAATAGTGACTCCGACACTAAAAGATAGAAATTTCACAAAAATCTTCATGCTTCGTGAATAGTACTCGCGAATAGTAACTTGTGAATAGTAACTCATGAATAGTAACTCATGAATAGTAACCCCGACATGAAAAAGTTCCAAATTTGATAAAAATTTCCAACCAATATTTCGGCATAATGATATTGAAGAAATAATATCATTTTCGAATAAAATAACACCCCTTACCTCGTAAAAACAATACTTCTGACTAGAATACTGGATATATTGCTGAAAAAACTTGCACCGTATAGCAACACTCAAAGTATCAAAATACTCACAAGTATACGCTCAATATATCGAGAGAGAAAGAGAGAGAAAACTTTAGTTTCTGGTGTGATTTTCAATTCTAACCTAAGCACCCTATTTATAGGAAATTGCTTAGAACACCAATGCAAAAAATTTAATAAAATATTATTATATTTACAAAATTTTCACGCCCATCATTGAAATCTGATTTCAGCCCATTTGTAACACATGTGAGACCCACTTAACTTGTAAAAAAACGTTTTTGTTAATATAATTATTTAAAACTTCTTAAAATCAATTATTCTGGAACTTCGGAACTTCAATAATTCATAATAAATAGTCTTTTTATCAGAAAATTCGAATCTCGCGACTTTTTATAGAAAATTCAATTCTCTACAACTTTACAGAAGAAAGGTTTTCCAAATTCCAAACAAAAATTGACTGAAATCCACATACGAACGATTTTGCAAGCTATAATCAAATTTCAGTCAAGAAATGGGGTCCACCGACACATAAAACATGTGTTAATCATTAAATGCAACAAAAATACTCTTCCTCCTCATATACTCATATATCACACATTTATTGTAAAAATATCATCATTATTATATTATAATAATATAATAAAATATTATTTTATCGAAAAGATAAAATATCAATTTTTAACAATTGTCACTTTAAAATTTTCTCCATCTATATCCACATAAAATCAATATTTTCCTCATCATATAAATCAATAATTAATTATTCACAAATAATATTGAGAATCACAGAAGATCGCAACCGTGTAGATTTCTAGGAAAGAGGGGCTTTCAATAAGAATTTCTCCTCATCTTGGCGCCGCCTTGATTAGATGACCAAACCTCTCCTTGAGATGTAACTTTCTAGACATTGCCAATAATGTTTTCTAATAATATTATTCAGATAATATGAATTATTGCTTCGATAATAGAAAATATCGTGTAGTGACAATTATTGAAATAAAAGTAGTATAAAATATCAACGCAAAGAATTATTGAATCAATAAAATAAAATAATTGAGCAAGAATTATTGTAACAATTATTGAGTAGTGCCTTCACGTAAGAATCAATAATTGGTGCAATACCGTGTGCTATCAGACAACAACGCTGCGATAATCGTGTGTTTTAACCACGGGTATTCCAACAAAGATAATTCAGAATAACCGAGCCAAGTTATTTATAAACAACTTATACTTGTCATTTTCTTCATCCAATCGTTTTTTCCGTTATGGGCCACACACAAGGTCAAGGCTATTGTCATTTAATATTTCCCACAACAAGAATATTTCGTAAACCAAACGAATATTCTCCGACAACAATGAGTATTTTATAACCACTTGCTAATTTGAAAAATTTGCGCATTTTACCCATAACTAACCACATTAATCAAATCAACCCTTACTATTTCAAAATGATAAATAGAGAAAATTAAATTTTATTTATTAATAATTTGTGGTCTTACACTTATGGTAAGTTAATGACTCATAATTATATGAAATGTTCTGAACCCCTTAGCGAATGGTCGCCAAAGGTCTGACTAGGATAAGTTTATACACTCATATAATTATGGCAAGTTCCTGAACTCATAAGTGTGGTAAGTTTGATGAACTGGAAATAACTATGTGTGAATGGAGAATTGCAACTTTTTGTGTAAAGTTGTGTTAATAATCCTGATATGATTTAAAAAGGGATAGTAATATGTGAAGTACTAAATGTACTATGTGCTATTTGAATAAATATGTGATTATGTGATAATTAATATAAGATTTTTATTTAAATCAAATCATGCCGCCTTGATTTATGTAATCGAAAACAACGAGAAGAACAATCGTTGAATAATGAAGGAGGTCAAGTGACCCAATGAAAAACTTGCGGGATATGATAGCGAAGTTATGGAGAATAGAGCTCCAAATTGCAAGAGGAAGAGTGAGGAATCACCAAATTTGAAAGATTGGCAAATTTTAAAGACTTTAAAGCGGTAGGGACTTTGAATTCAAAGGAACCACAGATCCGATTGAAGCCCAAACATGGGTGAAGGAGATGGTGAAAACATTCGTCATTGCGCGAGTGGCAGAAGAGCAAAAGACGGCTTTTGCAACTTATCTGATGAAGGGAGAAGCTAATTACTGGTGGGAGACGAACCAAGCGATAGCTGGTACAACGGTGGTGTTATGGACAAGATTCAAGGAGTTGTTCTTTGAGAACTACTTCTCTCCGAGTATGCAATCTAGGATGGAAGTCAAATTCTTAGAACTTAAGCAAGAGAACATGTCGGTATCTGAATATGCTGCCAAATTCAACGAGCTGGCAAGATTTGCACCTCATCAGGTGGACACAGAGGCAAGAAAGGCAAGATGATTTGAGAACGGACTGAAGCCGGGGATATTCAATAAGGTAGCTGTATTGCAGATCAATACGTTTGCAGCATTGATGGAGAAGGCGTTAATTGCTGAAGGAGGGAGCGAAGCGGCATCCCAATTTCATCAGGATAAGAAGAAGAAGACAAATAACGGAGGAAGCAGTGGAGGTAGTAACCCGAATAAGAGGAAATGGAGCGAGAATACCCAAACGGGTAACAAAACTGAAGATAATAGGAAAGGAAGGGGGCCATGTGCAAATTGTGGGAAGAACCATGCTGGAATTTGCCTGAAGAAGAAAGGAGTCTGTTATAACTGCGGGCAAGCGGGGCATATATCACTCAATTATCCCAGTCCGAAGAAAATTCAAGGTTGCTTTGGATGCGGATTGACTGATCATTTGGTTCGGAACTGTCCGAAGAAGAATGCGAAAATGGAAAGTGGCAACAAGGGGCCCAGTGGCGAAACCTTGGCAACTCGAGGACTTGCACAACTAGGAAGACCAACAACCCGTACATTCAACATGACGGCGCAGGATGCAGTGGCTACTCAGGAGGTGGCAGCAGGTAATGATTTCATTACGCGAATAATATGATTTAGATAATTCTGTGAACTGTTTTCTTTTATAGATTCAAGTCATAGGTTAGAATTTGAAACCAAAATTAATATTGTGTTGAAAAAAATGAATTGATGATACAACTTTAAAATATTGTAGAGAATAAGAAAGCGGTGATTCTGAGGACGGAATCCTTTTAAGGAAGGGTGAATGTGATAACCCGGGATTTCAAATAATCCAAAATTTGATAATTTTTTTAATAATATTAATATTAATTATCATTTATGTGACAAGTATCGGTGATACGCGTATCGAGAAAGTCAATTTGTGTATTGACTAATAAAATTAGAGTAGAGTTGTGCTTAACAGCTTTAGAAACCCTAACCCTAATTTTTGGATAGGGATTCGATGGAAAATATAATTAAAATAATTATATTGATGAGAATGTGTTTGTACTGTATAAAAATTTTGATTAATGATTGATCGGATAAGGTTAAAAATTTATAAACCCAAATAAGAGATTAGAAACCCTAACGTACTGTTAGAAACCCTCATTGTATGCCAGGAAACCCTAATATTAAATTCGGGAATCCTAAACCCTAATTAGGAAATCCTAATCCTAATCGGGAAGCCTAATGTGTGTATTAAACTTAAATATGATTAGAAATCCCTAATTATATTTTAGTTATCTTAATTTCTATTTTACAAACCCTAATTGTAATTTAGAAAATTTATTTTTCTAATTAAAACCCAAATTCGTGGGTTATAAACCCAAATGACCATTTTGACCATAATTGCTAAATTAGGCAATTTTAATTAGGAATATTAATCCTAATTAGCAAGATTGAATTTTATGATTAGGTAATATTAATATAATTATTGAATCCTAATTATAATTTTAGAATATTAATTTTCTATTTTGAAAACGGAAATTCGAAAATCTCGAAAATTAAATTGCAAATCTAAAGGGTTTAAACCCTAAACCCTAAAAGGTTCAAACCCTAAACCCTAACCCTAACACAAGCCCTAAACCCTAAGGGTTTGTACAAATTCCATGTTTGCCATTAAATTTATTTTTCAAGTGACCAAAATACCCTTTTTTCATTTTTATTTAGCTAACTTGTAAAATTGGACAATACCTTTAGTAGGTGACCAACCCACTTGACCAATGTGAGTTAAATTTCAGCCTCTCAGCCGAAATTAGCAGATCCAAGCAACATCAAGCACTATATAAGAGATTCAAGAGAGAGAAAGTCTAGAAAAGTTGCCATTTTGGATACATGCTCTCATCAACTCTCTCTCTCCTAAAGCTCCGAATTCCTTAAGTATATCAGTCCTAGAATCATTCCTTGATCAACCAATATCAGATTAGGAAGATCAAGATCGAGATTTAGAACAAAGAGGTATAAACCTAATTTTTATTTTGATCCAAGTTGCTAAGAATTTTTTTTTGTTTTAAGTGTTTAGAATCTTGCTAATGGATGTTTTATGAAGATCTATGATGATCTATCATGAATCCATAGCATCAAAGTGCTTTAAAATAGAGTTTTTCAAAATCTGTTCTTGAGTATGAACTATGGTCTGACAAGAAATGTCAGTCGCCACAGATCATTTCTCGTTTACTATTTTTGTTGTTTTAAAGTTGTTATGTGTAGCTAGTAATGTTATCTTTAAGCTGTAAAAAAAATCAGGGTCATTAGATGTCTGGATTCGAAGATATAATCGGTCAAAACCCGTTGACCGGGCATGACCGAGTATATTCTGGGTAACCCATAAAGTTTTTTTTTTTAGCGTCTGACAATATTTGTGAGGTCTGGATCTGACAGATTTGATTTTATTTAATGGTGTTTTTGTAACCGACTTGTTGCCTGACATATGGTCTTGCATTTCATGGCTTTAGATCGTATAAATGAACAACTAGTAGAGCGTGACAGGTGGTCAAAGTAGACCACTCGATGCTTTTGACATTTTCGAAAACCCGTAAATCGGTATGAACTCGATTTTTGTCGTCGAGTCGACAAGGACTAATCTAGCAGGTGTGTTGTTGGTTAAATGATCTGTTGATTTCTATGTGTTCCTTGTCATGCGTACTACATGTGTGGACCAAAACACGAGCCATTTAATAACCGGAACATAGAATAAATCGTGCATAAAAGTGGCTGGTTGAACAACCTGGGTTTCTGGAAAACCCAGAAACCACCTGACAGCATCTGTGGAGACTTGAATCTCTTTGTTGTGATGTTATTTGACCAACGTGATGGGTGGATGTTGTAGTATTACCGTAATACTACATTATCAAAGTCTTAGATTGCACAGAAACAAATTTGGTTGAGAGTTAAATCCGATCAAAGTTGACCCCTTGCACTGCCGGCTGTCAGTGTTCTTGAGCTCAAGAACACCAACATCGACGCTTTGTGTCGCTAAAGGGCTATAACGACGGTTTATTTATTTTTTATTTTCTGAATATTTCAGAAATTATTTAAAAATAGAAATAAATTCTAAAAATTACCAAAAATGGTTTTAAAAATTATTTTAAATTATGAAAAATAATTTCTGACCAATTGGAATATTTTTCTTTAATATTTATAATTATTTAAATATTAAAAGTATTTAATTCATTTAATTAGTGTATTAAATAAATTAGAGAAAAATGGTTTTAATTATATAAAAATTATTTTAAATAAGAATAATGTATTTAAAAATATTATGAGTTATAAAATACAACTTTTAATATTTTTGGAGAATTTTCATTAATAAATTAATATTAATGATATTAGATTTATTTAATTATTAAATTAAATAAATAAGATAAAAATGATTTTATTGATTTAAAATTATTTTAAATAAGAATAAAGTGTTAGAAAATATTTTGAATTATAAAATATAATTTTTAATATTTTTGGAGAATTCTCATTAATAAATTAATATTAATGATATTAGGTTATTTATTTATTTAATAAATGAATTAAAATGGTTTTATTGATTTAAAAATCATTTAAAATGAGAGAAATGAATTAAAAATATTTTAAGTGATAATTAATTACTTTTAATATTTTGATGATAATTTCATTAATATTTAAATATTAATGGTGATGATTTAAAATGATTTTAATTATTTTAAAAATCATTTAAGTAGTAGTATTGATGATTTAAAAATATTTTAAGTTATTAATAATAACTTTAATATTTTGACAAGTATAACATTAATATTTTTATATTATTAAATATTAATGATAATAAGATTATTTGATAATTAAATCATTTAAAAATGATTTAAGTGTTTGAAAAATTATTATAAATTATAATAATTGTTTATAAATTATTAAAAGCTTCCGAAAAATATTATAAACGATATTTGACTTATCTAAAATAATTTTGAAGCTTAGAGACCAAGTTTAATTGACAATCAATGTGTTAATTGTCGGATAGGGTGACCAAAACACCGAGAATGGACCGAAGTCCAACCAGACCAAACTAGTTAGACTTGTTAAGTGTTTATATAGGTTATAAACACTTATGTGGCTATGTGGTAATGTGTCTAGGAAAAGTTTGACTGTAAAATATAGTGTTACGTGTTATAAATGATTGTGCTAATTGTGAGACCGACATTGTTGAATATAGGTCTTACGAACGCAGTTAATTATATTGTGTAGCTGTAATCAACGCGGAAGGCAAGTTTCCTAACTCAACCTTGAGTTATATTCATTCAATTATTATGGTTAATTATTGCTAATTATACCATGTCCAGGGAATTTATTGTTGATTATTCGCAGTTAGTGCATGTTTAATAATTTAAATTGAATTACTGATTCGGAGAATATACCATTGTAGAATAAGCGTTGTTGGATATTCATATTCAGTAGAAGATAGAATCGATGATCTGAGATAATTCATTTATTGTCAAGTTATGTTGAGAAATGTCTTAGCTAATTATTATGGCTAGACAAACATTTGTTAGAACTTAATAAATTCGAGAAGAGAATTCAATTGTTATTGATAGATCGATGCCAATTATTTTGGCTAGATCGATAAGTAAAATAGAATTTGAAATCACAGTATTTCATTGTTAAATCAAAATCTTGATTCTGAGACTGAGAAGAACAACCTTTTATATAAAGGGAACAAAATGTTTAAGTCGTATATCAACCATTGCGCGCGACCTAAGTATTATGCATAATATTGGGTACAAGGAGTTGGCCGGCTCTAAGTACTTGCAGAGGGGTATGATTTAATCTTTATGGTTATCTGATACTCCTGCGTATGTATCTAAGTATATCTTTGATATATACCCGAGAAAGTAAAAGTTTTAGATCCAATGGATCGCTCAGCATAAATCTGGAAAACATTCCACTTTGCTATTTCGTAGAATTAATTTTTGATTATTCATTGAATATCATAGAAAACCTTGAAAGCGTTGTACTCTTTCATTATCAGATTATTGTTGCGGAGAATGTTAGAACAATTGATATTGATTTCTATACCTTTATTGTATGTCTTAACTTGCGGGGCAAACTTGTTGCTCACCCTTGCTATAAATAAAACATTTCAGCTAGGAACGAAGAGGCCAGCGGGTCAAAGAAGAACAAAGGCAAAGGCAAAATGCTGGAGTAGTTATAATGAACATTATTAATATTATGTTGTATTGTAAACCCTTTTTGTTTATCTAAGGGGTATGTATGTAATTTTAAGGTTAGAAAACCTGGGACTTATGTATTAACAACTTATGTTAATGAGTTATGTATTACTATTTCTATATGAATGGGTAGTTAAATGTTATTATAATGTAGATCGTGAACACCAAACTCGGGGGTCAGGTAACCCGGATTTGGGGGTGTCACAAGAACCATTGGGGCAACCCATGGGGTGACCCATGGGCATGTGGGCAGGCCACTTGGGCACCAAGTAAGGGTGGTGGCCAAGTTAACTTGGTGGCTAAGTTGAAGAGGAGGTCGGAATTGTGACTTTAGGGGCAAAATGACTATTTTGCCCCTAGCTTTGGTTTTCTATAAATAGAAACCTAGAATTTCATTTTCTAGGATTTTTGAAAATCCTACACTTGAGAGAGATAGAGAGAGCTCGGTTGGGAGAGGAAGAGGAAGAGCGTGAGCATGAATGCTCAGATCAAAAGTGATCGTGAAATAGAAAAGCTAGCGAATCGTCCGCTTTGTATAACGGAAGAGAAATAAAGAAGAACGGTAATCCAAACACTAGTTTCTTCTAAATTTTCTTTAAGTTTTTATGTTCAAAAACATAACTTAATGAAGATAAGAAGTAGATTAAGTTATAAAAGATTTCATATGGTTGATATCGTAAGAAAATGAAGAAATAAGAATTAGAAATTTATTTTATAAATTTCTTAAGGAAGTATAAGATTCGTAAGGATTTTGAGCAATGCGAATGAATCTTATGATTGAGTAGGCTAAATAAGTAAGGAATGGTGTTCTATAACATCAAATTCCAAGAAAAAGTGAAATCGTAATCCAAAATATCGATTAAAATGAAGAACGAACGAAGAACGCAAAGAACATGAAGAACGTTGTTGATGGACAAATTTAAAACCATCGTAGTGTAATTGTTGTTGATGGACAAGTTTAAAACCATCGCGTATAAGTTAGTTGCTTATTACTTGGTTAGGAATGGTAGAAACGTTCACGAAGAACGGATTAAAGCAAAGCTATAACGAAGTTATGGCAAAAATTTTGTAAAAGAAGAACAAAAATTTGAAAGTTAGTAAATGAACCCGAACGTGTAGGGTTTCATAAGAATGTAAGAGAACGTATAAAACGTGAGTCGTGGACACAAGAACAAACGAATTCTGAGTTCGGATGACCGAATTACGGACGAACGAGCGAAGAACGTTAAAAGCGTAAAAATGAATGAAGGGTTAAGATTAAGCCAAATGAATGGCATGTTAACGGATTCATAATGAAGTTCTGTCTAAGGCATATTAAAGTACGTAAGATAAGGAAGAGAATGGCTTTGGAATGACCTCGTTCCAAGTTATAACGAAGAAGTTATGAGATCGTAATGTACGCGTCTCAAACTTAATGAAAGACATAGAAATTTTTCTAGGGTTTAGTACGGCCAGGCCAGTCATCAGCATTTGAAAGCTTTGAGAAGTGAAGGCCATGCTAAATCACGATCTCGATGCTCGAAATTGTAATTAATTATTAAGTTGCAATACGAGAGATAACAAAGGACTTCAGCAGCGCAGGCGCCACCGAAGAAAAGAGAGAGAGAAGTAGGTCGGCGCACGTGAACGAAAGGAAGGAAGGGCAGCGCCGTTAACGCGGCGGCAAAGCAATACCCATAAATGAGATTTGTAGTTCTCAGTTACTGGAAGATGTGCAAGAAATAAGTATGAACATGTAGTTCACTAATGTAAAACTTAATCAAGTGTATTAAACCTTTAATGAAGGTTGAACAGAAAGATTAAACGAGATTAAAAGAAGGTGAACGCGTGTTACGTAACCGATGTCTGGGGACCGTAGTCGAGATAAACGAACACGAGGGATTGATATGATTGTGATTCCTTAGACGTTGAGTAACGAGGGTAATGTATAACATTTAGATGTTCTGTTATGGTAAGTTATGATGAATGTAAAGCGTATAGACGCTGTGAACGCAACGTTGTTGTGAAGAACGATTGGTCTTAGCATACAATGATCTGTATGGCTTCGACATTAAGAAAAAACCAAGAACATGGGGTTCAGGGGATGGATAATAATTGAAAGTAATTAAAACCTTGAGTAAAGGTTGAATGAGAGGTTAAGAGACAAGCAACGTGAACGTTGAATACGTAAACGATCCTCGTAAATCGTATTCACGTTGGACGAACATTCTAAGTATACCCTGGTGGTATGACATAGACGTTGACGAAGGTAGTACGTATAATATGAATTGTTGAGAAAGCCGTAACGAACGGTAATAAGATTAATGAAAGCCGAATGTGATTCGGATAAGAATGAGTCCTGAGGTATGGCAATTGCTTGCTAGAAAGCCATAAGGAATAAGAAATTGACTTAACGAACATTATAATTTAATAGTTCATATAAGTTAAGAGAAATTTAGGTTGTGGTACAATCGTAACCTTTGATGGTTGACATATGGGAGCTGGGCTAAACAATTCCTTCAGAGAGCAAAGGTATATACAAAATTGGCAACCGATCTAACTCACTGTGTGGGCAGTGTAGATGAGACAGGAACTTGTTTGTTGGTTGTTTGTGGGAAACCACTCAGAGTACCATATGAACTACTATTAGAGAAGCGATGTGTGCTGAGTCCTAGAGAAGAATAAGAAGAAGATAAGAATGTAAATCATTAAAGATGATGAACATTTTGAGTAAGACATCTCCGTATGTCATGAAACGGTAAACCGGTAATGAAAGTTAGTTGCGTAAAATTATATTGTAAGAACGCAAACCTTAAGAAGTAAAGTTAAGTAAACCAATGCGTAAGTCAAGTATATGACTAATTGGTGTATTTGTTATTTCTTATGTGTTATAGGGATTGGAATGAGCGATTCAAACGCGTAAGTCGTATCATGTGCATAAGGCAAGTTTAAGTTAACTTCATTCATATTTTAAATGAATGCTAGTTTCTTAAACTTCTTAGATGTTGAACTTGAGAAGTTCTGTCTATGTGCGAATGTACGATATTTGTACAAGGTGGTAGTATGTATGAGGCCTTGTGCCACAATGTGAAGACTTCGGTGTTTCTATGAGATGAATTATTCTTTATTTGAACTGTTCAATAAAAGAAAGTTCTGTTTATACATGAACCATTATTGTTAAGTCTGTGCTATTGATTCTAGCCAGACAGAATGTGCATGAAAGAGAGTAGAGAATGAAAGTATTTCAAAGTGCATGTAACTAATGTTTTAAGATGATAGGAATCAAGGCTATTCCTATTATTCAAGCTGCTTCGTAACCTTTGTTCGGTTATTGAAGTCTGAAAAGAATGTTTAAATTCTCGAAGTTGTTTGTTCAAATGTTATAACTTGCTGGGCAATTGAATGCTCACACTTGCTTTAAATGAAAAACATTTTCAGCGAACGATGTTAGAAGAACTTAAGGATCCCGTATAGATCAAGCTGACGGTATTCTGATGAAGTGCCATTCAGAATGTGAATGAGCGAGAAGATCAAGTGAAGAATTGTAATGTAAAAAGATGAGAATTAAACTATAGAATAGTTTAATGAACGATTATGTATCCTTGGTGGCGGATAAAAGTCACTCGTGCAAGATGTAAAGAATAATGTAATTATCATTATTTGTATTGAGGAAGGTTATAAGGTTTTTGAACCTAGGAATTCAGAATGTATGTTATTATATTTCAGTATATAATGATGTATGTTGGATGAATGATGTACTCGTGACGTCCGGAATTCGGGTGTGAAGATAGACCGGATTTTGGGTCGTTACAAGTTGGTATCAGAGCTGATAGGTCATAAACCTTAGGTATGAGTACCTAGGACTATAATCGTAAAGAGAAGGATAAGAAGATCACCACATGATTATAGTAAATCGTAGTAACAGATGAGCTATTAAACGATGAATGATTTATAGCTAATGCTATGAATGAATGATACTACGAAGTAGTACGGGAAGAAGAACTCAAATTGAGTTATAAAGGATAGTATACGAATTAAAGAAAATTCGTATTAAGTAAAGAGAAAGTTAGAAGTTGTAAGATTTCAATTGAGGACTCATGTGATGGCTGAGTTGTATGAATCTTTGTATGGGCAAAGGTTTGTGCTTGGTGTAACAACCACTCAGTTTAATATAGTGATAATCATTGAAATTGGTCGCGCTATTAAGATGTATATGACGAGAAGGTGAATCTTTTCTCATGTATATACTTGATAGGTAGAGAATGATAAGATAGGTGCGAGTTCTTGAAACTCATACTTATAAAAAGTTTGTGACTCATAGTTATATGCCATGTTTCTAAGCCCTAAGCATATGGATAGTCCTTGATTTGTTCTTGGATTACATATTACGAAGATAAGTTCTTCAACACATATTGTTGTGAAAGTTCCTAAACACATAAAATGTGGTAAGTTGATGAACTATACTAAGGTATAGGAATGCTTAGACTGAAAGTAAGTATTTTCAGTAGACTTAGCATTGAAGGTGCTAGAGAAGATTAAGTATTGCCGTAACTAAGACAATGAAGGAGGATGGAGAATAGGATATTCCAAGTCGTCTAGCTATGCTAGATTTCAAAATTTCTTGAAATCGTGCTAATGTGCGCATTCTTGAAAAGGAAAGAGTTGGTTCAACTTTTGGAACCAATGAATTTTAAAAGAACTATTCTTTGTATGTCTATGCTAATTGTTTCAGCTAGTCAGAAATTGATTTGAAATATCAAAATGAATTTTTATATCATCAGTGCATTTGATGCAAATATGGTAAAAGGATGGAGTTATTAATACAATTAAACCTGGTGTTGGATTTGATCTTAGGATCAATAACCCGCTATGGTATGATGCATAATGATGAAGTCATAAACTGACGAAGTCCTCAACGTACTGTGAAAAGTGCGGTATCATGACGTCATAAAACGTTTTGATGTATTGCGAAAGAATTTAAAGAAGTAGTCGATGTCAATTGATTTGACTAGACGAATGTTTCAAGTTGATGTCCAACTTATTGGTATGGTCTAACCTACTTGATTTGGCTTAGATGAATGGTATGTCATGATTAAAAGAAAATTCGAGCTTTCTTTGAAGAGCTATGCCAAACCAAATTGTTTTGGTGGGGAATCTAATGAGTAAGTCTGAGGTGAACATACTCCGAAATGGGGTTATACGATGGGTTGATCACCTACGTATGGAAGAGGTAGTTTACCTTCTTCGTGATTGTAAATTGACCATGGAAAGAAAGGTTACGGTGTCACGTTGTTTAACCTAGTAAGAGTTCATGGTCAATTTGACCCCTCAGCAAAAGTATGAAATATTTTAAAGGAATCTTTATATTCCTCGTTATTCCTTTCACTTCATGATTCTTGATAAGTTATGAAGGGTAGGAAATGTTTGAAAGATAATAACTTCTTTAAAGAGAAGTTGAGAAGAAGAGTAAGTTAAAATTTCGAGGATGAAATTCTGTGAAGAAGGGGTGAATGTGATGACCCGGGTATGGGTATGGTTTGAAGAAATTCTGAGGACGGAATTTTTATAAGGGGGGAAGGATGTGACAACCCGAAAATCCAGATTGTCCATAAATTAAGATTTAAAGAATTAGTTATTAATAAAATGAATTTTTATTAATACTATTCTGTGCTATGCGTTTATTAATCGTTTTATAACCTAGAATGATTATTAATCGGGAGGATTCTGGCTACGAGCTAGATTGAACGAGTAAGAATTTTCAAGACGAAAATAAAAAATTTTCGTGAACAAAATTTTTTCGGGAAAAAAGACGAAATAGGCACTATTCACCCGTTTCTGCTCGGAGATTTATTTTGAAATTCTGAGAATTTATTGATTACGTAAAATGTTGAGACGTGATGGAATATTCAATAATATTTCAGTTATGGCAAAACGAAGTTTTTATCATGGACTCAAAAACCCCAAGGGTTAGGAAAAGTGAGTTCATGAATGTAATGAGTACGATATAATAACTAGGGTTATTATGCGTGAGAAATCTGAGTATGATACTGAGTTATTATACGAGTATAGAAAGAAGAATAATAGTACGACGTATAATACGTAACATCGCATTTGAGTTAAATACTGAAGAGATTACGAGAATACGAAAAAAAGAATGCGTAGAATACGATTAGTCTTAATGGACTTTGTGTTCATGGACTTTGTAGAATCCAATTGGACTTAGATTATGTCAAGCCCAATGATTTGTGAAATCAAGCCCAAGTTAGGCCCAATAAGAATTAGGGTTAAGGCCCAAACCAAGAAAAGAAAGCGCGGATCGAACCGATGGGTAAACGGATGGGTAAGAACCATTGGGGCAACCCATGGGGTGACCCATGGGCATTGGGTCGGCCACTTGGCCACCAAGTAAGGGTGGTGGCCAAGTTAACTTGGTGGCTAAGTTGAAGAGGAGGTGGGAATAGTGACTTTAGGGGCGAAATGACTATTTTGCCCCTAGCTTTGGTTTTCTATAAATAGAAACCTAGAATTTTATTTTCTATGGTTTTTGAAAATCCTACACTTGAGAGAGATAGAGAGAGCTCGGTTGGGAGGGGAAGAGGAAGAGCGTGAGCATGAATGCTCGGATCAAAAGTGATCGTGAAATATAAAAGCTAGCGAATCGTCGGCTTTGTATAACGGAAGAGAAATAAAGAAGAACGGTAATCCGAACACTATTTTCTTCTAAATTTTCTTTAAGTTTTTATGTTCAAAAAAATAACTTAATGAAGATAAGAAGTAGATTAATTTATAAAAGATTTTATATGGTTGAAATCGTAAGAAAATGAAGAAATAAGAATTAGAAATTTATTTTATAAATTTCTTAAAGAAGTATAAGATTCGTAAGGATTTTGAGAGATCCAAATGAATCTTATGATTGAGTAGGCTAAATAAGTAAGGAATGGTGTTCTATAACATCAAATTCCAAGAAAAAGAATCGTAATCCAAAATATCGATTAAAATGAAGAACGAACGAAGAACGTGAAGAATACGAAGAACGTTGTTGACGGACAAATTTAAAACCATGGTAGTGTAATTGTTGTTGATGGACAAGTTTAAAACTATCGCGTATAAGTTAGTTGCTTATTGCTTGGTTAGGAACGGTAGAAACGTTCATGAAGAACGGATTAAAACTAAGCTATAACGAAGTTATGACGAAAATTTTGTAAAAGAAGAACGAAAATTTGAAAGTTAGTAAATGAACCCGAATGTGTAGGGTTTCATAAGAATGTAAGAGAACGTATAAAATGTGAGTCGTGGACTCAAGAACGAACGAATTTTGGGTTTGGATAACCAAATTACGGATGAACGAGCGAAGAACATTAAAAGAATAAAAATGAATGAAGGGTTATGATTAATCCAATTGAATGACATGTTAACGGATTCAGAATGAAGTTCTGCTTGAGGAATATTAAAGTATATAAAGAGAATGGCTTTGGAACGACCTCGTTTCGACTTATAACGAAGAAGTTATGAGATCGTAATGTACGCGTCTCAAACTTAATGAACGACTTAGAAATTTTTCTAGGGTTTAGGCTCGGCGCCGCAGCGCCGGCTGAGCTTTGAGAAGTGGCAACGCAGCGCGATCTCGGGCCTCAGCTGCTGTTAATTGGCGCCACAGTGTGAGAGATAACAAAGGACTTGGTGCCGTAGTGCCAGCTCGAGAAGAGAGGAGAGAGAAGTGCGTCGTCGCAAAGGCGAGAAGAAAGGAAGGAACGCAATGGCAGAAGCGCAAGCAGCGAGCAATGCCCAGAAATGAGATTTGTAGTTCTGAGTTACTGGAGGATGTGCAAGAAATAAGTATGAACATGCAGTTCACTAATGTAACACTTAATCAAGTGTATTAAACCTTTAATGAAGGTTGAACAGAAAGATTAAACGAGATTAAAAGAAGGTGAACGCGAGTTACGTAACCGATGTCTGGGGATCATATTTGCGATAAACAAACGTGAGGGATTGATATGATTATGATTCCTTAGACGTTGAGTAACGAGGGTAATGAATAACATTTCGATGTTATGTTATGGTAAGGTAAGATGAATTTAAAACGTATAGACGCTGTGAACGCAACGTTGTTGCGGAGAACGATCGGTCTTAGCATACAATGATCTGTATGGCTTTGACATTAAGAAAGAACCAAGAACATGGGGTTCAGAGGATGGATAATAATTGAAAGTAATTAAAACCTTGAGTAAAGGTTGAATGAGAGGTTAAGAGACAAGCAACGTGAACGTTGAATACGTAAATGATCCTCGTAAATCGTATTCACATTGGACGAACATTCTAAGTATACCCTGGTGGTATGACATAGACGTTGACGAAGGTAGTACGTAAAATATGAATTATTGAGAAAGCCGTAACGAACGGTAATAAGATTAATGAAATCTGAATGTGATTCGGATAAGAATGAGTCCTGAGGTATGGCAATTGCTTGCCAGAAAGCCATAAGGAATAAGAAATTGACTTAACGAACATTATAATTTAATAGTTCGTATAAGTTAAGAGAAATTTAGGTTGTGGTACAATCGTAACCTTTGATGGTTGACATATGGGAGCTGGGCTAAACAATTCCTTCAGAGAGCGAAGGTATATTAAAAACTGGCAACCGATCTAACTCACTGTGTGAGCAGTGTAGACGAGACGGGAACTTATTTGTTGGTTGTTTGTGGGAAACCACTCAGAGTACCATATGAACTATTAGCAGATAAGCGATATGTGCTGAGTCCTAGAGAAGAATAAGAAGAAGATAAGAATTTAAATCATCAAAGATGATGAACGTTTTGAGTAAGACATCTCCGTATGTCATGAAACCGTAAACCGGTAATGAAAGTTAGTCGCGTAAAATTATATTGTAAGAACGCGAACCTTAAGAAGTAAAGTTAAGTAAACCAATGCGTAAGTCAAGTATATGACTAATTGGTGTATTTGTTATTTCCTTATGTGTTATAGGGATTGGAATGAGCGATTCAAAAGTAAGTAAGTCGTAGTCGTAAGAAGGCAAGTTTCGTAACTTCATTCATATTTTAAATGAATGCTAGTTTCTTAAACTTCTTAGATGTTGAACTTGAGAAGTTCTGTCTATGTGCGAATGTACGATATTTGTACAAGGTGGTAGTATGTATGAGGCCTTGTGCCACAATGTGAACACTTCGATGTTTCTATGAGATGAATTGTTCTATGTTTGAACTATTCAATAAAAGAATTATTTGTTTATACATGAACCATTATTGTTAAGTCTGTGCTATTGATTCTAGCCAGACAGAATGTGCATGAAAGAGAGTAGAGAATGAAAGTATTTGAAAGTACATGTAACTAATGTTTTAAGATGATAGGAATCAAGGCTATTCCTATTATTCAAGCTTCTTAGTAACCTTTGTTCGATTATTGAAGTCTGAAAAGAATGTTTAAATTCTTGAAGTTGTTTGTTCAACTGTTATAACTTGTTGGGCAATTGAATACTCATACTTGCTTTACATGAAAAACATTTTCAGCGAACGATAATAGAAGAACTTAAGGATCCCGTATAGATCAAGCTGACGGTATTCCGATGAACTGCCATTTAGAATGTGAATGAGGGAGAAGATCAAGTGAAGATCGTAATGTAGAAAGATGAGAATTAAACTATAGAATAGTTTAATGAACGATTATGTATCCTTGGTGGCGGATAAAAGTCACTCGTGCAAGATGTAAAGAGTAATGTAATTATCATTATTTGTATTAAGGAAGGTTATAAGGTTTTTGAACCTGGGAATTCAGAATGTAGTTATTATATTTCAGTATATAATGATGTATGTTGGATGAATGATGTACTCATGACGTACGGAATCCGGGTGTGAAGATAGACTGGATTTCGGGTCGTTACAATCGCAACTATTAGTATGTCGAGTCTGTCCCGACTCTATGGAATAACAAGAAACTTTCAGCTTGAAATCCTTATGAGCACTCTTATGGATGTAAGACATCCGTGCTATCTTTCGGTCCTTTTCCCCCAGTTTCTTACGAATCTCTACTACCTCGTTCATATAATACCTAGCCTTATTTATCATGAGCACATTCTCATCATGCTCTGACTCAAAATCTGCTTCTGCAGACTCATTCGCTTCGTAAAGAGCACTAATCTCTTCATTCTGATTCTGTAGAACTGTACCCAGTTCCACATTCCTGTCAAGAGCTGCCAGATACAATGCTCTCATTACATCTGGAGGTGATGACTCTTGTATAAGTACCACCGTATTAACTGATGTTACATCCATTTCTTCATCCTCATCGTTCACCATACTAAGGTATGATGCTATATCCGTTTCTCCCTCAGAGTAGTTCTCCTCATAAAAGTACTCCACTGGCTCCGACTCCTCGAAAATCACTAATGGTACCTCCGCCACTGGCATGGGTACAGGCTCTACTCTGTTAACCATTTCTTCGCTAACCACGAGTATGTCTCTATACATCAAGCAATCGATCGACATCCTAGAATAACACATAACATGTTGATTAGTATATGGCACACAATAGTATAAGCACAAATCACATTTAATTTATTTAGGGTTACTTTCCATCTTTTAAATCTTTCGATATTGAGTTTCCTCAATACCGTACTGACTCATTCAACTTAAGTAAAGCTCGAGTTTACTTCCTTCAAGCTTTTCCTTCCTTAATGAGGTTATTATCCTAAGGTTCTTCCCCCTTAAGTTTTATAACCTAATGATTTGATACCAACCTGTGACGCCCCCAAATCTGGGTCTCTTCCAACGCGACATATGGTGTTACACGGTGCTACAATTCCCACAAACATTCAATTGAAATGCCTTAAAACAACGAATATGTCTTATAAATATTCCAAAATAATACTACCATTCTCTAGGTTCTATATAATCGTTACATGTGTTCTTGTCATAATATCAAATATTATCATTACAATCCTATACTATTACATAGGAAATCTATAAGTTCGCCTTAACCTTCCCTTTATCCTTGCTGAATTCTTTGGTCCGTTCAGTCTTAGCTGCGTTCAAATGGTTCAAGCAAGAGTGAGTATAACTAGCTCAGCAAGTACAACAATTTCATTTAAACAACATGTTGAACATAGGAATCGTATATGTTTAATAACTGGATAATAGTTACGAAGTATTATCGATAATTCAAAATAACACTTCTTTTCCTTCAAAACGTTTTACAATGAATATCATTCATTAAACATATAACTTGGTCCAAGACCTTGAGCATTTCATACTTTATTTGAAAAGGACATCCCAACACTAAGTCCGTAAGTCCGGCATAGATTATGAGCACTTCTAGGTGATCAGCCTATAGTACTCTATGTTGATCAACACTACATTCTTTAAACGTATGTACGTTTAAGTTTTGGCAACCTCGCGCGCCCATCGAATAATCGATGAAAAATACATTTGTTTATTCATACTCAGGCTTACCTTGAATCCGTACCAAACAATTGACATAGGATAGCGTTATCAATTCTATATGGAAAGACTTATAAAGAAATCAATCAATCTTTTAAGAATAGTCTAGCCAAGTTAAAACTGGCATCGACCCTTTTGTAAAACAATTCATGTGTCTCATAACATGAATCACTGAAAACCTGGCTAACACGAAGGTTAGACAAGCGATAAGAAAAACTTGCCTTCAGCGTCTGCTACAGTAAAATTACTTCCCCTTTGAGTCTTTACAGTCTCTACAACAGATAACCACATAACATACCACATTAGGTCATAAATGAACATACATGGTTCCTACTAAATCTTACCCTTTTTCTCAATCTAATCATGTAGTGATTTGTTATTATTGGTTCCAGCTTGCAATCGTTCTTTTACATTGTTCTTACCAACTTATTTCTTTTCTATAACTTAATTGAAATTATTTCATTAATACAACTTGGTTCGAGTTAATCATCCTTCCTCACGGCTTACTATCGTCCTTACATTATTAATCAAAACTCGATCGTCATTTGGTGAAGTGCCAACATTAAATTCCATTCACGGTTTACTTAATTACCATTTACGTTCTTCATTTAATTTATTCTTTCTTTTAACCTCTAGTGTATTATTTAAGGATTACACATTTTAAACAATGTAATTTTAGGTGTTAGTTCATTAATAACCAATCAGCTTCGTTCTATCTTCATAAGCCTTCATTACTGTACAAAACCCTAGTGTTGGCGTTGTTGCGCCAACTTCTCTTCTCTATGCCACGATGCGGCGCGAGTCAACAATTTCTAAAACACGGCCTTGGAGCTCATGGCCATGATGCCTAGATCATTCTTGTCGTATACATTTTGAGACTTCGATAGCTCACAACCATTCTGGGCTACAGCTGCCACATACTTTTGCCTCGACCTGGCATATGTACAATACTCAAACAATGTAAAAATTTTACAGTTAACTTTTTATGTGAGATTTTTGGGCTCATAAGTTCTTCTTTATAAGTCCGAATTGACTCGTTAAATTGCTGTTAGTTCACAAATTACATGTTCTACGTATCCATGCAAGAATTTTACAATTTCGAATCTGTTAACTCAAAATTTACCTTTTAGTTCATTTTAACAAAAATGATAAACGTTCGTGAACGTTCAACGCTCGTTTCTTCGTTCTAAGTCAAAATTTTGTCATTTTTGAGTCCCCAACTCTATAATGCCAAATAAGACTAAACTCCATCGAAAAACAACATTTTTGAACTCAATATCAAAATTCGACTTCCATTCCGAGAATTTCACGAACAACGTGCTTAATATACATATATCATTAACTTATATTCATTATAAGTTCTTACTTGTTCTTTGTAAGTTTATAACTTACAAAAATATAAACTACTTATGATTTCTTTTAAATGACTTATCAAGATTTTAATCTTTTAACCACCATCTTTTCTTCTTATTATCATACCACTTCATTATTATAAACATAAGACAAGTTCCTACAAGCTCTTCCTTGGTTCACAACTTATATATGAACAATGTGCTTATTCACGGATTATTAAGACTTAAGTCCTTAGATTACTCATTCTTATCATTTCTTAGCATACAAATCCAACCACTACTCACTTCTCTAACCATGGAAGAGAAAAAGAATCATGGTTTAAGTTCTTACTCTTGAAGATCACTTGTCTAATCCTTGTTCTTCTTCTTGCTTTTTGAAATATAAAATCTAGCTTTTCTAGCTTTTTCTCTCTAACCAATAAGCTATAAGTTGTTGGTGTTTTTGAACAAGGAACAAATGAGCTAGCAAGCTTCCTATTTATAGGAATCACAAAGTGAGGGTAGTTTAGACATTATGTTAGGTTTGTAATATTCATGAATGCAATCAAATTGCATAAAAGTACGGAAACGTGTAAAAATCAGAGTTTAAAAATTTTACAAACCATATACCCGGATCACCCTTTATGCATAATTATTAATTAAACGAAAAGATAAAGAATAAAATCATACCCTTGAAGATCGAGCTTCCTCAGGTACAAGTTCACCTCCAAATCTTTTCGCGTTCAACTTGAATCCACCGGGTTTGGTTCCTTCCTTTGATCAACGTTAGCCACCCATATGTTTGGCCTCTAGAGGTGATCCACCAAGGAAAAATAAAGATTCAAGAAGAAGGGGTATTGGCTCAACCCTAGTTTTCTATCTCTATAAAAAGGGCGTACTCTCCAACTAATTGGAATTATTACGTACTAGTAAAAGTCAAAAACCCCGTCACCCATAATAAGACTCCTCTTATTTATAGATGTGGGCAACTCACCTTAACAATTAAGGAATTGGGTTTTATTTAATTAATTAAATTCTTTTAATTAATTAAGCTCCTTAAACTTATTAAGGATAATTAATTAAACTCCTTTAACTAATTTTCCCTCCTAATCCTATTAGGAATAAATGAGAGTACTTATATTAAATTAATTCCTAAACTCTTTTAGAAATTAAAATAATAATAATTGTAATAATATTAATAAGACTCCTCTTATTAATTTATATTTAATATTTCTAAAATATTAAATAATAAATATTAAGCTATTTAATTTATTCTATCATCATAGATTAAATTAAATATACATAACATATTATTACGATTATGCCATTAACTTCTTAAATAATTATTCTTCCTTTTATGGTGCGACCCTTTAGGTTCTCCATATTAAGCTAGGTTGTGAATAAATCAATTAGAACAATTCTAATCTTATTAAAATAAATAAATTAAACAATTAATTTATTTAAATAAATAATATTTATTCTACAATAGGGATAAGCCTCCCTAGCGATCAACGACTTTCCGGATAATATAGATTTCAACATTAATCATAAAAGAACCTTTGAGTAAATAGTTACCGATAATTCAATCCTTCCACCATACAATGATCCCAATTAAAATATAAGACATGGAATTATTGTCAAGTCTTATTTTATTTAATTATATGTATTTCGATCCTTAAATGCATAACTCAAATAATGCAAATTAGAAACTCCTTTCTAATTTCATTCGCTTTCGCCAAGGACTACTGGGTTGTCATTTATCGAATCACATAGACATTTCTCTTCTTTTATTAGAAGTGGTAGATTCTTTATTGATCATACATTATCTCCATGTACAACTTATTATACCCAAGCATACCCTTTGATATACCCTAAGGGTCTTAAGGAATAAGTCAAAGTATAACTTATCATACACAAGATACTATGATGATCTCAATGAAAGTATTATGCATACAAGCCAATCATGAATGATGATAAAGCATATACTGTGTAATCAATCTTATTTATTTATTAATAAAAGAATTATTTATTAAAGGCATTTATTATCTACATGGTGCTGTTTTAATAATATGTGATAAACCCATAGTTTTAAGCAACGCTTTTAAAATAATGATGATGATCATTCTAATGAGATCTAAATTCTTAGAAAGCTTAAAACTAAAATAGTTCCCAATCATTGAATTACTAAATTGGGGATTAGTGAATCTGGATAGATTGGTACATACGTTGCTTGCTCATTGGATGAGGATGATTGATCTCATGATCATTTGTGTGGAGACACTAAAGCAAGTATGTAGGTGCTTATTAGAGAATAAGTTCAATCGAACGTGACTCGCTAAGGAATACTTAATGGAGTTTTACTTACTGTCAATAGAATTTCAGTAGTGATAGTAGTACAAATGATCCTTAGACTTGAGATCATCATAGTATCTTATATATAATGAATTACACTTTGACTTATTCCTTAAGACTCTTAGAGTATATCAAAGGTATGCTTGGGTGTAATAAGTTATATATGAAGATAATGAATGATCAATAAAGAATCTACCACTTCTAGTAAAAGGAGAAATGTCCTATGTGATTCGATAAATGACAATCCAGAATCCTTGGTTAAGGTGGAATGAAATTAGAAAGTAGTTTCTAATTTGCATTCATTAGGAGTTGTTCATTTAGGAATCGAAATACATATAATTAAATAAAATAAGACTTGATAAAGAATTCCATGTCTTATATTTAATTGGGACATCAGATGGTGAAAGGATTGAATTATACGGTAACTATTTACTCAAAGGTTCTTTTATGATTAATGTTGAAATCTATATTATCCGAAAAGTCGTTGATCGCTAGGGAGGCTTATCCCTATTGTAGAATAAATATTATTTATTTAAATAAATTATTTGTTTAATTTATTTATTTAAATGAGATTAGAATTGTTTCTAATTGATTTATTCACAACCGGTTTAATATGGAGAACCTAAAGGGTCACACCATAAATGGAAGAATAATTATTTAAGAAGTTAATGGCATAATTGTAATAATATGTTAGTATATTTAATTTAATCTATGGTGATAGAATAATAAATTAAATAGCTTAATATTTATTATTTAATATTTTAGAAATATTAAATATAAATTAATAAGAGGAGTCTTATTAATATTATTACAATTATTATTATTTTAATTTCTAAAAGGTTTAGGAATTAATTTAATATAAGTACTCTCATTTATTCCTAATTGGATTAGGAAAGAAAATTAGTTAAAGGAGTTTAATTAATTACCCCTAATAGGATTAGGGGAGCCCATTTAATTAAAAGAGTTTAATTAAATAAATAATACCTTATTTTAATTAAAATATAGGTTACATGATATCTTTATAAGAGGAGTCTTATATTAGATATCTAATATACGTAATTCCAAGAGTTGGAGAGTACACCCTTTTCTTATACAAGATAGGAAAAACTAGGGTTTGAGCCAAATCCTTCTTCTTGAAAAATTCCTCTTCCTTGGTGGATCACCTATAGAGGCCATACACTTGGGTGGCTTACATTAATCAAAGGAAGGAATCTACCAGGAGATTCAAGGAGATCGCGAGAAGTAGGAGGTGTGAACGCACCTAGGAAGCTCGTTTTACAATGGTATGATTTCATAATTTCTTATTCTTCGTTTAATTAATAATATGCATAAAGGATGATCCGGGTAATTGGTTTGTGAAAAATTTTAAAATCTGATTTTATCTCGCTTCCGCTATTTTTGCAATTTGATTGCTACTTTGATTTTCACAAAACCTTTCAGTGGTATCATGAGCCAAACTTTATGCGAATTATTAATTATTTTGATTCCATATATGTATGGGTATGTATTTTGAATAATTTATTGGGCATAATTTGTTGTATAAAATTATTATTTTATGAAAAAAAAGGGGTTTTCGGAATCATTTTTTTTATCTGCTGGACGGTTATATAAAAAAAAAATGGCCGAACTGCTTTGCAACCAAAACCCGGACTGCATCAAAACCACCCTTGTACACGGAAAGAAGAAGGACCAGATTGATTATGCAGTGTTGTCCACGTGACCATGCCCTTAAAAAAAAAAAAAAGAAGAAGGGGCCCGTGGCAGTTATGTTATTATTATATATATAATAATAATTAGCACTTGCTTGGTCAAATTTAATTTGTAGCCATCACGTTGACCGAGGTCATGTAGCAAAAGCAAGGTGCTGGAGTTTTTTTTTTTTTTTTTAAAAGAGAAGGAGGAGCCGGACTTTTATTATATATATATATATAATTGTTATATATATATATATATATTAATTTTAATAATTTTATAATTAAAATAAAAGAGTTTATTTTAATCTTGAAATTGGATTTCATGCAACATAAAATTGCCCATTAAATGATACTTATATATATATGGAATGATTTAATTTATTGATACATATGATGATATGTATGTTAATAAATGGGATTGATTATGGACAATTGACCAATATGATTGGATTTATTTTAGTTGTATGTTTGAATGAATGGGTTTTATTAAATGGGGTCTACGTACCTCGTCTTTTCTGGTTTTCTTCTTGATGTAAATTCTATCTCTCTCCTATGTACTTCCCCTTGACTGTTGATCAAGGTTTCTATTTAAATTAAATTGTTTAATGAAATAGGATTAGTTAGAATTTTTTTGAAGAACCGGAGATCAAGGAGCGCTTGAAGACCCGTTTGTAATGGAGCCCGGGTTGAAAAGTAATAGTTATATTTAAATGTTTATTCTTTGCACCCTAGGGTTTGACCTTTTGGTTCACTTGGTGGCTCTAGTGAACCAAACTAGAATAAAAGTCCATAATCAATCCAGGTAGAATATAGTATTCTATATGTGCATGCTAGTATTATAAATATTATATATTATGCAAACATGCTTCGCATGTTTAATAATATGACGCGTATTTTATATATATATTTGCATGTATGCTAAACAAGATGAGACAAATAATAACAAATCCTCAAAGTTTTTTATTAAGTCTTAAGCGTTCAAAGATATTTAGAATATCGAACGTAAGCCTTTCTAGCATGATAAAATTAATAGAGTATTAAATATTTAATATGAGTTTGTTGTGTCACCACAAGGCAAGTATTAAGTATTTAAGATGTTAATTTATCACATTTGATGCTTATAAAGAAAATTGAACAATATTGTTTTGTTGTGTCACCACAAGGGCGATATATTTTCTTTTTGAATATATGGAAGTGCTAGGTTGGACTTAACTTAGATAATTTTGATTCGGATGTGCCACCACTTGATCAAAATAATCCAAGAGGCAAAACATAAGGAGTTACATGTTGATGTAATTGACAAGGAGTTGTCTACCTATTTATTTATATATAGTTTGTTGTGTCACCACAAGGCTATATATATTTGAAATGGGATCCTTATTCTCACTAGCAAAAACTTTAATTAGATTTTGCCGAACTATATAAATGAGGGTAATATAGTTTGAAGAAAATAGTGGGAGATACCAATATAAAATAAGACCTAATTTATTTTGGTAATTAATAAATGAATGTTTGCTAAAATATTGTCTTTTTACATGCAGAATTTTGAAAATGTCACATTCACTAATTTCATTGCGAAGCATACTTGATGCTAACAAACCGACCTGGGACCAGAACTACACTTGATTTGGTTAAGGAATCGAGAATTGTTCTCCTTCTTTGAAAAGATTTCTTATGTCCTAAATTAGCCTGCATACTGCAAAAGTTGCAGAGACAGCCTCTGAGGAAGAGATTGCTACTTTTAAACAGTGGCAAGATGATGCATCTGTGGCTCAATGCATCATGCTCGCATCCATGAGTAACGAGCTTCAACGTCAGCATGAAAACATGGATGCTCCTACTATGCTACTGCACCTTGGAGAGTTGTATGGTGAGCAAAGTAGGACTGCTAGATATAAAATATCTAAGAAGCTCTTCCGATCTCGGATGACCGAGGGCACTGCCGTTGAGACTCATGTCCTAAAGATGATCAATCTGATTGAACGTCTTGGACAGCTTGGGTTCGTCATGGATGGGGAGTTGAGTCAAGATTTAGTCTTGCAGTCACTCCCAGACACCTTCTCACAATTTGTTGTGAATTTTCACATGAACAAGTTGGATGTCAGCTTGCCTGAATTACTTAACATGTTGAAAACTGCTGAAGGTCACTTCCCATCCAAGAAGAACCATGTCTTACTGGTGGATGATTCTTCCAAGAAAAGGAAGAGGCCCAAGGTATCTTCTGAAAAGAAGAAATCCAAGAAGGCTAAGGGAAAGGCGAAAGTGAAGGATCAAAAGAAACCTGATCCACTAGCAAAGGAATTTGCTTCCATTGCAATAAAGTAAAGTCTTTGGAAGAGGAGGCGCAAGGATTATCTCATGAACAAAAGCGTAAGAAGCTTGAGAAGCTTCAATCCTAATCAAGGTTTGTTTATGATTGAAATTAATTTTTTGAAAGTCAATCTTCTACTTGGGTATTGGATCTGGGATGTGGTTCTCACATATATAATAATGTGCGAGGGACCGGTCAAGTAGAAAGCTAAGCAAGGATGAGGTTGTCCTACAGTGGGAAATGGAGCAAAGGGTTGCATTAGGCATGTGAGGGACTTATTGTTTAAGACCGCTTACTGCAAGTTCATTAATTTAAATAATTATTATTTTGTTCCAAATATCATTAGAAACATTATTTCTATCTCGTATTGGATATGGATGGTTTTAATATTATAATAAAGAACAACGGTTGTTCTATTTATAATGATAATGTTTTATATGGTGTTGGTAATTTGCGAAATGGACTTTATATACTTGACTTGCATGAAAATATATTTCAAATTGAACAAACTAATAAAAGGAAAAGAGATGATGTTAATTATACCTTCATGTGTACTTTGTAGACTCTCATCATATTAATGAAACAAGATTATCCAAGTTGTATAAAGATGGGCTCCTAGAGCTATCGATTATGAATCATATCCAACCTGTGAATCTTGTCTCATGGGTAAATGACTAAATCTCCTTTTAGTGGAAAAGGAGAAAGAGTTTCTGAGTTGTTAGCGTTGGTACACAGATGTATATGGACCTATGACAAATAATCGCACGAGGAGGGTACTCTTATTTTACTACATTCATCGATTGCGACCACTCAAGATTTGGATATGTGTATTTAATGAAATACAAATCAATCATTTGAAAAGTTCAAAGAGTTCAGAAGTGAAGTTGAGAAGCAAATGGTAAGAGTATTAAGATTCTTCGATCCGATCGAGGAGGAGAATACTTAAGTGGTGAGTTTCTCAATTGTCTCAAAGAAAATGGTATAATCTCACAATGGACTCCACCAGAACGCCTCTGGATGAATGGTGTATCTGAAAGGAGAAATCGAACATTGTTGGACATGGTTCGATCTATGATGAGTTTTACTGACCTTCCGGTTTCCTTCGGGGATATGCCCTAGAATTCCTACCAAGATACCTACTTAACAAGGTACCTACAAAATCCGTCCCCAAGACCCCATATATGAGTTATGGATGTGGAGGAAACCAAATCTTAAGCATGTTAAGACTTGGGGTTGTCCAAACTTATGTCAAAAAGTTTGAAAGCGATAAGTCGCACACTAGATCCGACAAATGTAGATTTGTAGGATACCCTAAAGAAACATCGGTATTATTTCTATCATCCAACTGATCAAAAGGTGTTTTGTTGCGAAAAACATGCCGCCTTCTTGGAAAAGGAGTTTATCCTTGAAGGGGTCGGTGGGAGTAAGATATATCTTGAAGAGGTTCAAGAACCACAAAATACTACAGATCAAAGTGAGGTACCTAACCAAGTAGAGATTCTTCATGTACCACACCCTATTTCAGAATCTGAAGAGTACCAAAGATACGGTCGGTATGGACTTGTCATAGAAGATGACAATGAGGTAACGATCATAGATGATGATGATCCATTGAATTACTGAGCAAGGCTATGAGTAGTAAAGACTCGGAGAAGTGGCAAGAAGCCATGAAATCGAGATGGACTCCATGTATGAGAACCAAGTATGGACTTTGGTCTCACCACGAAGGCATTAAGCCTATTGGGTGTAAATGGGTCTTTAAAAGAAAGATGGAGCGAGTGATGAGAAGGTAGAGACCTATAAGGCCCGATTGGTTGCAAAAGGTTTCAAACAAAGACAAGGAGTTGACTATGACGAAACCTTCTCACCAAGAGTAATGCTCAAGTCCATTCGGATTTTGCTTTGCGATTGCGACTTACCATGACTATGAAATCTGGCGAGATGGGACGTGAAAACGGCCTTCCTCAATGGGAAACTTGAGGAGGATGTGTATATGACACAACCGAGGGATTTGTTTCAAAGGTTGGAACAAATCAAGTCTCATGAAACTGCAACGATCCATTTATGGATCAAAGCAAGCTTCTCGTAAGTGGAACATCCGTTTTGATGAGACAATCAAAAGGTTTGATTTTATCAAAATGAGGATGAACCATGTGTACAAGAAGGTTAGTGGGAGCGCTATTTCATTCCTTGTATTATATGTTGATGATATATTACCGATAGGGAATGATATTCTATCTTATCGCAAACAATTAAAATCAAGTTATCTAAACTATTCTCCATGAAGGACTTGGGAGAAGCATCCTATATTTTGGGGATAAAGATCTATAGAGATAGATCTAATAGGATGCTTGGCTTATCCCAAGGAACGTACATTAACTTGATGCTAAAAAGGTTTAGCATGGAAGATTCCAAAAGAGGTCTCATGCCGATGAGCCATGGAATACATCTCTCCAAGAAACAAGCCCCAAAGACACCTGAGGAGAGAAACCGTATGAGTAAGATTCCTTATGCTTCAGCAATAGGATCTATCATGTACGGATGATATATACTAGACCAGATTTCGCTCATGCACTTAGTGTAACAAGCGATATCGATCGAATCCGGGAGAAGAACACTTTGGAAGGCGGTGAAAATATCCTAAAGTACTTAAGAAGAACTAAGGATGTATTTCTTGTCTCACGGTGGGTCCGAATTAAAACTAGAAGGCTTCACGGACTCAAGTTTTCAAAGCAGACCAAGATGATGAAGAACCGTTTCGGTATGTGTTTACCTTAAGCGGTGGCGCGATGAGTTGGAAAAGTTCCAAGCAAAGAAACGATTCTTGATTCAAATGATGAGGCAAAGTACATAGTCGCAAGTGAAGTCGCAAAGGAAGTCGTTTGGATGAAGAAGTTCATTACCAAACTTGGTGTGGTTCCTAGCATTAAAGGACCCAAGTGCCTTTATTCGTGACAACACTGGAGCATTATGCAAGCTAAGGAACCTGTGTCTCATCGTAAATCCAAACACGTGTGTCATGGCGATTTCATTTGATCGGAGAGATCATTGAAAGAGAGGCGTCACCACCGGGCGTGTGGACTCTTAAGACAATATGCGAGATCCATTTACTAAAGCGTTAACACAACAAAAGCGGTTTGATCGTCACTTAGAGAAGATGGGTATGAGATACCACGGCGATTGGCTTTAGTGCAAGTGAGAGATTGAAAGTATTATGCATACAAGCCAATCATGAATGATGATAAAGCATATACTGTGTAATCAATCTTATTTATTTATTAATAAAAGAATTATTTATTAAAGGCATTTATTATCTACATGGTCTTTGTTTTAATAATATGTGATAAACCCATAGTTTTAAGCAACGCTTTTAAAATAATGATGATGATCATTCTAATGAGATCTAAATTCTTAGAAAACTTAAAACTAAAATAGTTCCCAATCATTGGATTACTAAATTGGGGATTAGTGAATCCAGGATAGATTGGTACACACGTTGCTTGCTCATTGGATGAGGATGATTGATCTCATGATCATTTGTGTGGGAGACACTAAAGCAAGTATGTAGATGCTTATTAGAGAATAAGTTCATCTTTGAACATTGACTCGCTAAGGAATACCTAATGGAGTTTTACTTACCGTCAATAGGAATTCACAGAGTGATAGTAATACAAATGATCCTTAGACTTGAGATCATCATAGTATCTTATATATAATGAATTACACTTTGACTTATTCCTTAAGACTCTTAGAGTATATCAAAGGGTATGCTTGGGTGTAATAAGTTATATATGAAGATAATGAATGATCAATAAAGAATCTACCACTTCTAGTAAAAGGAGAAATGTCCTATGTGATTCGATAAATGACAATCCAGAATCCTTGGCGAGGTGGAATGAAATTAGAAAGTAGTTTCTAATTTGCATTCATTAGGAGTTATTCATTTAGGAATCGAAATACATATAATTAAATAAAATAAGACTTGACAATAATTCCATGTCTTATATTTAATTGGGACATTGTATGGTGGAAGGATTGAATTGTACGGTAACTATTTACTCAAAGGTTCTTTTATGATTAATGTTGAAATCTATATTATCCGAAAAGTCGTTGATCGCTAGGGAGGCTTATCCCCTATTGTAGAATAAATATTATTTATTTAAATAAATTATTTGTTTAATTTATTTATTTAAATGAGATTAGAATTGTTCTAATTGATTTATTCACAATAGGTTTAATATGGAGAACCTAAAGGGTCACACCATAAAAGGAAGAATAATTATTTAAGAAGTTAATGGCATAATTATAATAATATGTTAAGTATATTTAATTTAATCTATGGTGATAGAATAAATTAAATAGCTTAATATTTATTATTTAATATTTTAGAAATATTAAATATAAATTAATAAGAGGAGTCTTATTAATATTATTACAATTATTATTATTTTAATTTCTAAAAGGTTTAGGAATTAATTTAATATATAAGTACTCTCATTTATTCCTAATTGGATTAGGAAAGAAAATTAGTTAAAGGAGTTTAATTAATTACCCCTAATAGGATTAGGGAGCCCATTTAATTAAAAGAGTTTAATTAAATAAATAATACCTTATTTTAATTAAAATAGGGTTACATGATATCTTTATAAGAGGAGTCTTATATTAGATATCTAATATACGTAATTCTAAGAGTTGGAGAGTACACCCCTTTTCTTATACAGATAGGAAAAACTAGGGTTTGAGCCAAATCCCTTCTTCTTGAAAAATTCCTCTTCCTTGGTGGATCACCTATAGAGGCCATACACTTGGGTGGCTTACATTAATCAAAGGAAGGAATCTACCCGGAGATTCAAGGAGATCGCGGAGAAGTAGGAGGTGAACTCGTACCTGAGGAAGCTCGTTTCTACAAGAGTATGATTTCATAATTTCTTATTCTTCGTTTAATTAATAATATGCATAAAGGATGATCCGGGTAATTGGTTTGTGAAAAATTTTAAAATCTGATTTTATCTCGCTTCCGCTATTTTTGCAATTTGATTACTACTTTGATTTTCACAAAAACCCAACACTCAAGTCCAAGGATTACTTGTACTACTATCACTATAGGAATTCCTATTGACAGGCAAGTAAAACTCCATTAGGTATTCCTTAGCGAGCCACGTTCAGTGAACTTATTCTCTAATAAGCACCTACATACTTGCTTTAGTGTCTCCACACAAATGATTATGAGATCAATCATCCTCATCCAATGATCAAGTTAACGATGTACCCAATCTATCCGGATTCACTAATCCCCAATTTAGTAATCCAATGATTGGGAACTATTTTAGTTTTAAGCTTTCTAAGAATTTAGATCTCATTAGAATGATCATCATCATTATTCTAAAAGCATTGCTTAAAACTATGGGTTTATCACATATTATAAAATAGCATCATGTAGATAATTAAAAGCCTTTAATAAATTAATACTTTTTATTAATAAATGAATAAGATTGTTACAAAGTATATGCTTTATCATCAAACATGATTGGCTTGTGTGCATACTACTATCAATCTCCCACTTGCACTAAAGCCAATCGTCATGGTATCCCATACTCTTCTTCTCTAAGTGACGATTATCCTGCTGTTGGATAAGCTTCAGTAAATGGATATGTAATGTTGTTCATGAGAGTCCACTATCTCTATAGTTATTTCCCATCTTTCAATGATTCTAATAATCAAATGAAAGTGCCACAACACATGTTTAGATCCAAGATGAGACTTAGGAACTATTCCTAGTTCTGTAATGAACTTTTAATCCAAACAATCTACTTGCAGCTTCATTTATAGCTATATACTTTATCTTTATCACTAAACCAAAGAACTCTTTCTTTGTTTGGAACCTTTTCAATTCATCGCACCAATTATTCAAGGTAACCTTTTACCTTAAAGTGGATTTTTCGTCGTCTTGGTCTGTCTCGAAAAACTTGAGTCTTAAGCCCTCTAGTTTTAATTAAGACCCACCATGTATATGATCACATCCTTAGTCTTTGGTCAAGCACTTTAAGATGTTTTTCAGCGACTCATAGTGAACTTCTCCATAATAAAGACCGATCAACATCGTGTCTTGTACATTTCATTGCATACATGATTGTCACTCATGCGACCTCTCTTTTCGAGAGTGCGTGGGGACAATTAAGAGAGATACACTCCATAGCTCATCGACATGAGACATCTCTTGAGTTTGCCATGCTAAAGCGACTTTAGCATCAAATGAATATATCGTTCCTTGGGTTAAGTCGAGCATCCTCTTAAATCTATCTATATTGATTTATATCCCCAATTAAGATACTCTTCCAAATCATTCATGGAGGAATGTTTAGACAACTTTATCTTTACTGATTGTAGCATTGGTATGTAATTTCTCATCCGTAGTGTATCAACATATAATACTAGAAATTTCACGATGCTCCCACTAACCCTTTTGTACACACTAGAACTCTTACCTCATCGTATGTTACTCTAGATCATCATCTTCTATGATGCGTACCTCATCATCATCATCGATGATGAATCTATACCTCCTAGGTATCTTCGGTACTATTCCAGATTTACGATTCAGTTGTGGTATAATAGGTCTATCTACAGGTTCCTCTTATTTGACTTATAGTATTTTGTGGTTCTTGAACTCTTCAAGATCTATTATCCTCCCACTAGCCCCTTCAATAATAAACACATTTATCTTAGAAGGCAGCGTGTTTCGCAATAAACACCTTTTGCTAAGCAGGATTATAGAACATATACCCTAAACTTACTTTAGGATGTCCCACAAATCTACACTTGTCAAATCTTGTCCCAAGCTTATCCTTTGAAACCTTTTCACATAAGTTGGACAATCCCTTATCTTAACATACTTAAGATTAGGAATCCTCCCTATCCATAACTTTTATGGAGTCTTAGGGCCGGATTTTGAGGTTACCTTTTGTAGATATGCAGCCATTTCTAGGACATGACCCTAGAGGGATACTGAAATGTCGGTAAAATCATTATGGACCACACCATGTCCAACAAGGTACGAATTTTCCATTCAGATACATCAATCATTTATTGCATATCAGGATGTTTCTAGTATGAGAAAACCATTTGAGATGATCTAGAAACATATTGCTCAAGTATTTATTCCTTGATCTAATCAAAGAATCTTAATACATTGCCAATTTGTTTCACTTCTGAATTCTTTGAACCTTTCAAATAATTCACACTTGTATTTTTGCAAATACACACATTCAACTCTTTAAATGATCATCTCCTTTTCTTATACTAATTTGTTCAATGTGCAAAATTATTTTCATGTAAGTCAAGTATACAAAATTTATTAAGTAATATTCCAGTTCTATACAAAACATTATTATTATAAATAGAACAACAATTGTTCTTAATTATAATACCAAAGATTTCATTATCCAACAATAAAATGGAAATAATATTTTAACAAGAAATGGAATACAATAACAACTTATTGACTTAATAGATTTTCCCATATGCATTAACTAAACTATAAGTTTCTATGGCTAATGCAAAGAACCTTTGCTTCATTTTCCACACATAGGATTACTTATATTTGTTTAGCTTTCTACTTCGCTTGGTCCTTCATAAATCTATATTTATGATAACCAAAGTCGGTATCCAATACCCAAGTAGAACCTTGACTTAAAGAAAATTTATTTTAAATCATGAACAAATTTGTATTTATAAATAGAAACTTCACTAAGCTTCTTTGGTTAGCCTCGCAAGATGCTTCTCATGATTTCTTTCCGGTGTCCGTGCTTATAGCGGTGGAAGCAAGCTCCTTTGCTATCCGTATCAGTATTGTTCTTATTATCCTTTGTTTATGCCTTTCTATTTACCTTCTTTGAATCGTTCTTCCTTTTTGAAGATCCTTTGGCCCCTACCAGTAAGACTCGGTCTTTCTTGGTTGGAAAGTGACTCTCAACATTTTTTAACATGATAAGCAAATCAGCGAGGCTGATATCTAGCTTGTTTATATGAAAAATTCACAACAATTGTGAAAGGAGTCCGGGAGTGAGTGCAAGATCAAATCTTGGCTCAACTCTCCATCCATGACAAAACCAGTTGTCCTAATTGATCAATCAAATTGATTATGTTAAGAACTTTTTATGCATACTATAGTGCCATTGGCCATTCTAGATCGGAAGAGCTCCTTAGATATCCGATATCTATCGGCCCTACTTTCCTCACCATCAACTACTTGATGTGCGGGAATATAGTAGAAGCATCCATAGTTTCATCTTTTGTGTCAAGCTCGTTACTTTCATGGATGCGAGCATGATGCATTGAGCCAACTGTGCATCATCTTGCCACTTATTAAAAATAGCAATCTCTTCCTCGAGGCATTATGCGCAACCATTGCGAGGATAGGCGACAGGACATAAGATAGCTTTTCGACTATGAGAACTATTCTCAAATTCCTTAACCAATCCGTTTAATTCAGTCTGGTTAATTTAGCATTTAATATGCTTCTAAGTGATAGTAATTTTAGACATTGTAAAATTTTGTAAATGAATTTGTAATTAACAACATTTTAACATACATTCTTTTATTAATTACCAAAATAAATTAGGTCTTGTTTTAAATTGGTATCTCCCACTATTTTCTTCAAACTATATTACCCTCACTTATATAGTTCGGCAAAATCTAATTAAAGATTTGCTAGTGAGAATAAGGATCCCATTTCAAATGTATATAGCCTTGTGGTGACACAACAAACTATATATAAATAAATAGGTAGACAACTTTTGTCAATTACATCAACTATGCAACTCCTTTTCTTTTGCCTCTTAGATTATTTTGATCAAGTGGTGGCACATCAGAATCAAAATTATCGAAGTTAAGTCCAAACCTAGCACTCCATATATTCAAAAAGAAAAATATCATCCTTGTGGTGACACAACAAAACAATATTGTTCAATTTTTTTCTTTATAAGCGTCAAATGCGATAAATTAACATCTTAAATACTTAAAACTTGCCTTGTGGTGACACAACAAACTCATATTAAATATTTAATACTCTATTAATTTTATCATGCTAGAATGACGTTCGATATTCCAAATATCTTTGAACGCTTAGGACTTAATATAAAAATTGAGGGGTTTATTATTAATTTGTCTCATCTTGTTTAGCTCGCATGCACATATATATATAAAATACGCTAATATATTAATGAACATACGAAGCATGTTTGCATAATATATAATATATATAGTATAAGCATGCACATATAGAATACTATATTCTACTCGGATTGATTATGGACTTTTATTCTAGTTTGGTTCACTAGAGCCACCAAGTGAACCAAAAGGTCAAACCCTAGGGTGCAAGAAATAATATTTAAATATAACTATTACATTTAAACCCGGGCTCCATTACAAAACGGGTCTTCAAGCACACTCAGATCTTGATCTCCAATTCTTCAAAATTAATTCTAACTATTCCTATTACTGAAACTATTTATAATAAATAGAAACCTTGATCGTGATCAAGGAAAGTACATAGGAGGAGATAGAATTTACATTAAGGAAAAATTAGAGAAGGCGAAGGTACGTGAGACCCCATTTAATAAAACCCATACATTCATGCATCCAACTAAAATAAAATCCAATCATATTAATCAATAGTCCATAATCAATCCCATTTATATATCATACACATCACCATATGTATCAATAAATAACATTCATCTTATGAATAATAAACATTTAATATATATATTGATATCATTTAATGGGCAAATTTAGTTAGTATAAAATCTATTTTTGAATTAAAATAAACTCCTTTATTTTAATCCAAAATTAAATCAAAAATAAAACTATTTTATTTTAATTTATCCTATTTTGAATAAAATAAACTATTTTATTTTAATCAAAATTTTAATCAAAATAAACTCCTTTATTTTAATTAATTATGGAATCAATTCCATATATATAAAAATCTTTAATTAAAATAAACTCTTTTATTTTAATTAATTATGGAATCCAATTCCATGTAAAAAATCTTTTATTAAAGGAAACACGGATATTCTTTCCTATTCACAAATAAACTCCTTTATTTTGAATAATATGAAATCTTATTCCATATTTAAATAAACTCTTTTATTTAAGGAAATTAGGATTCTCTTTCCTATTCACAAATAAACTCTTTTATTTTGAATAATATGAAATCTTATTTCATATCTAAACAAACTCCTTTATTTAAGGAAAGATGGATTTACTTCCCTATTCACAAATAAACTCCTTTATTTTAGAAAATAAAATCCAATTTCAACTCCAATTAGTTATCATGGAATCCAATTCCAACTCTAATTAGTTAGCATGAAATTTAATTTTAAAATTAAAATAACCTTTATATTTTAATATTAAAATAAACCTTTTATTTTAAAATTAAAATAAACTTTTATTTTAATTATAGAATAATTTAGAATAATATATATATATAACTATTATATATATATAATATAAACCAATATATATATATATATATATAGTTAATATATTTAATATATATATATATATATATATATATATATATATATATATATCCAAACGTTCCTTTTAAAAAAAAATGATGATCCTGGCCACGTGGCCACCTATTTCCGTGAAGCACATGTATGTTCCCTTGGAACTTAACTCACGCCTTGATTTCCGTGAGTTATCTATATATATATATATAATCATTATATAATCATTAGCAATCATTACATAATCATTAGCAATCATTAGCCAATCTTCCCTTGATTTCCGTGCGCTGGAACTTTTTTTTTTTTGTTGTTTTCCGTGCAGCAAGCATATCATAATCCGTTCCTTCGTTGATTGAAATAGTCGAAAAAAAAAATAAGCATTTGATGATATGGCGACTTCAAAAAAAAAAATCGGCCTTTTTTTATTATTATTATTATAAATTTTATACAATAAAATTATGCCCAATTAAATTGTTCTAAACACATATCAATATACATATTAAATTAAAATAATTAATAATTCGCATAAAGGTTTGGCTCTGATGCCACTGTTAGGTTTGTAATATTCATGAACGCAATCAAATTGCATAAAAGTGCGGAAACGTGTAAAAATCAGAGTTTAAAAATTTTACAAACCATATACCCGGATCACCCTTTATGCATAATTATTAATTAAACGAAAAGATAAAGAATAAAATCATACCCTTGAAGATCGAGCTTCCTCAGGTACAAGTTCACCTCCAAATCTTTTCGCGTTCAACTTGAATCCACCGGGTTTGGTTCCATCCTTTGATCAACGTTAGCCACCCATATGTTTGGCCTCTAGAGGTGATCCACCAAGAAAAAATAAAGATTCAAGAAGAAGGGGTATTGGCTCAACCCTAATTTTTTATCTCTATAGAAAGGGCGTACTCTCCAACTAATTGGAATTATTATGTACTAGTAAAAGTCAACAACCCCGTCACCCATAATAAGACTCCTCTTATTTATAGATGTGGGCAACCCACCTTAACAATTAAGGAATTGAGTTTTATTTAATTAATTAAATTCTTTTAATTAATTAAGCTCCTTAAACTTATTAGGGATAATTAATTAAACTCCTTTAACTAATTTTCCCTCCTAATCCTATTAGGAATAAATGAGAGTACTTATATTAAATTAATTCCTAAACTCTTTTAGAAATTAAAATAATAATAATTGTAATAATATTAATAAGACTCCTCTTATTAATTTATATTTAATATTTCTAAAATATTAAATAATAAATATTAAGCTATTTAATTTATTCTATCATCACATATTAAATTAAATATACATAACATATTATTACGATTATTCCATTAACTTCTTAAATAATTATTCTTCCTTTTATGGTGTGACCCTTTAGGTTCTCCATATTAAATAGGTTGTGAATAAATCAATTAGAACAATTCTAATCTTATTAAAATAAATAAATTAAACAATTAATTAATTTAAATAAATAATATTTATTCTACAATAGGGATAAGCCCTCCTAGCGATTAACGACTTTCCGGATAATATAGATTTCAACATTAATCATAAAAGAACCTTTGAGTAAATAGTTACCATCTGATTCAATCCTTCCACCATACAATGTCCCAATTAAATATAAGACATGGAATTCTTTGTCAAGTTTTATTTTATTTAATTATATGTATTTCGATCCTTAAATGCACAACTCAAATAATGCAAATTAGAAACTCCTTTCTAATTTCATTCCGCTTTCGCCAAGGACTCTTTGGGTTGTCATTTATCGAATCACATAGGACATTTCTCTTCTTTTATTAGAAGTGGTAGATTCTTTATTGATCATACATTATCTCCATGTACAACTTATTATACCCAAGCATACCCTTTGATATACCCTAAGGGTCTTAAGGAATAAGTCAAAGTATAACTCATCATACACAAGATACTATGATGATCTCAAGTCCAAGGATTACTTGTACTACTATCACTATAGGAATTCCTATTGACATGCAAGTAAAACTCCGTTAGGTATTCCTTAGCGAGCCACGTTCAGTGAACTTATTCTCTAATAAGCACCTACATACTTGCTTTAGTGTCTCCACACAAATGATTATGAGATCAATCATCCTCATCCAATGAGCAAGCAACGTATGTACCAATCTATCCGGATTCACTAATCCCCAATTTAGTAATCCAATGATTGGGAACTATTTTAGTTTTAAGCTTTCTAAGAATTTAGATCTCATTAGAATGATCATCATCATTATTCTAAAAGCATTGCTTAAAACTATGGGTTTATCACATATTATAAAACAAAGATCGTGTAGATAATTAAAAAAGCCTTTAATAAATTAATACTTTTTATTAATAAATGAATAAGATTGTTACAAAGTATATGCTTTATCATCAAACATGATTGGCTTGTGTGCATTCTACTTTCACATTAAACCAATCCCACCTCCTTACTATTCCTAGCTGAAGCACTAAGTTAACTTGCTCCCCACAACACTTAGCCATTAAGTCTACTTGGTCATTAAGTCTACTTGGTTACCACACTTACTTAGCCATTAAGTATACTTGCTAATCACCTAGCTTATCCATTACTTGCTCATCACATTGGGTCATCCATGTGATCATGGGTTACCCCATGGATCAACCTTACTTTGGACTTTTAATTCAATTAATCTCATCTTATACTTTGGGCTTGCATTAATAAATCTTTGGGCTTTAACATTAGCTTTCATTGGGCTTGCACATTAATTTACTTTGAACTTTACAATAACCAATATTTGGGCTTTAGCATTAGTTTACATTGGGCTTAACTCAATCCCAATTAAACTATACACTTCTTACATAATTCTACAATTATAATTACATATAGCTTAAAGCCTTAGAACGTATTATATACGTATTAATCTCGTATTCAAACTCGTATACTTATTCAACATATACAACATAACATCATCCATATATACTCATATAATACCTCGTATCGTATTCGTAATCATTACCTCGTACAATACCTACGTATTATACGATTATTGCTTTAATACATTATACGCATTTTATTTCCTTCATGGAAATCACTTTCCCTAACCGTTAGGTTTTTAAGTCCGCAGGCGAAAAACTGCGTTTTCTATAACTAAAATATCATTGGATATTCCATCTCACCTCAATATTCTACCGTTACGTATTTCTTAGAAGTTCAAAAATAATCTCCGAGCAAAAATGCGTGAATAGTATTTTTCGAAAAGCTTTTATTTTTGTCTTGGAAATTCAAACACTTTAATTCTACCACATAGCCAAAATACTACGACGTTCTGATATGTCTAGGTCATAGAACATCCTTCAAATAGCTTACTCCAATAAATAATAAATTAAATTCATTTAATCCACATAATCAAATAAAAATTTAATTCTCATAAAATCTGATTTTTCTGGGGCGTTACAGCGTCTAGTCGTAGCTCAAGATAGGCAGAAGAAATATGCGCACTCGCATCGAGTGAATCGAGAGTTTGAAGTAGGCTCGTATGTGTTTCTAAAGGTATCTCCCTAGAAATGAAAGATACGCTTTGTAAAGAAGGGAAAGTTAAGTCCAAGGTTTATAGGACCTTTTGAGGTATTAAAACGGGTAGGGGAGGTAGTTTACATTGTAGCGTTACCTCTAGACCTAGAACGAATCCATAAAATGTTTTATGTATCTGTATTGCTTCTTTATAAGCCGTATTATAAGCATGCAATAGAATGTGAGCCTATTCATATCGAGAAGGACTTAACGTATGGAAGAACCACGATGCCGAAGAAGCAACATGGGAACTTGAAGAAAATATGAAAAAGAATTTTCCTCAGTTATTTGTTTAATTTAAGACGAGATTCTAGGGACAAAATCCTTATAAGGGGGGAAGGATGTAACGACCGAGAAATTCAGATTTATTGTAAAATAATTTTATTTAATTAAATAATAAATATAATTATATTATTGGTTATTATTATGTGTTAGCAAGTTGGATGATGTTCTATAACCTAATCCTATCGGAATGTCGTAGTATTTTAACTGCGTGAAGGAATTAAAGTGTTTAAATTTCTAAGATGAAAATAAAGGCTTTCCGAAAAAGTTTTTGAAAAACACTATTCACTGATTTCAGCTCGGGAATTATTTATGAATTTCTGAGAAATAAGTAATGATAGAATATCGAGGTGAGATGAATTATGTAATGATAATTTACGTATGGCAAAAACATTTTTTCGCCTGCGGGCTTAATTTGAGAACATTATGGAAAATAAATTGTTAACTAGTTAAAACAATGATCGTATAATACGTAGGTATTGTACGAGGTAATGAATATGAGTATAATATGAGTATGTGTGAATGATGGTATATCGTATATAATGAATGAGTATATGAGTGAGAATGCGAGAATAATACGTAGAGAATACATATTAAGGCTTTAAGCCATATATAATTGGACTTGTAAGATTGTGTAGGAAGTGTATAGTTTAATTGGGATTGTGATTAAGCTCAATATAAACTATTGTTAAAGCCCAAGTGTTTGTTAATGTAAAGTCCAAAGTGAATTAATGCAAGACCAAATTATGAGTTATGTTAATTAAACCTAAAACCCAACGTAAGGATCCAATGGGTAAACATGATCAATGGGGCAACCCATAGGTGATCTTGGTGCCCAAGCAAATGGATAAGTGTTGTGATGGCCAAACAAAGAGTGTGATGGCCAAGTTAACTTAGTGCTTAAGTATTGAATAGTAAGGAGATTGTTAAGGAGGTGGGATGTTTATTGATTAATATACCCTAACTTTAGCAATCCTATAAATAGAGGGAGAGTTGGATCATTTTTACACTTGTTCATTTCATCCAACAACTTTCAACTTATTTGTTAGAGAGAATAAGTAAGAATAAGCTAGACTTTCATTAGTAGAAAAGAAGAAGAACAAGCTTGATCATCAAGGGTAAAACTCTTATATCATTAATCTTCCAACTCTTCAATACTAGTTTGATAGAGAATTGTTGATTAGTTGACATGTAAGCTAAGAAGTGAAGAGAATTATTAATCAAAAGACTTAAACCTTAATAAGTTATGAACAAGTAACTTATACTTTTATAAGTTATGAACTTCTGAAGAACATGTAAGAACTTATCATATGTTTTCATGAATGAAGTTTTATGATAAGAAGAAGCAAGGTTGGTTGTTAGAAGACTAAAATCATCATAAATCATGTAAAGTGAAATCATAAGTTGATAAGTTGTGAACTAAAAAAGAATAAGTAAGAAACTTATCATGAATATAAGTTAATTAAATATGTATGTTAAGATGTTAATATCATGGAAAGAATCCATTTGAAATAATGAACAAATCATAAGTAACGAAGTTATGCCGGAATTAACACAATTAGACGATAATCGTCGAATTCATGAAATTGTCGAAATGGAAGTCAAATTTTGACATTAAGCTCGAAAACGTTAGTTTTTAAAGGGAACAAGTCTTATTTGACATTATAGAGTTGCGAACTTGAAAATGACTGAATTCCAACTTAGAACGAAGAAATGAGCGTTAAACGTTCACTAATGTTTATCGTTTTCGTTAAAAATGAACTCATAGGCGAATTTCGAGTTAACGAAGTCAAAAATGTAAAATTCTTGCATGAACACGTAGAGTATGTGATTTGTGAGCTAATGGCTTTTGAACGAGCCAATTCAGACTTAAAATGATCAAATTTGGTGTCTGAGAAGTTCGTTGTGTAAAACAAAACTGTCAACTGTCTAGTATGAGATGTGGGCAAGCGGCGCCATCATCCCAAGAAAAAAGGTAAGTAGCAGTTGTGTCACGGTGCCATGCCCAGAACTATTGGAGTTTCATATCACGGCGCGGCCATGAGAGCTAAGAGTGGCACCACAACGTCGGCTCCGGCCCTCAGCCACTAGAGAGTGGCGCCGCAACACAGCTTAATGAGAGGAAGCTGGCACCGCAGCGCCAGCCTTAGGGTTTGCACAATAATAAAGGTTTATGAATATGAAAAGAAAGGTAATTGGTTAGTAATTAACTAAAACATTATTAAACCTAAGGAAACATCCTTAAATGATGTTAAAGACCTTAAGTATTGCAACCGAAAGTCGAAGAAAGATTAATTGAATGTCAGTGATAAGTCGGAACCAGTAATAACAATCTAAAACATGATTAGATTGAGACGAAGGGTAAGATTCATTAGGAACCATGTATGTTTATTCATGACCTAATGTGCTACGTTATATGTTTATATATTGTAGAGACTCTAAAGACTTAAAGAGGAAGTATAATAACGGTAGTAAACGCTGAAGGCAAGTGTTCTAACCCTTGTCTATGTTCAATCTAGATGAGCTTTATGATTCATGTATTCTTACGCATAAATTGATGTATGATGAAGTCGAAGCCAATTATTTCTGGCTAGACTTAAAATGTTTTGGATTTCTTATAATCTATCAAAGTATTGTCAATGTTTTACCAAATTATGTTAGTGTGGTTTTTCAAATGAAGACTGAGTATGCTAAAATGTTTTGTCGTCAAACGACAGGCACGTGAGGTTGCCAAAACTTAAACGTACATACATTTAAAGAATGTAGTGTTGATCAACATAGAGTTCTATAGGCTGATCACCTAGATGTTCTCGTAAGTAATGTCGGACTTATGAACTTGGTGTCGGGTTGTCCTTTTCAAAGAAAGTATGAAATGATCATGGTCTTGGACCGGAATTGACGTTTTATCGAATATTATTCCTTGTGAAACGTTTTAAAGAAAAGTGAAGTGCTATTTTGAATTATCGATAGTACTTCATAACTATTGTTCATTTATTGAAGATATATGACTCCTATGTTTCAAGCATATTGTTAAATTAAATTTTCATACTTGTTGAGCTATTTATGCTAACTTTTGCTTAAACCATATGAATGCAGCTAAGACCGAACGAACCGAAGGATCCAGTAAAGATAAAGGAAAGGCTAAGGCAAATCGTTGAACTGTCTATGTAATAGTATAGGTTTAATGTTGTAATGTATTTGATATTATGACAAAGAACTTATGTATTGGTTATAAAGAAGTTGGGAAGGGAATATTGTTTGGAATATATATAAGAGATATTCGTTCTTTTGAGGAATTTCAATTGAATGTATGTGTGAACTATAGCACCGTGTAGCACCATATGTCGGGTTGGAAGATATCCGGATTTGGGGGCGTCACATGCGCTGCTACTAGATGCATTCGTATCAGATTGACTACGTCTGTTGTCTGCTGCACCAATTTGGGTCCTAGCATTCGGCATTCTCCCACTTCATCCCAACACAATGGTGTTCTGCACTTCCGTCTATATAAAGCTTCATAAGGCGACATGCCTATGCTCGCATGATAACTGTTGTTATACACAAACTCTACTAACGGTAGATGATCATCCCAACTACCCTTGAAATCCATGACACAATATCTCAATATATTGTATAGCGTCTGAATTATTCTCTCGCTCTGCCCATCAGTTTGTGGATGATAAGCCGTACTCAACTTCAGTTGTGTTCCCATATGTTCTTATAGACTCCTCCAAAAGTTTGATGTGAATCGTGGATCACGATCTGACACAATCGAAACTGGTACTCCATGTCTGGAAATAACTTCCTTAACATAAAGTTTAGCTAACTGGTCTAAGTTATACTTAACCCTTATTAGTAAAAAGTGAGCCAACTTCGTCAACCGGTCCACTATCACCCAAATCGCATCATACCCCTTCTGAGTAATTGGAAGTCCCACCACAAAGTCCATCATCATATGCTCCCACTTCCACTCAGGAATTTCCAAGGACTGCAACAAGCCACTTGATCTTTGATGTTCAACCTTAACTTTTTGACAAGTCAAGCACCTACTCATGTATTCTGCTATCTCCTCTTCATGTTCATTATCAAACCAAAAACTTTTTTTTGAAGGTCTTGATACATCTTGGTACTACCGGGATTATTACAACAATTGTCGTGAAAAATACAACAACATATCTTTGTGAGTTTGGATACAAATATATACCAATTGTGACTCATCCCAACCTTGGATAGCACGTCACAATGACACCTTACATAAAGGTATAGTCAAAAAGCTGTTTTAGAAATTAAAATCTTTGGGAAGTGCTCAAGGAAACCTTCGATACATGGGAAGCCCGTAAATACAGGTTATGATAGATATCATATGGCCACAGAATTATCCTTGGTTAACCCAATAGACCCCAAAGAAAAATGAGAAGATTACTATCATATTCTTCTCAATGGTGAGTCTTCTCTTGACATATCATTATCTCCACTGTCTCTAATTGAGAATTATACTTCAAACAAACACCAAGATCATATAGGTAGTGCGCGTAGATATACTTAGTAAGTGGATGTGCACAACCCTGTCTTATGATGACACGAGGTTGTATGTCATTAGACATCTTGTATGATAGTGGCAAAACACCCTTCCAACGTTGGGTTCGCCTCACTCTAGTTGATTCACTCAATATAACTACTAAATGATGACCACCGTTCTATTCCTCCGTTACCCTCGCTCGACCCAGCTACACTCTTATTACCTGAAAGGAATTGTGAAGCAAAAGGGTGAGCACAACTAGCTCAGTAAAGAATATCATGACTAAAGATAATTAAATTATCAATAGCCTTCATCAATAATAAATCAGAGATTTAGAACATATGGTAGATGATAAAAATTTCAACCATAGTTGCAGCGGAACGAGCAATCCATTAGAAGAGTTAAATGGACTATAAAGTCTATTATCTTCTCCATGTTAAAAATCCACCAACAATATTTTATCCCTGTAACATCAATCAACAATTCTGGTCCACAATCATATGAATAACTCATAATCATAATTGTAGTTCTAAATTTCTCTTCTCATCCAGGACGAAGATAATTTTCATCACCTATCTTTTTACGAAACATCAAAGATCATGGTTACACCAAATCACATTTCTGCTCATAATCATACTAATAACTTCATCTTTGCACTACTACCAAAGATATTCATTTGTATCACCGGGTTGGTCATGTTCATCTCAACACTGTTCATCTTTGCACTCATCGGCCAAAGATATTCAACAACATGTCATCTTTGCACTACGGGCCAAAGATATTCATCAACAATTCATTTTGCACCACACAGCCAAAGATATTCCTCAATAGTTTCATATTTGCACTCTGGCCAAATATATTCATCAATAGTTCATATTTGCACTACAAGCCAAATATATTCATCAACAGTTCATATTTGCACTACAGGGCCAAATATATTATTATCTCAAAGAAATATATAATCATTTCTGAATTTATATAAACAATAATTATAACCATGTTGATCATTTCACCTTTGCACTTAAGCTAAAGATATTCAATTATAAATTCAATGGTCACGATCATACCAGTCAACAATTCAACTTTGCACTACTGGCCAAAGAGAACCCATAGTCATGATCATACCAATAATCTACCCATCTTTACACTCAAGTCAAAGAGAAATTAATATCATCATTAGGGTTATAAAAATGTTATATATGATAATAAAAATAATATAATCAACATATAGATTTAATCTCAAGAGTAATATTCATAACTCAACTATAATTTGGTCAGAAAAAAAAAACCAATTTTGTCGTGAATAGTATCCGTGAATAGTAACTCGTGAATAGTAATATAGAATAGTAAATAGTAACTCGTGAATATGAATAGTAACTCATGAATAGTAAACCCGATTCAAAAAGGTAGAAATTCCACAATAAAATCCATACCAATATTTCGGTATAATGATATTGAAATAACATTTCTTAAACTTATAAACAATTTATTTTAATTGTTTACACTTTACTAAATAATGCATTTAATCATCCTAAAATTCCAAACTTATAAGATTTCATCACCAATAACCAAAACCCTAATCAAAAATCTGCATATACCTCATATATGATTCTCAAGCCATAAAATCATATTTTTCAATTTTCTTACTTCACATAACATATTTAATTCTTTTACTCATAACTAGACCATTTTCATGAAAAATACCAAATCAGTTCCAAAAAGATTTCTTTTCTGGGATTTAGCAGAATATAGTCCCATATTGAACATATATTTTTCTCAAAATTTTTAAAATTCATTTACTATTTTTCATATAGCCCAAACCGCCGAATATTTAGACATTTATCAGAAATTATACTCTTGTCAAAAAATTCCAAAATTTACAGAGTACACTGATATTATATAGATGTACTCCCAATACAAAATTTATCAATTTTGGAGTTAACCCACAAGGTGTTATAAGCGGTTACTTTTAAAATAGTATTTTTCCGTAAAATTCATAACTCTTAATCTATACATCCAAAAATCACAATTTTTGGACACAATTAATAAAACTCATCAAAATATCAATTCCAATATTTCCAGAATTTTCCGAAGGTCGGAAAAAGTACGAACTGGAAAACATAATAACCCTTAAAATCCCTTTACCTCAAAAAAGCAAAGATTTCGACTTGAATATCGGATATAATATTTGAAGCGAACTTGCGTCGTATAGCAACACTCAAGATATCTAAATACTAACAAAAATATGCTTGATAATATAGAGAGAGAAAACTTAAGTTTCTTGTGTGATTTTCAATTCTAACATAACCACCTATTTATAGGAAAATGCTAGAACGCCAAAGGAGACAAAAATAATAAAATATTATTATTTATTCTCATTCTTTCTACGCATGCTTTGAAAGCCATCAGCCCCTCAATTCTGAAAATTTTACCAGCCCACATGTTATTGACACCAACCAAAGTGGGTCCCACCCATAAATTTAATAAAAATTATTTTATTTTTTGAAACTTCAATAATTCATAGAAAAAAACCCGGTTACCAGAAAAATACGAATTTTATATCCATTCTGACTGAAATTGAATTCTCTACAACTTTGTAGCTTTGAGTTTTTCCAAATTCCAAACCAATAATATCTGAAATCCACAAACGGATGATTTTTAATACATCCACACAGACAAAATACTGATAAAACACATAAGCATTAATTCCTTCATTTTTATCCACATAAAAATAAATATATCCATCATTTATATCCACATAAAATAAATATTTCCTTATCATATAAATCAATAATTAATTATTCACAAATAATATATACGTAATCACAATAATGACAACAGGCGGTTTCCAAGAAAAAGGGGCTTTCAATAAGGATTTCTCCTTAATGGCGCGCAATTAGGTGACCAAACCTCTCCTTGACAGAACTTTCTAGACATTGCCAATAATGCTATCTAATAATATTATTCAATTAATATGAATTATTGATCTGATAATGGAAAATACTGTGCAGTGACAATTATTGAAACAACAATAATATAAAATATCAACGCAGCAATTATTAAACCAATAAAAATAAAATATTGAACAGTAATTACTGTAACAATTATTGAGTAGTGACTTCTTACGTAATCAATAATTTCAAAAATACTTTATGCAATACTGGTGTCTTTCTTGTGTAATAACGCGTATTACATCGTATTTTAACCACGGGTATTATTCAAAGCGTTAATACTTGAGTAACGATTACGCCGTTATTTATAAAAACTAAAATTTGTCATTTTCTTTATCCGACAGTTATCCGTTATGGGGCCCACAAATGGCTGTGCCGTCGTACGAATATTCCCCGACAGAAAGAATATTCCACGACCAAACGAATATTCCCCGACAACAATGAATATTTTATAACCACTTGTGTATTTTGAAAAAATTCATATATCACCCTTAACTTTAACCTTTTATCAATTTAACCATTTACTGAATAGTTATTATAAGAAAAATTGAATACTTTTATTTCATAAAATTCGGGGTCTTACAATCTCCCTCCTTATGAAATTTTGTCCCCGAAATTTACGTCCCTGGTATTTCAAAAAGTTGAGAATACCTTGCTTTCATTTCAGATTTTATCTCTCGGGTCATCATGATTTCTCCGTTGCTCATCTCCCGTGATAACTTCATTTGGGTTCCTCATTTGTTGCGAAGTCATGACAACCGCTATCCCTCGAACTACTCGGCTTTGACTTGTCTGGGGCAGCATTTGGTGTCATCACTACCGTTGGAATATACTTTTCTATAAGGCATATTCCACCCTCAACTACTTCGTCGTACTCCTGTTTCATGATCTGAATCATCAATTTTTGATCCATATCGAATTCAGGTTGACCGCTATGTACAGGGTAATTCAAAACTCGATGTTGGGTTCTCCCAATTGCTTTCCAAAAAGAGAAATTCATATCATTTATTTTAGCCTTCTTAGATCGGACATCTCTTTCCCCAATATCCACGAGTCGTGCGGCTTTTGCCCATGCATCACTTATTCTCACTCGTTCAGTTTTTTCTTCTTTCAGCTCAAATTTCATCTTTATCATCTTATACTCTGCCAAAGAATGCTTCTGTTCAAGCATCACATATCGGGTAACACAAGCTTGAATTGTTACATCCTTTTGCTCCACGACTGCCTATCATTCTTCAGCCTGCTCTTCTAACTCATGTATACAATTTTGTAATTTTACAATTTTGATCATATAATACCTCTAATAAATTCTCCTCGGGTACCTCTTCTTCCTCACTCTTAGTTGTTACCTCTGCGACCATCTCGGGTGCAACTATCAATTCTTCACTCACCACATGGATTTCTCTAATTCCTTCTTCGCCTGACATCACATTATCCTGGTTGGTGATTAGAGGTATCCCCACGGTCTCATTTACTCCATTGTTAACATTCTCGTGACCATTCTCAAATATCGCCATAAAACAAGGGTTAATTAAACAAATTAACATATCACATAATATCCCGATATTATGGTGACCAACAAATAAGCTTAGGTAGGACACACTAGCAAAGGATTTACTCATCTCTCCCTCCTAGTTATATTCCCGATCTCCGCCGAGAGACCATATCCCTAAGCTCGATACCAAATGTGACAACCCCAAAATAGGTCCATTCCATCCAACCCATTTTGAGTTGCCCAAAATACATGGTATGAGAAAACAACTACAACTTTATTACAACAATTGTCGTGCAAAAATACAACAACACATATGTTGTGAGTTTGGATACAAATATATACCAATTGTGACTCTCATCCCAACCTTGGATAAACGTCACAATGACACCTTACATAAAGGTATAGTCAAAAATTATTTTAGAAATTAGAATCTTTGGGAAGTGCTCAAGGAAACCTTTCGTACATGGGAGGCCGTGCGTGCTCAGGTTATGATATAGATATCATATGGCCACGTAATTATCCTTGGTTGACTAATAGACCCCAAAGAAAAACGAGAAGATTACTATCATATTCTTCCCAATGGTGAGTCTTCTCTTGACATATCATTATCTCCACTGTCTCTAATTGAGAATTATACTTCAAACAAACACCAAGATCATATAGGTAGTGCGCGTAGATATACTCAGTAAGTGGATGTGCACAACCCTGTCTTATGATGACACGAGGTTGTATGTCATTAGACATCTTGTATGATAGTGGCAAAACACCCTTTCAACGTTGGTTCGCCTCACCCCTAGTTGATTCACCAAATATAACTACTAAATGATGACCACCGTTCTATTTCCTCGTTACCTCTCGCTTTCGACCCATACTACACTCTTTATTACCGAAAGGAATTGTGAAGCAAAAGGGTGAGCACAACTAGCTTCGAGAAAGAATATATCATGACTAAGATAATTAAATTAAATTATCAATAGCCTTCATCAATAATAAATCAGAGATTTAGAACATATGGTAGATGATAAAATTTCAACCATAGTTGCAGCGGAACGAGCAATCCATTAGAAGAGTCAAATAGACTATAAAGTCTATTATCTTCTCCATGTTAAAAATCCACCAACAATATTTTATCCCTGTAACATCAATCAACAATTCTGGTCCACAATCATATGAATAACTCATAATCATAATTGTAGTTCTAAATTCCTCTTCTCATCCAGGACGAAGATAATTTTCATCACCTATCTTTACCTGAAACATCAAAGATCATGGTTACACCAAATCACATTTCCTATTCATAATCATACTAATAACTTCATCTTTGCACTACTGACTAAGAGATATTCATTTGTATCACCGGTTGGTCATGTTCATCTCAACACTGCTTCATCTTTGCACCTCATGGCCAAAGATATTCAACAACATGTCATCTTTTGCACCACGGGCCAAAGATATTCATCAACAATTCATCTTGCACACTACAGCCAAAGATATTCCTCAACAGATTCATATTTGCGCTCTGTGCCAAATATATTCATCAACAATTCATATTTGCACTAAATGCCAAATATATTCATCAATATTCATATTTGCACTACATGCGAAATATATTATTATCTCAAAGAAATATATAATCATTTCAGAATTTATATAAACAATAATTATAACCATGTTGATCATTTCACCTTTACACTTAAGCTAAAGATATTCAATTATAAATTCAATGGTCACGATCATACCAAATCAACAATTCAACTTTTGACTATCGCCAAAGAGAACCCATAGTCATGATCATACCAATAATCTACCCATCTTTACACTCAAGTCAAAGAGAAATTAATATCATCATTAAGGTTATAAAATGTTATATATGATAATAAAATAATATAATCAACATATAGATTTAATCTCAAGAGTAATATTCATAACTCAACTATAATTTGGTAGAAAAAGAAACCAATTTTTATCGTGAATAGTACCCGTGAATAGTAACTCATGAATAATAACTCATGAATAGTAACTCGTGAATAGTAACTCATGAATAGTAACTCGTGAATAGTAACTCATAAATAGTAAACCCGACTCAAAAAGGTAGAAATTCCACAATTAAATTCATACCAATATTTTGGTATAATGATACTGAAATAACATTTCTTAAACTTATAAACAATTTATTTTAATTGTTTACACTTTACTAAATAATGCATTTAATCATCTTAAAATTCCAAACTCATAAGATTTCATCACCAATAACCAAAACCCTCATCAAAAATCTGCATATACCTCATATATGATTCTCAAGCCATAAAATCATATTTTCAATTTTTTTACTTCACATAACATATTTAATTTTTTTACTCATAACTAGACCATTTTCATGAAAAATACCAAATTAGTTCAAAAATATTTCTTTTTTCCGGGATTTAGCGTAATATAGTCCCATATTGAACATATATTTTTCTCGAATTTTTAAAATTCATTTACTATTTTTCATATGGGCAAAACCGCTGAATATTTAGACATTTATCATAAATTGTACTCTTGTCCAAAAATTCCAAAATTTTGTAGAGTACAATCGATATTATATAGATGTACTCCCAATAAAAATTTCATCAATTTTGGAGTTAACCACAAGGAGTTATAAGCGGTTACTTTTAAAATAGTATTTTCCCGTAAAATTCATAACTCTTAATCTATACATCCAAAAATCACCATTTTGGACACAATCAATAAAACTCATCAAAATATCATTTCCAATTTTTCCAGAACTTTCTAAAGGTCGGAAGAAGTACGAACTGAAAAACATATTAACCCTTAAAATCTCTTACCTCAAAAAAAAAGGTATTTCGACTTGAATATCGGATATATATTTGAAGGAAACTTAAGTCGTCGTATAGCAACACTCAAGATATCTAAATACTAACAAAAATATGCTTGATAATATAGAGAGAAAACTTATGTTTTACGGTGTGATTTTCAATTCTAACATAAGCACCTATTTATAGGAAAATCTTTAGACGCGCTAAAGGAGACTAAAATAATAAAATATTATTATTTATTATATTCATTCTTTCTACGCATGCTTTGAAAGCCATCAGCCCTCAATTCTAAAAATTTCAAAAAGAATGACCCACATGTTATTGACACCAAACAAAGTGGGTCCCACCCATAAATTTAATAAAATTATTTTATTTTGAAAACTTCAATAATTCATAGAAAATAGCCCGGTTATCAGAAAAATACGAATTTTATATCCATTCGGACTAAAATCGAATTCTCTACAACTTTGTAGCTTTGAGTTTTTCCAAATTCCAAACCAAAATATCCGAAATCCACAAACGGATGATTTTTAATACCTCCACACCGACAAAATACTGATAAAACACCTCAGCATTAATTCCTTCATTTTTATCCACATAAAAATAAATATATCCATCATTTATATCCACATAAAATAAATATTTTCTTATCATATAAATCAATAATTAATTATTCATAAATAATATTACAGAATCACAATAATGACAAACGCAGCGGTTCAAGAAAGAGGGCGCTTTCCAATAAAGATTTATCCTTACTGGCGCGTAATTAGGTGACCAAATCTCTCCTTGACAGAACTTTCTAGACATTGCCAAAAATGCTATCTAATAATATTATTTAATTAACATGAATTATTGATCCGATAATGGAAAATATTGTGCAAATGACAATTATTGAAACAACAATAATATAAAATATCAACGCGCATCAATTATTGAACCAATAAAATAAAATATTGAACAAGAATTATCGTAACAATTATTGAGTAGTGCCTTTTTATATAAGAATCAATAATTTCAAAAATATTGTGCAATACTGGTGCTATCTTGCAATAATAACGCGACATCGTATTTTAACCACCGGGTATTCCAACAATGTTAATTCAGAACGATGACGCCAAGTTATTTATAAAAACTCAAATTTGTCATTTTCTTTATCGAGCAGGTTATCCGTTATGGGGCCCACAAATGGTCGTACTTGTGGTAAATGCGAATATTCCCAAACGTAAAGAATATTCCACGACCAAACGAATATTCCCACGACAACAATGAATATTTTATAACCACTTGTGTATTTTGAAAAAATTCATATATCACCCTTAACTTTAACCTTTTATCAATTTAACCATTTCTTGAATAGTTATTATAAGAAAAATTGAATACTTTTATTTCATAAAATTTGGGGTCTTACAATCTCCTCCTTATGAAATTTCGTCCCTCGAAATTTCGTCCACGGTATTTCAAAAGTTGAGAATACCTTGCTTTCATTTGATATTTATCTCCGGGTCATCATGATTTCTCCGTTGCTCATCTCTCGTGATAACTTCATTTGGGTTCCTCATTTGTTGCGAAGTCATGACAACCGCTATCCCTCGAACTACTCGGCTTTGACTTGTCTGGGGCAGCATTTGGTGTCATCACTACCGTTGGAATATACTTTTCTATAAGGCATATTCCACCCTCAACTGCCTCGTCGTACTCCTGTTTCATGATCTGAATCATCAATTTTTGATCCATATCGAATTCAGGTTGACCGCTATGTACAGGGTAATTCAAAACTCGATGTTGGGTTCTCCCAATTGCTTTCCAAAAAGAGAAATTCATATCATTTATTTTAGCCTTCTTAGATCGGACAACTCTTTCCCCAATATCCACGTGTCGTGCGGCTTTTGCCCATGCATCACTTATTCTCACTCGTTCAGTTTTTTCTTCTTTCAGCTCAAATTCCATCTTTATCATCTTATACTCTGCCAAAGAATGCTTCTGTTCAAGCATCACATATCGGGTAACACAAGCTTGAATTGTTACATCCTTTTGCTCCACGCATCGCTCGTCGTTCTTCACCGCTTCTTCTAACTCATGTATACAATTTTGTAATTTTACAATTTTGATCATATAATACCTCTAATAAATTCTCCTCGGGTACCTCTTCTTCCTCACTCTTAGTTGTTACCTCTGCGACCATCTCGGGTGCAACTATCAATTCTTCACTCACCACATGGATTTCTCTAATTCCTTCTTCGCCTGACATCACATTATCCTGGTTGGTGATTAGAGGTATCCCCACGGTCTCATTTACTCCATTGTTAACATTCTCAGCAGCCATTCTCAAATACTGCCATAAAACAAGGGTTAATTAAAGAAATTAACATATCACATAATATCCCGATATTATGACTGACCAACAAATAAGCTTAGGTAGGACACACTAGCGAAGGATTTACTCATCTCTCCCCTCCTAGTTATATTCCCCGATCTCCGCTAGAGAACATATCCCTAAGCTCTGATACCAAATGTGACAACCCCAAAATAGGTCCATTCCATCCAACAATTTTGAGTTGCCAAAATACATGGTACAGAAAACAACTAAACTTTATTACAACAATTGTCGTGCAAAATACAACAACACATATGCTGTGAATTTGGATACAAATATATACTAGCTGTGACTCTCATCCCAACCTTGGATAACACGTGACAATGACACCTTACATAAAGGTATAGTCAAAAATTATTTTAGAAATTAGAATCTTTGGGAAGTGCTCAAGGAAACTTTTGTACATGGGAGGCCATGCGTCTAGGTTATGATAGATATCATATGGCCACAGAATTATCCTTGGTTGACCCAATAGACCCCAAAGAAAAACGAGAAGATTACTATCATATTCTTCCCAATGGTGAGTCTTCTCTTGACATATCATTATCTCAACTGTCTCTAATTGAGAATTATACTTCAAATAAACACCAAGATCATATAGGTAGTGTGCGTAGATATACTCAGTAAGTGGATGTGCACAACCCTATCTTATGATGACACGAGGTTGTATGTCATTAGACATCTTGTATGATAGTGGAAAAACACCCTTCCAACGTTAGGTTCGCTTCACCCTAGTTGATTCACCAAATATAACTACTAAATGATGACCACCGTTCTATTCCCCTGTTACCCTCGCTCGACCCAGCTACACTCTTATTACCTGAAAGGAATTGTGAAGCAAAAGGGTGAGCACAACTAGCTCAGTAAAGAATATCATGACTAAAGATAATTAAATTATCAATAGCCTTCATCAATAATAAATCAGAGATTTAGAACATATGGTAGATGATAAAAATTTCAACTATAGTTGCAGTGGAACGAGCAATCCATTAGAAGAGTCAAATAGACTATAAAGTCTATTATCTTCTCCATGTTAAAAATCCACCAACAATATTTTGAAAGTAATATGCACACAAGCCAATCATGTTTGATGATAAAGCATATACTTTGTAACAATCTTATTCATTTATTAATAAAAAGTATTAATTTATTAAAGGCTTTTAATTATCTACATGATGCTGTTTTATAATATGTGATAAACCCATAGTTTTAAGCAATGCTTTTAGAATAATGATGATGATCATTCTAATGAGATATAAATTCTTAGAAAGCTTAAAACTAAAATAGTTCCCAATCATTAGATTACTAAATTGGGGATTAGTGAATCCGGATAGATTGGTACATATGTTGCTTGCTCATTGGATGAGGATGATTTATCTCATGATCATTTGTGTGGAGACACTAAAGCAAGTATGTAGGTGCTTATTAGAGAATAAGTTCATCGAAGCGTGGCTCGCTAAGGAATACCTAATGGAGTTTTATTTGCTCGTCAATAGGAATTCTGTAGTGATAGTAGTACAAGTAATCCTTGGACTTGAGATCATCATAGTATCTTATGTATGATGAGTTATACTTTGACTTATTCCTTAAGACCCTTAGGGTATATCAAAGGGTATGCTTGGGTATAATAAGTTATACATGGAGATAATGTATGATCAATAAAGAATCTACCACTTCTAATAAAAAAGAGAAATGTCCTATATGATTCGATAAATGACAACCCAAAGTAGTCCTTGGTTATAAGAGAATGAAATTAGAAAGGAGTTTCTAATTTGCATTATTTGTAATTGTTGTGCATTTAAGAGTCGAAATACATATAATTAAATAAAATAAGACTTGGCGGTAATTCCATGTCTTATATTTAATTGGGACATTGTATGGTGGAAGGATTGAATTATCAGTAATAACTATTTACTCAAAGGTTCTTTAATGATTAATGTTGAAATCTATATTATCCGGAAAGTCGTTGATCGCTAGGGGAGGCTTATCCCTATTGTAGAATAAATATTATTTATTTAAATAAATTAATTGTTTAATTTATTTATTTAAATAAGATTAGAATTGTTCTAATTGATTTATTCACTATAGGTTTAATATGGAGAACCTAAAGGGTCACACCATAAAAGGAAGAATAATTATTTAAGAAGTTAATGGCATAATCGTAATAATATGTTAAGTATATTTAATTTAATCTATGGTGATAGAATAAATTAAATAGCTTAATATTTATTATTTAATATTTTAGAAATATTAAATATAAATTAATAAGAGGAGTCTTATTAATATTATTACAATTATTATTATTTTAATTTCTAAAAGAGTTTAGGAATTAATTTAATATAAGTACTCTCATTTATTCCTAATAAGATTAGGAGGTTAAATTAATTAAAAGAGTTTAATTAATTATCCCTAATAAGATTAGGGAGCTTAATTAATTAAAAGAATTTAATTAATTAAATAAAACTCAATTCCTTAATTGTTAAGGTGGGTTGCCCACATCTATTAATAAGAGGAGTCTTATTATGGGTGTAGAGGGTTGTTGACTTTTTCAACATACGACATAATTCCAATTGTTGGGAGAGTACACCTTTTTCTATAGAGATAGAAAAACTAGGGTTTAGCCAACCACCCTTCTTCTTGAATTTTCATTTTCCTTGGTGGATCACCTCTAGAGGCCAAACATATAGGTGGCTAACGTTGATCAAAGGAAGGAACCAAACCCGGTGGATTCAAGTTGAACGCGAAAAGGATTGGAGGTGAACTTGTACCTGAGGAAGCTCGATCTTCAAGGGTCTGATTCTTATTCATCTTTTTCGTTTAATTAATAATTGTGCATAAAGGGTGATCCGGGTATATGGTTTGTAAAATTTTTTTAAACTCTGATTTTACACGCTTCCGCTAATTTATGCAATTTGATTGCGCACATGAATATTACAAACCTAACAGTGGCATCAGAGCCAAACCTTTATGCGAATTATTAATTGTTTTAATTTGATATGTATATTGATATGTGTTTAAAACAATTTAATTGGGCATAATTTTATTGTATAAAATTAAAATAAAAAAAAAAAAAAAGTAATCTAACCGCATTACGGCATTAATAAAAAAAAAAAAAAAAAAATCAAAGACGAAACTGGTGAGCATACATGATGGTCACGTTATTTCACGTGCTTGTTTTTATTATATGATTTTTTTTTTTTTATAAGTGGTAATTAAGTAAGAAATCAAATGATTTGTTAGAAAAAAATAAAATAAAAGGATCCGTGTTGTTACCAAGTTACCATATGTTTTATATTTTTTTTGAAAAAGTTAAGTGGCAATGCATGTTACTGTGTTTAAAAAAAAAAGAGCGGATATATATATATATATATATATATATATATATATATATATATATATTATGGGTATATATATATAATATATATTATTTAATATATATATATATATATATATATATTCTTAATTATTATATAATTAAAATAAAAGTTTATTTTAATTTTAAAATAAAAGGTTTATTTTAATATTAAAATATAAAGTTTTATTTTAATTTTAATAATTTTATAATTAAAATAAAAGGTTTATTTTAATCTTAAAATAAAAGGTTTATTTTAATATTAAAATAAAAGATTTATTTTAATTTTAAAATTAGAATTTCATGCTAACTAATTAGAGTTGGAATTGGATTCCATAATAACTAATTGGAGTTGAAATTGGATTTTATTTTTCCTAAAATAAAGGAGTTTATTTGTGAATAGGAAGTAAATCCATCTTTCCTTAAATAAAGGAGTTTGTTTAGATATGAAATAAGATTTCATATTATTCAAAATAAAAGAGTTTATTTGTGAATAGGAAAGAGAATCCTAATTTCCTTAAATAAAAGAGTTTATTTAAATATGGAATAAGATTTCATATTATTCAAAATAAAGGAGTTTATTTGTGAATAGGAAAGAATATCCGTGTTTCCTTTAATAAATTTTTTTTTTTACATGGAATTGGATTCATAATTAATTAAAATAAAAGAGTTTATTTTAATTAATTTTTTTTTATATATATATATGGAATTGGATTCCATAATTAATTAAAATAAAGGAGTTTATTTTGATTAAAATTTTGATTAAAATAAAATAGTTTATTTTATTCAAAATTGGATAAATTAAAATAAAATAGTTTTATTTTGATTTAAATTTGGATTAAAATAAAGGAGTTTATTTTGATTCAAAATTAGATTTTATACTAACTAAATTTGCTCATTAAATGATATCAATATATATTAAATGTTTATTATTCATAAGATGAATGTTATTTATTGATGCATATGGTGATGTGTATGATAATAAATGGGATTGATTATGGACTATTGACCAATGTGATTGGATTTTATTTTAGTTGGATGCATGAATGTATGGGTTTTATAAAATGGGGTCTGCAGTACCTCGCCTTCTCTAATTTTTCTTAATGTAAATTCTAACTCCTCCTATGTACTTCCCTCGGCTAGCGATCAAGGTTTCTATTTATTTTAAATAGTTTTGTAATAGGAATAGTTAGAATTAATTTTTTGAAGAATTAGAGATCAAGGAGCAAGGAGCTTGAAGACCCGTTTGTAATGGAGCCAGGGTTTAAATGTAATAGTTATATTTAAATATTATTTCTTGCACCCTAGGGTTTGACCTTTTGGTTCACTTGGTGGCTCTAGTGAACCAAACTAGAATAAAAGTCCATAATCAATCAAGCAGTAGAATATTGTATTCTATATGTGCATGCTTATACTATATATATATATATATTATATTATGCAAACATGCTCAGCATGTTCATTAATACGACGCGTATTTTATATATATATATGCATGCGCCTTAAACAAGATGAGACAAATTAATAACAAACCCTCAATTTTTTATATTAAGTCCTAAGCGTTCAAAGATATTTGGAATATCGAACGTCCGCTTTCTAGCATGATAAAATTAATAGAGTATTAAATATTTAATATGAGTTTGTTGTGTCACCACAAGGCAAGTATTAAGTATTTAAGATGTTAATTTATCACATTTGATGCTTATAAAGAAAATTGAACAATATTGTTTTGTTGTGTCACCACAAGGATGATATTTTTCTTTTTTGAATATATGGAGTGCTAGGTCGGACTTAACTTGGATAATTTTGATTCGGATGTGCCACCACTTGATCAAAATAATCTAAGAGGCAAAATACAAGGAGTTGCATAGTTGATGTAATTGACAAAAGTTGTCTACCTATTTATTTATATATAGTTTGGTGTGTCACCACAAGGCTATATACATTTGAAATGGGATCCTTATTCTCACTAGCAAATCTTTAATTATATTTTGCCGAACTATATAAGTGAGGGTAATATAGTTTGAAGAAAATAGTGGGAGATACCAATTTAAAACAAGACCTAAATTATTTTGGTAATTAATAAAAGAATGTATGTTAAAATGTTGTTAATTACAAATTCATTTACAGAATTTTACAATGTCTAAAATTACTATCACTGCAAAGCATATTAGATGTTAAATTAACCGTAATCAATTAAACGGATAAGTTAAGGAATTTGAGAATAGTTCTCACTATTTGAAAAGCTATCTTATGTCCTTAATCGCCTATCCCTCGCAATGGTTGCGCATAATGCCTCCGAGGAAGAGATTGCTACTTTTAGAAAGTGGCAAGATGATGCTGATTGGCTCAACGCATCATGCTCACATCCATGAGTAACAAGCTTCAAATACCACAAGATGAAACTATGGATGCTTTACTATATTCCCGCACATCAAGTAGTTGATGGTGAGGAAAGTAGGACTGATAGATATCAGATATCTAAGGAGCTCTTCCGATCTAGAATGGCCAATGGCACTATAGTATAGACAAAAAGTTCTTAACATAATCAATTTGATTGATCAATTAGGACAACTGGTTTTGTCATGGATGGAGAGTTGAGCCAAGATTTGATCTTGCACTCACTCCCGGACTCCTTTCATAATTGTTGTGAATTTTTCATATGAACAAGCTAGATATCAGCCTTGCTGATTTGCTTAACATATTGAAAAATGTTGAGAGTCACTTTCCAACCAAGAAAGACCATGTCTTACTGGTAGGGGCCAAAGGATCTTCTGAAAAGAAGAACGATTCAAAGAAGGTATATAGAAAGGCATAAACAAAGGATAATAAGAACAAAACTGATACGGATAGCAAAGGAGTTTGCTTCCACTGCAATAAGCCTGGACACTGGAAAGAAGCTCATGAGAAGCATCTCTTGCAGAGGCTAACCAAAGAAGCTTAGTGAAGTTTTCGGTTATAATACGCTTTTTGTTCATGATTGAAATAAATTTTTCTTTAAGTCAAGGTTCTACTTGGGTATTGGATACCGACTTTGGTTATCATAAATATAGATTTATGAAGGGACCAAATGTAAGTAGAAAGCTAAACAAATATAAGTAATCCTATATATGGGAAATGTAACAAAGGTTGCTACATTAGCCATAGAAACTTATAATTTAACAATGCTACTAGGCAAATCTATTAAGTCAATAAGTTGTTATTGTATTCCATTCTTGTTAAAAATATTATTTCCATTTTATTATTGGACAATGAAATTTTTGGTATTATAATAAAGAACAATTGTTGTTCTATTTATAATAATAATGTTTTGTATAGAACAGGAATATTACTTAATAAATTTTGTATACTTGACTTACATGAAAATAATTTTGCATATTGAACAAATTAGTATAAGAAAATGAGATGATCATTCAAAGAGTTGAATGTATGTATTTGTTGAAATACAAGTGTGAATTATATGAAAGGTTCAAAGAATTTGAAGTGAAACAAATTGGCAAAGTATTAAGATTCTTTGATTAGATCAAGGAATAAATACTTGTGCAATAAGTTTCTAGATCATCTCAAATGGTTTTTCATAATGGACACATCCGACGTAATAATTGATTGATGTATCCGAATGGAAAATTCGTACCTTGTTGGACATGGTACGGTCCATAATGATTTTACCGACATTTCAGTATCTTTTTCTAGGATAATGTCCTAGAAATGGCTGCATATCTACGAAAATGGTAACCTCAAAATCCAAATTTCAAGACTCCATAAAAGTTATGGACAGGAGGATTCCTAATCTTAAGTATGTTAAGATAAAGGGTTGTCCAACTTATTTGAAACGGTTTCAAAGGATAAGCTTGGGACAAAATTTGACATGTACAGATTTGTGGGACATCCTAAAGTAAATTTAGGGCATGTGTTCTATAATCCTACTTAGCAAAAGGTGTTTGTTGCGAAACACGCTGCCTTCTAAGATAAAGGTGTTTATCATTGAAAGGGCTAGTGGGAGGATTATAGATCTTAAAAAGTTCATGATCCACAAAACACTATAAGTCAAATAAGAGGAACCTGTAGATAGACCTATTGTACCACAACCGAATCGTAAATCTGGAATAGTACCAAAGATACCTGGGAGGTATGGATTCATCATGGATGATGATGATGAGGTACACATCATAGAAGATGATGATCCAGAGTTACATTCGATGAGGTAAGACTTCTAGTGTGTACAAAAGGGTCAGTGGGAGCATCGTGACATTCCTAGTACTATATGTTGATATACTACGGATAAGGAATGACATACTAATGCTACAATCAGTAAAGATAAATTTGTCTAAACATTCCTCCATGAATGATTTGGAAGAGTATCTTTATTGGGGATATAAATCTATATAGATAGATTTAAGAGGATGCTCGACTTAACCCAAGGAACGTATATTCATTTGATGCTAAAGTCGTTTAGCATGGCAAACTCCAAGAGATGTTTCATGTCGATGAGCTATGGAGTGTATTTCTCTTAATAGTCCCCATAGACTCCAAAGAAGAGAGATCGCATGAGTGACAATCATGTATGCAATGAAATATACTGAGACCGATGTTGATCGGTCATATTCTCGGAGAAGATCACCGTAAGGCGGTGAAAAACATCTTAAAGTTCTTAACCCAAGACTAAGGATGTGAGCATCATGGTGGGTGCGAATTAAAACTAGAGGGCTTTACGGACTCAAGTTTTTCGAGATGAGAGAAAGACGACCAGAAAATCCACTTTAAGGTAAAGTGTTACCTTGAGCAGTGGTGTAGTGAATTGAAAGCTTCCAAACAAAGAAAGAGTTCTTTGGTTTAGTGATAAAGACAAAGTATATAGCTATAAATGAAGTCGCAAGTTGATTGTTTGGATTAAAAGTTCATTACGAACTAGGAATAGTTCTAAGTCTCATCTTGGATCTAAACATGTGTTGTGGCACTTTCATTTGATTATTAAAATCATTGAAAGATGAGAAATCACTATAGAGATAGTGGAATCTCATGAACAACATTACATATCCATTAACTAAAGCTTATCCAACAAAGCAGGATAATCGTCACTTAGAGAAGAAGAGTATAAGATACAATGGCGATTGGCTTTAGTGCAAGTGGGAGATTGAAAGTAATATGCACACAAGCCAATCATGTTTGATGATAAAGCATATACTTTGTAACAATCTTATTCATTTATTAATAAAAAGTATTAATTTATTAAAGGCTTTTAATTATCTACATGATGCTGTTTTATAATATGTGATAAACCCATAGTTTTAAGCATTGCTTTTAGAATAATGATGATAATCTTTCTAATGAGATCTAAATTCTTAGAAAGCTTAAAACTAAAATAGTTCCCAATCATTGGATTACTAAATTGGGGATTAGTGAATCCGGATAGATTGGTACATACGTTGCTTGCTCATTGGATGAGGATGATTGATCTCATGATCATTTGTGTGGAGACACTAAAGCAAGTATGTAGGTGCTTATTAGAGAATAAGTTCACTAAACGTGGCTCGCTAAGGAATACCTAATGGAGTTTTATTTGCCTGTCAATAGGAATTCCTGTAGTGATAGTAGTACAAGTAATCCTTGGACTTGAGATCATCATAGTATCTTATGTATGATGAGTTATACTTTGACTTATTCCTTAAGACCCTTAGGGTATATCAAAGGGTATGCTTGGGTATAATAAGTTATACATGGAGATAATGTATGATCAATAAAGAATCTACCACTTCTAATAAAAGAAGAGAAATGTCCTATATGATTCGATAAATGACAACCCAAAGAGTCCTTGGTTAAAAGCGTAATGAAATTAGAAAGGAGTTTCTAATTTGCATTATTTGGTGTTGTGCATTTAAGAGTCGAAATATATATAATTAAATAAAATAAGACTTTGACAATAATTCCATGTCTTATATTTAATTGGGACATTGTATGGTGGAAGGATTGAATTATACGGTAACTATTTACTCAAAGGTTCTTTAATGATTAATGTTGAAATCTATATTATCCGGAAAGTCGTTGATCGCTAGGGAGGCTTATCCCTATTGTAGAATAAATATTATTTATTTAAATAAATTAATTGTTTAATTTATTTATTTAAATAAGATTAGAATTGTTCTAATTGATTTATTCACATTAGGTTTAATATGGAGAACCTAAAGGGTCACACACCATAAAAGGAAGAATAATTATTTAAGAAGTTAATGTCATAATCGTAATAATATGTTAAGTATATTTAATTTAATCTATGGTGATAGAATAAATTAAATAGCTTAATATTTATTATTTAATATTTTAGAAATATTAAATATAAATTAATAAGAGGAGTCTTATTAATATTATTACAATTATTATTATTTTAATTTCTAAAAGAGTTTAGTAATTAATTTAATATAAGTACTCTCATTTATTCCTAATAAGATTAGGAGGTTAAATTAATTAAAAGAGTTTAATTAATTATCCCGAATAAGATTAGGGAGCTTAATTAATTAAAAGAATTTAATTAATTAAATAAAACCCAATTCCTTAATTGTTAAGGTGGGTTGCCCACATCTATTAATAAGAGGAGTCTTATTATGGGTGTAGAGGGTTGTTGACTTTTTCAACATACGACATAATTCCAATTGTTGGGAGAGTACACCTTTTTCTATAGAGATAGAAAAACTAGGGTTTAGCCAACCACCCTTCTTCTTGAATTTTCATTTTCCTTGGTGGATCACCTCTAGAGGCCAAACATATGGGTGGCTAACGTTGATCAAAGGAAGGAACCAAACCCGGTGGATTCAAGTTGAACGCGAAAAGGATTGGAGGTGAACTTGTACCTGAGGAAGCTCGATCTTCAAGGGTATGATTCTTATTCATCTTTTTCGTTTAATTAATAATTGTGCATAAAGGGTGATCCGGGTATATGGTTTGTAAAATTTTTTTAAACTCTGATTTTACACGCTTCCGCTAATTTATGCAATTTGATTGCGCACATGAATATTACAAACCTAACATATTTTATCCTTGCAACATCAATCAACAATTCTGGTCCACAATCATATGAATAACTCATAATCATAATTGTAGTTCTAAATTCCTCTTCTCATCTAGGACGAAGATAATTTTCATCACCTATCTTTACCAGAAACATCAAAGATCATGGTTACACCAAATAACATTTCCTGTTCATAATCATACTAATAACTTCACCTTTGCAGTACGACCAAAGATATTCATTTGTATCACCAGTTGGTCATGTTCATCTCAATAACTGCTCATCTTGCACTCTTGGCCAAAGATATTCAACAATATGTCATCTTTGCACTACGGGCCAAAAATATTCATCAACAATTCATCTTTGCACTACAGGCCAAAGATATTCCTCAACAGTTCATATTTGCGCTACAGGCCAAATATATTCATCAACAGTTCATATTTGCACTACAGGCTAAATATATTCATCAACAGTTCATATTTGCACTACATGCGAAATATATTATTATCTCAAAGAAATATATAATCATTTCAGAATTTATATAAACAATAATTATAACCATGTTGATCATTTCACCTTTGCACTTAAGCTAAAGATATTCAATTATAAATTCAATGGTCACGATCATACCAGTCAACAATTCAACTTTCAGACCATCGCCAAAGAGAACCCATAGTCATGATCATACCAATAATCTACCCATCTTTACACTCAAGTCAAAGAGAAATTAATATCATCATTAGGGTTATAAAAATGATATATATGATAATAAAAATAATATAATCAACATATAGATTTAATCTCAAGAGTAATATTCATAACTCAAATATAATTTGGTCAGAAAATGAAACCAATTTTGTCGTGAATAGTACCCATGAATAGTAACTCGTGAATAGTAACTCATGAATAGTAACTCGTGAATAGTAACTCATGAATAGTAAACCCGACTCAAAAAGGTAGAAATTCCACAATAAAATTCATACCAATATTTCGGTATAATGATATTGAAATAACATTTCTTAAACTTATAAATAATTTATTTTAATTGTTTACACTTTACTAAATAATGCATTTAATCATCCTAAAATTCTAAACTCATAAGATTTCATCACCAATAAACAAAACCCTCATCAAAAATCTGCATATACATCATATATGATTCTCAAGCCATAAAATCATATTTTCCAATTTTCTTACTTCACATAACATATTTAAATCTTTTACTCATAACTAGACCATTTTTATGAAAAATACCAAATTAGTTCCAAAAATATTTCTTTTCTGGGATTTAGCAGAATATAGTCCCATATTAAACATATATTTTTCTCAGAATTTTTAAAATTCATTTACTATTTTCCATATAGCCAAAACCGCTGAATATTTAGACATTTATCATAAATTGTACTCTTGTCCAAAAATTCTGAAATTTACAGAGTACACTGATATTATATAGATGTACTTCCAATACAAATTTCATCAATTTTGGAGTTAACCACAAGGAGTTATAAGCGGTTACTTTTAAAATAGTATTTTCCCATAAAATTCATAACTCTTAATCTATACATCCAAAAATTACCATTTTTGGTCACAATCAATAAAACTCATCAAAATATCATTTCCAATTTTTCCAGAATTTTCTAAAGGTCGGAAGAAGTACGAACTGAAAAACATAATAACCCTTAAAATCTCTTACCTCAAAAGAGCAGTATTTCTGACTTGAATATCGGATATAACGCTGAACGAACTTGCGTCGTATAGCAACACTCAAGATATCTAAATACTAACAAAAATATGCTTGATAATATAGAGAGAGAAAACTTATGTTTCTGGTGTGATTTTCAATTCTAACATAAGCACCTATTTATAGGAAAATGCTAGAACGCCAAAGGAGACTAAAATAATAAAATATTATTATTTATTCTGATTCTTTCTACGCATGCTTTGAAAGCCATCAGCCCCTCAATTCTGAAAATTTCAGCAGCCCACATGTTATTGACACCAAACAAAGTGGGTCCCACCCATAAATTTAATAAAAATCATTTTATTTTCTGAAACTTCAATAATTCATAGAAAATGGCCCGGTTATCAGAAAAATATGAATTTTATATCCATTCTGACTGAAATCGAATTCTCTACAACTTTGTAGCTTTGAGGTTTTCCAAATTCCAAACCTAAAATATCTGAAATCCACAAACGGATGATTTTTAATACCTCTACACCTACAAAATACTGATAAAACACCTCAGCATTAATTCCTTCATTTTTATCCACATAAAAATAAATATATCCATCATTTATATCCAAATAAAATAAATATTTCCTTATCATATAAATCAATAATTAATTATTCATAAATAATATTACAGAATCACAATAATGACAACCAGGCAGTTCCTAGGAAAGAGGGCGCTTTCCAATAAAGATTTATCCTTACTGGCGCGCAATTAGGTGACCAAACCTCTCCTTGACGAACTTTCTAGACATTGCCAAAAATGCTATCTAATAATATTATTTAATTAACATGAATTATTGATCTGATAATGGAAAATATTGTGCAGTGACAATTATTGAAACAACAATAATATAAAATATAAACGTATCAATTATTGAACCAATAAAAATAAAATATTGAACAGTAATTACTGTAACAATTATTGAGTAGTGCCTTTTTATATAAGAATAAATAATTTCAAAAATATTGTGCAATACCGTGTGCTACTGTGCAATAACGCATATTACTGTATTTTAACCACCGGGTATTCCAACAGTATTAACGATAACGATTACGCCGTTATTTATAAAAACTCAAATTTGTCATTTTCTTTATTCGACAGTTATCCGTTATGGGGCCCACAAATGGTCACGTGTTGTCGCATTTAATATTCTGAACGGAAAGAATATTCTATGACCAAACGAATATTTCCTGACAACAATGAATATTTTATAACCACTTGTGTATTTTGAAAAAATTCATATATCACCCTTAACTTTAACCTTTTATCAATTTAACCATTTATTGAATAGTTATTATAAGAAAAATTGAATACTTTTATTTCATAAAATTCGGGGTCTTACAATCTCCCCTCCTTATGAAATTTCATCCCCAAAATTTACGTACCTTGTATTTCGAAAAGTTGAGAATACCTTGCTTTCATTTCAGATTTTATCTCCCGGATCATCATGATTTCTCCGTTGCTCATCTCCCGTGATAACTTCATTTGGATTCCTCATTTGTTGGGAAGTCATGACAACCGCTATCCCTCGAACTACTAGGCTTTGACTTGTTTGGGGCAGCATTTGGTGTCATCACTACCATTGGAATATACTTTTTTATAGGGCATATTCCACCCTCAACTGCCTCGTCGTACTCCTGTTTCATGATCTGAATCATCAATCTTCGATCCATATCGAATTCGGTTGATCGCTATGTATGTGGTAATTCAAAACTTGATGTTGGGTTCTCCCAATTGCTTTCCAAAAAGAGAAATTCATATCATCTATTTTAGCCTTCTTAGATCGGACATCTCTTTCCCCAATATCCACGTGTCGTGCGGCTTTTGTCCATGCATCACTTATTCTCACTCGTTCAGTTTTTTCTTCTTTCAGCTCAGATTCCATCTTTAGCATCTTATACTCTGCCAAAGAATGCTTCTGTTCAAGCATCACATATCGGGTAACACAAGCTTGAATTGTTGCATCCTTTTGCTCCACGACCGCCTGTCGTTCTTCAGTTTGCTCTTCTAACTCATGTATACGATTTTTCAATTCTACATTTTGATCATATAATTCCTCTAATAAATTCTCCTCGGGTACCTCTTCTTCCTCTTCTTCCTCACTCTCAGCTGTAATATAAGACCCCAACTTTTAGAAATAAAAATGAATTTTCTATAAATATCATTTTTGAATATTATGGAATTAATTTGATATAATGTTATAGTTGTGGGTAATATTAACAAATTTTTCAAAGTATGCAAGTTGTCATATAATATTCGATTGGTCGGGGAATATTTGTTTTAACAGGAAATATTCATAAGACGACACAATCATTGGTGGACCCCACAACAGAATTATTGTCGGATTGAGAAAACGACAAAAATATTTTATTAAAAATAACGACGAAAGTTTTACCGTTAATACTGTTGAACTACTCGGTAGTAAAAGTACAGTAATACGTGTGGTGGCATAGTAGCACACGGTATTGATTATTGATGCTTATGTGAGAAGTCATTCAGTGTTATTCAATTATTGTCGATATTTTATATGTTATTAAATCAATAATTGAAATGACAAAGTTGTTAATATGATAATTATCTCAGTTTTGTTTATATATATATATATGTGTGTGTGTGTGTGTGTGTGTGTGTGTGTGTGAGTTAGTCAAATTTGGGTGGGGGAAGGTTTTGGTATTCACGTGGGAGTACCATTATTGTTATTATTATATATATAAAATAGGTATAGCTTTGTTGACTAAATGGGGAGGAATCAAAATTCAATCACGGGAGTATATCCCGTGAAATGCGTTAACACATGCCATATATATATATATATAATATATATTATATTTTATTTAAAAGATTTTGCTTTAAATATGGACCGTCAGATTAAAGTAAATCAATCTTGACCGTTCATGAATTAGTTACTATGCAGTCCATTTTGCTATAAATAGAAGCTCATTTCTTCATTATTTTCTAACGAATTCACTGAACTCAAGAGAGAGAAAATTTTAGAGAGAAAGAAAAAGAGAAGTCTGCTACCTTTCTTTTTCTATATCCAGTTTCTTTTACGGTAAGGGGTGTTATTCTTTCTTATTCATGAAGAGAACTGTTGCTATTCCATTTCTTATTATTCTATTGGAATAACCTGTATACGCGGTCTACCCTATACTTGGTGACATTTTTCTATTATTCCGTATTTATTATTTCATTTGAATATCCACAGCATGCGTTTCGCTGTGGGACGATTTCGTCTTTATTATTACATTGAATATCACGCTCATGCTTTTTTTTCTTTGGGACTGATTAAAATCCTTATTAGTATCTCGTTGGAATAACACGCTCATGCTAAGTATCGCATGCATGGTGATTTCTGTTGTTATTTCATTCTTTATTATTCTGTTGGAACATCCTGTCAATGCGAATTTCTCCTGACCTGGTTCCGTTATTTAGTATTCTGTTGGAATAACCTGTCTATGCGAAGTACCGCATGCATGATGATTTCTTTTGTTATTCCATTCTTTATTATACTTAGTTGGTTAAAGTTTTGACTTATATACTCCATGAAATTAGTAGAATATCCTTGATATTTGCGCTTAATCCAGTATCTTTTCATGGAAATATTCTTCTGATCATTCTTAAATTTTACTCTACAAAGTAGTATCATGTTGACAATTTGGACATTAGTAGTTCTTGAACTTGTTTTATTGAATTCTTATATCATTGTCATCATCCTCATGTTTATATTATGTTGAAAGTCATCTGTGGCCTGTAGTGCATAGATGGACTTGGTATGATTATGACCAGGGATTAGCAGCTGTTGTCTTCACACTTAAAATTTGGAGGCATTACTTGTATGGGGAGAAAATGGAGATCTTTACGGATCATAAAAGCCTTAAATATTTAGTTTGGCATATCATCCTCAGACGGACGGGCAGTCGGAGAGGACGATTCAAACTCTTGAAGATCTATTAAGACTCTGTGCCCTTGACTTTAAGGGAAGTTGGGACAATTTCTTACCATTGGTGGAGTTTTCCTACAACAACAGTTATCAAGAAAGTATTGGCATGCTCCATTCGAAGCGTTGTATGGAAGAAAATGTCGTTCTCTAGTATGCTGGGATGAGGTTGGTGAAGCAACGTTGTTGGGACCGGAGTTGGTACGTATGACTACGGAAAAGATGCAAATGATCTGGCAACGTATAAAAACCTCACAAGATCGACAAAAGAGTTATGTTGATCTTCATCGAAAGGACGTGGAATTCGATATAGGAGATCATGTGTTGTTACGTGTTGCTCTATGGAAAGGAGTTACAAGATTTGGAAAGAGAGGAAAGCTCAATCCTCGATTCATCGGTCCATTTTTAATCCTTGATCGAGTAGGAACTGTGGCCTATAGACTCGCTTTACCGCCAAGTATGTCTCGTGTTCATAACGTTTTTCACATATCCATGTTACGTAAATATGTGAAAGACCCGAACCACATTATTGAGTTAGAACCGGACGAAATAGCGGAAGATTTGGCCGTATGAAGAGGTTCTGTTCAAATCTTGGATAAGAAGGAACATATTCTACGCACCAAGGTTATACCTCAAGTTAAAGTTTTGTGGAGAAACCACGATGTTGAGGAAATGACTTGGGATTTAGAATCTGAAATGAAATCAAGGTATCCTTACCTCTTCGACATACCGTGTATCGCACCCTAATTTTGAGGGCTAAATTTCTTAAGAAGGGCGATCAGAAGACCCCAACTTTTAGAAATAAAAATGAATTTTCTATAAATATCATTTTTGAATATTATGGAATAAATTTGATATAATGTTATAGTTGTGGGTAATATTTACAAATTTTGCAAAGTATGCAAGTTGTCATATAATATTCGATTGGTGCCTGGGAATATTCGCTTTTAACGAAAAAAATATTACGTATTTCAATCATTGGTGGACCCTACAACAGAATTATTGTCGGATTGAGAAAATGACAAAAATATTTTATTAAAAATAACGGCGGAAGTTTTACCATTGATACTGTTGAACTACTCGGTAGTAAAAGTACAGTAATACGTGTGGTTGCATAGTAGCACACGATATTGATTATTGATGCTTATATGAGAAGTCATTCAGTTTTATTCAATTATTGTCGATATTTTATATGTTATTAAATCAATAATTGAAATGACGAAGTTGTTAATATGATAATTATCTCAGTTTTGTTATATATATATATATAAGTATTATATATTTAGATATATATATATATATATATATGTGTGTGAGTTAGTCAAATTTGGGTGGGGGAAGGTTTTGGTATTCACGTGGGAGTACCATTATTGTTATTATTATATATATAAATAGGTATAGCTTTGTTGACTAAATGGGGAGGAATCAAAATTCAATCACGGGAGTATATCCCGTGAAATGCGTTAACACATGCCATATATATATATATATATATATATATATATTTAATATATATAATATATATATTATATTTTATTTAAAAGATTTTTCTTTAAATATGGACCGTCAGATTAAAAGTAAATCAATCTGGACTACATTTCATGAGTTAGTTACTATCTTGATCCATTTTCTATAAATAGAAGCTCATTCCTTCATTATTTTCTTACGAATTCTTTGAACTCCTGAGAGAGAAAATTTTAGAGAGAAAGAAAAGAGAAGTCTCGCTACCTTTCTTTTTCTATATCCGCTTTCTTTTACGGTAAGGGGTGTTATTCTTTCTTATTCATGAAGAAGCTGTTGTTATTCCATTTCTTATTATTACATTGGAATAACTTTGTACGCCAGTATACCCTATACTTGGTGACATTCTTCTATTATTCCGTCTTTATTATTACATTGGAATATCCCATCGGTGCGTTTTATGGGACCGATTCCGTCTTTATTATTACATTGGAATATCCATTTTGTCGTTTTCTGTGGGATTGATTTAAATCCTTATTAGTATTCTCATTGGAATAACCTCATCATGCAAGTAATCGTGCATGCATGGTGATTTCGTTGTTATTCCATTCTTTATTATTTACGGTTGGAACATCCCACATGGCGGTGTAATTTCTTTGACACGGTTCCATTATTTAGTATTCGTTGGAATAACACATACATGCCAAGTACCACATGCATGGTGATTTCTTTTGTTATTCCATTCTTTATTATACTCGGTTGGTTAAAGTTTTGACTTCTATACTCCATGAAATTAGTAGAATATCCTTGATATTTGCGCTTCATCCAAAGATATCTTTTCATGGAAATATTCTTCCGATCATTCTTAAATTTTACTCTACAAAGCGAAGATCATGTTGACAATTTGGACATTAGTAGTTCTTGGACAAATTAATTCTTGAACTTGTTTTATTGAATTCTTATATCATTGTCATCATCCTCATGTTTATATTATGTTGAAAGTCATCTGTGGCTTTCGTGAGTGCATAGATGGACTTGGTATGATTATGATAAGGATTATTGTGTAATAATCGACCGTAATGTTACAAATGATGTGGTAAAAGTCCTCATTGGCCCGTAGTGCATTGATGGATAGTTGTTGGCATGATCATGACCATTAATGAATACACAAATATTCTTGGCCCATAGTGCATGGATAATTATGGTCGTGATCCTAAAGAATATCCTTGGCCGTAGTGCAGGGGTGATTCGATGATGTGGAATATTTATTAAGCTAAGTCTCAGCGATAACAGTGATGAAAAACCTTTTTATTCATAAAAGATAGTATATTTTATTTTCTACTTGACTCTTTTAATGGATTGCTCGTTCTGCTGCAATTAAACTTGATGTCCATTATATTTTATCAGTTTAACATTGTTGGAAACTAGTGATAATTTATTCTACATTATCTTAGTTATAATATTTCTTACTGGGCTAGTTGAGCTCACCCTTTCTTTCACTGTTCTCTTCAGGAAATGAGAATATAGCTGGGACGAGTCGGGGAACAGAGTGATGGTCCAGAGGATAGCATTATTAGTCCTCACTATTCTGTGAAATAGTGTGATAATAATTGTAATGAGGACTCCTTTTGAGTTATTATAATCTCTAGTAGACATTATTTGTATTCAAACTCACAGTTTATGTTTTGTCATATTGTACACGACATTTGTATTAGTAAGTTGTATTTGAATTTTGTACCATATATCTGGCGACCCAAGATGGGTGATGTATACCTAATTTTGGGGGCGTCACATGTTACCTCTACGACCATCTCGGGTGCAACTATCAATTCTTCACTCACCACATGGATTTCTCTAATTCCTTCTTCGCCTGACATCATATTATCCTGGTTGGTGATTAGAGGTATCCCCACGGTCTCATTTACTCCATTGTTAACATTCTTAGCAGCCATTCTCAAATACTGCCATAAAACTAGGGTTAATTAAAGAAATTAACATATCACATAATATACCGATATTATGACTGACCAACAAATAAGCTTAGGTAGGACACACTAGCGAAGGATTTACTCATCTCTCCCCTCCTAGTTATATTCCCCGATCTCCGCCAGAGACCATATCCCTAAGCTCTGATACCAAATGTGACAACCCCAAAATAGGTCCATTCCATCCAACCTATTCTGAGTTGCCAAATACATGGAACAGAAAACAACTACAACTTTATTACAACAATTGTCGTGCAAAATACAACAACACATATGCTGTGAGTTTGGATACAAATATATACCAACTGGGACTCTCATCCAAACCTTGGATAGCACGTCACAATGACACCTTACATAAAGGTATAGTCAAAAACTGTTTTAGAAATTAGAATCTTTGGGAAGTGCTCAAGGAAACCTTCGTACATGGGAGGTCATGCGTCTAGGTTATGATAGATATCATATGGCCACAGAATTATCCTTGGTTGACCCAATAGTCCCCAAAGAAAAACGAGAAGATTATTATCATATTCTTCCCAATGGTGAGTCTTCTCTTGACATATCATTATCTCCACTGTCTCTAATTGAGAATTATACTTCAAACAAACACCAAGATCATATAGGTAGTGCGCGTAGATATACTCCAAGAAGTGGATGTGCACAACCCTGTCTTATGATGACACGAGGTTGTATGTCATTAGACATCTTGTATGATAGTGGCAAAACACCCTTCCAACGTTGGGTTCGCCTCACTCTAGTTGATTCACTCAATATAACTACTAAATGATGACCACCGTTCTATTCCTCCGTTACCTCTCTTTCGACCCAACTACACTCTTATTACACGAAAAGGAATTGTGAAGCAAAGGGTGAGCACAACTAACTCGATAAAGAATATCATGACTAAAGATAATTAAATTATCAATAGCCTTCATCAATAATAAATCAGAGATTTAGAACATATGGTAGATGATAAAAATTTCAACCATAGTTACAGCGGAACGAGCAATCCATTAGAAGAGTCAAATGGACTATAAAGTCTATTATCTTCTCCATGTTAAAAATCCACCAACAATATTTTATCCCTGTAACATCAATCAACAATTCTGGTCCACAATCATATGAATAACTCATAATCATAATTGTAGTTCTAAATTTCTCTTCTCATCCGGGGCGAAGATAATTTTCATCACCTATCTTTACGAAACATCAAAGATCATGGTTACACCAAATCACATTTCCTGTTCATAATCATACTAATAACTTCATCTTTGCACTACGGCCAAAGATATTCATTTGTATCACCAGTTGGTCATGTTCATCTCAACACCTGTTCATCTTTGCACTACTGGCCAAAGATATTCAACAACATGTCATCTTTGCACTACGGCCAAAGATATTCATCAACAATTCATCTTTGCACTGCAAGCCAAAGATATTCCTCAACAGATTCATATTTGCACTACAGGCCAAATATATTCATCAACAGTTCATATTTGCACTACAAGCCAAATATATTCATCAATGATTCATATTTGCACTTTCTGTGCCAAATATATTATTATCTCAAAGAAATATATAATCATTTCAGAATTTATATAAACAATAATTATAACCATGTTGATCATTTCACCTTTGCACTTAAGCTAAAGATATTCAATTATAAATTCAATGGTCACGATCATACCAGTCAACAATTCAACTTTGCACTACTGGCCAAAGAGAACCCATAGTCATGATCATACCAATAATCTACCCATCTTTGCACTCAAGTCAAAGAGAAGTTAATATCATCATTAGGGTTATAAAAATATTATATATGATAATAAAAATAATATAATCAACATATAGATTTAATCTCAAGAGTAATATTCATAACTCAACTATAATTTGGTCATAAAAAGAAACCAATTTTATCGTGAATAGTACCCGTGAATAATAACTCGTGAATAGTAACTCATGAATAGTAACTCGTGAATAGTAACTCATGAATAGTAAACTCGACTCAAAAAGGTAGAAATTCCACAATAAAATCCATATCAATATTTCGGTATAATGATATTGAAATAACATTTCTTAAACTTATAAACAATTTATTTTAATTGTTTACACTTTACTAAATAATGCATTTAATCATCCTAAAATTACAAACTTATAAGATTTCATCACCAATAACCAAAACCCTCATCAAAAATCTACATATACCTCATATATGATTCTCAAGCCATAAAATCATATTTTTCAATTTTCTTACTTCACATAATATATTTAATTCTTTTACTTATAACTATACCATTTTCATGAAAAATACCAAATCAGTTCCAAAAATATTTTTTTTCTGGGATTTTAGCAGAATATAGTCCCATATTAAACATATATTTTTCTCAGAAATTTTAAAATTTATTTACTATTTTTCATATAGCCAAAATTGCCGAATATTTAGACATTTATCATAAATTGTACTCTTGTCCAAAAATTCCGAAATTTACAGAGTACACTAATATTATATAGATATACTCCCAATACAAATTTTATCAATTTTGGAGTTCACCACAAGGAGTTATAAGCAGTTACTTTTAAAATAGTCTTTTCCCGTAAAATTCGTAACTCTTAAACTATACATCCAAAAATCACCATTTTTCGACACAATCAAGAAAACTCATCAAAATATCATTTCCAATTTTTCCAAAATTTTTTGAAGGTCGGAAGAAGTTCGAACTGAAAAACATAAAAACCCTTAAAATCCCATACCTCAAAAGAGCAATATTTCTGACTTGAATATCGGATATAACGCTGAACGAACTTGCGTCGTATAGCAACACTCAAGATATCTAAATACTAACAAAAATATGCTTGATAATATAGAGAAAGAAAACTTATGTTTCTGGTGTGATTTTCAATTCTAACATAAGCACCTATTTATAGGAAAATCTTAGAAGCATAAAGGAGACTAAAATAATAAAATATTATTATTTATTCTCATTATTTCTACGCATGCTTTGAAAGCCATCAGCCCCTCAATTCTAAAAATTTCAGCAGCCCACATGTTATTGACACCAACCAAAGTGGGTCCCACCCATAAATTTAATAAAAATTATTTTATTTTCTGAAACTTCAATAATTCATAGAAAATATCCCGGTTATCAGAAAAATACAAATTGTATGTCCATTCTGACTAAAATCGAATTTTCTACAACTTTGGAGCTTTGAGTTTTTCCAAATTCCAAACCAAAAATATCCGAAATCCACAAACGGGTGATTTTTAATACCTCCTCATCGACAAAAATACTGATAAAACACCTCAACATTAAGTCCTTCATTTTTATCAACATAAAAATAAATATATCCATCATTTATATCCACATAAAATAAATATTTCCTTATCATATAAATCAATAATTAATTATTCACAAATAATATTATAGAATCACAATAATGACAACCAGGAAGTTCCCAAGAAAGAGGGGGCTTTCCAATAAGGATTTATCCTTACTGGCGCGCAATTAGGTGACCAAACCTCTCCTTGACAGAACTTTCTAAACATTTCCAATAATGCTATCTAATAATATTATTCAATTAATATGAATTATTAATCTGATAATGGAAAATACTGTGTAGTGACAATTATTGAAACAACAATAATATAAAATATAAACGCATCAATTATTGAACCAATAAAAATAAAATATTGAACAGTAATTACTGTAACAATTATTGAGTAGTGTCTTCTAACGTAAGAATCAATAATTTCAAAAATACTGTGCAATACAGTATGCTACTGTGCAATAACGGGTATTACTATATTTTAACCACCGGGTATTCCAACAGTGTTAACGGTAACGATTACGTCGTTATTTATAAAAACTCAAATTTGTCGTTTTCTTTATCTGACAGTTATCCGTTATGGGGCCCACAAATGGCTGCGCCCGTACGAAAACGAATATTCCTCGACAACAATGAATATTTTATAACCACTTGTGTATTTTGAAAAAATTCATATATCACCTTAACTTTAACCTTTTATCAATTTAACCATTTACTGGATAGTTATTATAAGAAAAATTGAATACTTTTATTTCATAAAATTCGGGGTCTTACAGTAATATTTTTGTGAGTTATGTGAGTAATGAATATTATGTGATGGTTTATATTTATATTAATATAAACAAATAAAAGAAATTAATGTAATCTAATTATATATTAGGAATAAAAAATTTAATAACTTAAGGGTTATTATACGGGAGAATATTAGTATATAAATTTACTAATTCTAAGAGATTTATTTTATACATCTCAGTTAATTAATTTTATAACCTAATTATAACAAGTCTAATTGGGTTAAGAAATTAAATGTACATGAGTAAGGATTTAATTTATAATTGAGGAAATGAAAACCCTAATTAAATAATTTGGGTTGGATAAGACTTTAAAAGTATTGGACTATGTCAATTTCATATGGCACAAGAAATTAATTTAGAAGCCCAAATGTTGGCCCAATTATGGAAGGACATTTTGGACAATTAGTAAAGCATGTTATAACATTAAAATTTTACAAAAATTGGGGATAGAAGGAAGAGGAATTTTGGCCAACAAGGGAGAGAAAGAGGAGCTATAGGATTAAATCATTAAGTTTACTAACTCTCAACAACTTCCAACAAGTGTCCAATTCTCATTCAACCAACACTTTTATTTAAGTGTACAAGCAACACTAAAATGATTAAGGAAGAGAAAGAGAGAGTGAGTAGAGGGAAATAATGTAATGACAGAATTTACCAACTCTTCACCAACTCTCCATAAGTGTCATGCTATCTTGAAGCCACCATCTTTCACCAAAGTTACAAGTAATCTAAGTCTACAAGAAATCTTAGAGATGATAAGAGAGAGAGAGAGAGAGGGAAAGTAGATTATGGTGGGAGAAAACTTAGATATACAAAATATATCTACACAAATTACTAACACCCAAAACCTATTCCATTTCTCTCTAATCTCTTATTAGCTAACACAAAGAAAACCAAATAGAGATGGAAAGAAGAAAGGCCTTTTCGGCAGCCATAGAGGGGAAAGAAGAGAGAGTTTTTATCAAAATTTTGTAGCTCCATAATCAAAGTTTAGCAAGAAGGAAAAAGAAAATCAAGAAAAGGTATACCTAAACTAGATTATGTAATTTATTGTTGACTTTTAAAAATTATAACTTGGATCTATGATTCAAAACTTCATAACTCTAGATCTATATGATCTTGACTGTGTTATGTGTGTATCTATCCATTTTGAGGATCAAAAGTTAGATCTAAAGTATGAAATGGAAAGTAGGTTTTACAAAATGTAGAAACCCTAATTTTTCTTAGCCTCGATTGTGTTAATCTTGTGTGTGATGATTGTTTGATGAAATAGATCATGTATTATGGTAGATTAATGGGTATATGTAGTATTAGTAGGTATTATGATGAGTTATGTTGGTTATTATGTGAGAACATATAAGTTTTCTTAGAAACCACAAAGGGTTAAAAATCAGATTTTTGTGAGAACGAAACATGATATTCCAATAACCATATCTCCTATTATATTTCAAAGTTTTGAGTGTGGTCAAGTCCTAGAGTTATATCTATGAGTTTTATAACATATCCAAGTGGAATCACTGGAAAAGGTGTTGTATATTTGTGTGTGGACTGATTTTAGCAAAGGAGTCAAAAACAGAAAAAATGACAAAAGTAAACTGCCATAGTTTTTGTAAGGCCTGTTTCGGTCACTTAAATTGTGAAATAAATTCCGGTATTTTGGGACATGAAAATATATGGTATTAAGTACCACCTTTCCAAAAATGAGCTTATTCTGACTTAAAATGACCAAGTTATGACAATTTTAATATTTGGGTTTTTCGGACAAAAATCGCTATAATTGGAGTTCTATAACTCCGATTGGACACAAAATTTAAGCTGGTGGCTCATGTTAACACGTACAAGATTGTGTCAAGAGATGGGAATTTTTGGAGTTGAGCATGATAGGGCTAATTTCTTAAGCTACGCACTAAAAATGATTTTTGAAAAATACTAAAGGAAATTGGAAAATTATGGAAAAATACTTTTTGTGTATGATTTATATGTATATGTGTTTGGAAAAAGGATAGAAAAATAATAAGCTGATTTGGTATTTTCGTGAAAAGGATATGGAATCCAGCTTGTTGGATTGAAAAATCTGATGAATCAAGCTTGCTGGATTGAAAACAGTTGACTGAATTAAAAAATATGTGGAATCCAGCTTGCTGGATTGCAATCTAGTTGTTGTATTTGAAGTTCAGTTTGCTGGATTGCAGTTTAGTTTGCTAGATTGGCCATCTAGATACAGGATTTTTAATCCAGCTTGCTGGATTACAAATCTGGGTTGCTGGATTGGTATTTGACTTACATGTTCAAGAAAAATTTATAATATACGAGATTACAGTATTTAAATCATATAAATATAATATTAATGATTGAAAATTCATGATAAATGATAATAATTATCTGAAAATTATTATGAGCTTATGAAAAAATATTTTGACTGATAATAAAATTATCTAATATAATTGTTAACTGTTTAGACAGAGTTTAATCGAACATAAACTCGATATTGGTCTGACTAGGCCGTTGGGATGTTAGATTTGTACCAAAATCGACTCACACTGTAAAAGTTTGAATTGAGGTTAAGTCTTATATGTGTTATAGACGGATAAGATTGTGTGATAATGTGTTTAGGTTGTTTTAAATATTGTGATGATATTATTCTAACTTAGAAATAAATATTATTAATATTAGGTTTTCAGACAAACTTATTAAATTGTATAGTGGTAATCAACGGTTCAGGCAAGTTTTTCTTAACTCGACCTCGAGTTGTTTATTCAAATATACGGGTGGTTAATCATTGCTGATTGTCATGTCTAAAGAATTATTAAATTGCACTCTGTGCATACTGTATGTATTCATCAGGTATGAAAGGTTGATCACCTTCATTAACATTTGGTTCAGATATATATGTTCATGTTCCATGTTCATTGATCAGCTATGAAAATTTGTTCATGCTAGTTCACGATTATATTGTAGAACTTTAGCCGCTTTTGTTCAATTCTTTCAATCATGATATATCCATAATTTATTGAACTTAAACTTACTGGGCAAACTTATTGCTCACCCTTGTTATATTATGATAAACATTGAAGATTAAGACGTATACGTCGGATACAGGAAAGGTTAAATCCATGTTCAGCTTGGGATAATATGTGCAGCTAAAAATGTAATAGTATTGTATGATAATAATGTTATATGTTAGATAGTTTATGAATTGTGTATAAGTTAAGGTTACTCGACCTTGGGGAATAATGTATAAAGTTTATTGTATAAACAATTTATGATTATATCTTCCACAATAGTTATAGAATGATTGTACCGGATCCGCAGTGATTTGGGACCCGGATTTGGGGCTCTCACAGTTGGTATCAAAGATATAAGCATGAATTTGCAAAGAGCCCCGATCCTTTTGCTGGTGACATCCCTTTAAGGGAAGGCACCGAAGCTAGACTTTCCATAGGGGACGCCGAGCGAGTCGGTAGCAAGTTGATAGGTATCACTGTGGGGGTGCTATGGTTGGAAGTACCATGAGTGTCACATTTGGTATCAAAGCAGTAGGTTATGAACCTTATGTAGAAATATCTGAGACTAATAACCGCAGTGATTAGGATAAGTACTAACTCAAATAGAGTTAGTGAGTCGGTAGGATTCAAAGACGAATCTCGGTGAATTATAAGATACAGAGTTCCCTAACTCTGATAATAAAGGTGAATAGTAGTGCTGAATAGATAAAGTCTAAAAGACTAAAAGTACAGGGATAGGAGATCGTAAAATAAAATGATCAAGACATAGAAATGAATCGTAATATATATGATGAGATCACCCCGTGATCTGATAAGGTTATAGTATGGAGAAGGATCAGGTGAATGATTGAAAAGTTTACAGCAAGAATGTTGTGTGTCAGTTGTACTATGAATTAGTACTATTTGAACTCAAAAAAGAGTGGTGAATGATAAGATACAGATTAAACAAAATTCGTATGGAGTAAAGGAAAGCTAGGATATTAAGTGGGATTTCAATTGAGGACTCATGTGATAGCTGAGTTGTACAAGCATTTGTATGGGAAGAGGTTTTGTGCTTGGTTTAATGGCCACTTAGTCTATCACCTTGATAATCATTGAAATATTTGTGTCACGCTATTTGCTATATATGTGTTGAGAAGGTGATTTTTTCTCATGTGTATATCAGAAAAATAGGTTATAGTTAGAGAATATACGGTTAAGTACGAGTTCTTAAAACTTATACTTATGATACGTTTGTGACTCATGATTATATGAAATGTTTATGAACCCCTCAGCGAATGGACACCAAAGGTCTGACTAGGACAAGTTCTTAAACTCTTATGGTTGTGGAAAGTTCCTGAACTCATGAGTGTGGTTTGACGAACTATGAATAGTTATGTGTATTGAGGATAATAGAAATAGATAGATTACTAAGCAATTGATCATTAGTGGAGACATAAGTTTTCCAAATCTTAAGTTATGCTAGACTAGAAATTTTTGACATCAAGCTAAATACGCACTATGTGCTTTTGAAAAATAAATTTTTTATTCTCAACTCCTGGTGACCATTGTGTATGAGTGGACTTCAGGCCACCTACACCTCGTTACCTGTTGAAATGATAAAACAGATTTGTAATGATTTTTAAATGGTTTAAAGAATAGTTTATGCTACTTATTTTGACTAGACGATAATGATTTAAAATATCAAAATATATTTTATTTATCACTTATGTACCATGTAACCTGGTGCAGAGATGATGAAAATTGATGGAGTTGTAAATACATGAATACTTAGTGTTGAATTTGATCTAAAATCGTTGTTCCACTATTGTATAATGTGTTATGACAAAGTCATATAATGACGACATCCTCAAATGGGCTGTTATTACAGTACGACATCATGACGTCATTTTCAAACTAAATTTAAAAAAAAATTAAATTACCAACGAGGTTTTGGCTATACATTAATATTTCGATTGAAACTGATGATTGATATGAGTCTAAGCTATTTGATTCAGCTAGACCAACTTTTATGAAATTCCAAGTGTTCTTTGAAATTTTCCCGAACCAAATTATTTTGGTGCAGAATTCTATGATAAGACTGAGGTGAACTATGTCGATTGGATAAAAAAATTCAATCTATGATTAAAGTACTAGCTTTAGTAGTTTACTTTCTTTGTGATTGTAAACATACCTATTAATTTATCGTTTTTAGAATGAATGTCGTAAAACTATGTGTTCATGGTCTATATGACCCCTCAACATGATTTAAAATATTTTGTACTCTTTAGAGTGATGTTTTGGGTAGTTTATGATGATGTGTATGAAAGAGTATGAATTCACTGTGTACGGGTAGAATATAATATGATTGAAATAAAGGTTGTATTGAAAACCTAGTTTTGGTGAATGGAAGGAGTACGGTGTAGTAGGCTGTAATTTCGAGGACGAAATTCTTAGAAGAAGGGGTGAATGTGACAACCCGAAAATTTAGAAAATCTTAAATGATTAAATTAAAGGTTAAACTTTAAAACCTAGAGTGGAAATAGATGGTTTATTTAAATTTTTTAAGAAAATCTATACGATTTAATCATTGAAAAAGATTATGTACTAATATATATTGCAAGCCATATAAAAAAGGTTTAATGATTATAGCAAACAACATTAAGAGATTTTAATAAGACATTGAACTAAATGTCTAGCTTAATATATGAGAATGTATTATGGTAAATATTTTTGTGAGTTATATGAGTAATGAATAGTATGTGATGGTTTATATTTTTATTAATATAAACAAATAAAAGAAATTAATGTAATCTAATTATATATTAAGAATAAAAAATTTAATAACTTAAGGGTTATGATACGGGAGAATATTAGTATATAAATTTACTAATTCTAAGAGATTTATTTTATACATCTCAATTAATTAATTTTATAACCTAATTATAGTAAGTCTAATTGGGTTAAGAAATTAAATGTACATGAGTAACGATTTAATTTATAATTGAGGAAATGAAAACCCTAATTAAATAATTTGGGTTGGATAAGACTTTAAAATTATTGGACTATGTCAATTTCATATGGCACAAGAAATTAATTTAGAAGCCCAAAAGAATTTAATTAAAGCCCAAATGTTGGCCCAATTATGGAAGGACATTTTGGACAATTAGTAAAGCATGTTATAACATTAAAATTTTAAAAAAATTGGGGATAAAAGGAAGAGGAATTTCGGCCAACAAGGGAGAGAATGAGGAGCTATGGGATTAAATCATTAAGTTTACTAACTCTCAACAACTTCCAACAAGTGTCCAATTCTCATTCAACCAACACTTTTATTTAAGTGTACAAGCAACACTAAAATGATTAAGGAAAAGAAAGAGAGAGTGAGTAGAGGGAAATAATGTAATGATGGAATTTACCAACTCTTCACCAACTCTCCATAGGTGTCACGCTATCTTTAAGCCACCATCTTTCACCAAAGTTACAAGTAATCTAAGTCTACAAGCAATCTTAGAGATGATAAGAGAGAGAGAGAGAAGGAAATTAGATTATGGTGGGAGAAAACTTAGATATATATAAAATATATCTGCACAAATTACTAACACCCAAAACCCATTCCATTTCTCTCTAATATCTTATTAGCTAACACAAAGAAAACCAAATAGAGAGGGAAAGAAGAGAGGCCTTTTTGGCAGCCATAGAGTGGAAAGGAGAGAGTGTTTTTCTCAAAGTTTTCTAGCTCCATAATCAAAGCTTAGCAAGAAGGAAAAAGAAAATCAAGCAAAGGTATACCTAAACTAGATTATGTAATTTATTGTTGACTTTAAAAAATTAAAACTTGGATCTAGGATTCAAAACTTCAAAACTCTATATCTATATGATCTAGAGTGTGTTATGTGTGTATCTTTCCATTTTGAGGATCAAAAGTTAGATCTAAAGTATGAAATGGAAACTAGGTTTTTCAAAATGTAGAAACCCTAAATTTTCTTAGCCTCGATTGTGTTAATCTTGTGTGTGATGATTGTTTGATGAAATAGATCATGTATTATGGTAGATTCATGGGTATATGAAGTATTAGTAGGTATTATGATGAGTTATGTTAGTTATTATGTGAGAACATAGAAGTTTTCTTAGAAACCACAAATGGTTAAAAATCAGATTTTTGTGAGAATGAAACTCAAAATTCCAATGACCATATCTCCTATTATATTTCGATGTTTAGAGTGTGGTCAAGTCCTAAAGTTAGATCTATGAGTTTTCTAACATATCCAAGTGGAATCATTGGAAAAAATAGAAAGGAGTCAAAAAATAGTAGATTTGTGTGTGGACTGATTTTAGCAAAGGAGTCAAAAATAGAAAAATGACAAAAGTAAACTGCCATAGTTTTTGTATGGGCTATTTCGGCCACTTAAATTGTGAAATAAATTCCGCACTTTTGGGACATGAAAATATATGGTATTAAGTACCTCCTTTCCAAAAATGAGCTCATTCCGACTTAAAATGAACATGTTATGATAATTTCAATATTTGGGTTTTTCGGATGAAACTCGCTATAACCAGAGTTCTATAACTCCGATGGCCACAAAAATTAAACTGGAGGCTCACGTTAACACGTACAAGATTGTGTCAAGAGATGGGAATTTCTGGAGTTGAACATGATAGGGCTAATTTCTGAAGCTACGCACTAAAAATAATTTTTGAAAAATACTAAATGAAATTGGAAAATTATGGAAAAATACTTATTGTGTATGATTTATATGTATATGTGTTTGGACAAAGGATAGAGAAATAATAAGCTGATTTAGTATTTTCGTGAAAAGGATATGGAATCTAGCTTGTTGGATTGAAAAATCTGATGAATCCTACATGCTGGATTGAAAAACAGTTTACTGAATTGAAAATATATGGAATCCAGCTTGCTGGATTGCAATCTAGTTGATGTATTTAAAATCCAATTTGCTGGATTGCAGTTTAATTTGCTAGATTGGCCATCTAGATACTGGATTTTGAATATAGCTTGCTGGATTCCAAATCTGGGTTGTTGGATTGGTATTTGACTTACATGTTCAAGAAAAACTTATAATATACAAGATTAAAGTATTTAAATCATATAAATATAATATTAATGATTGAAAATTCATGATAAATGATAATAATTATTTGAAAATTATTACGAGCTTATGAAAAATTATTTTGATTGATAATAAAATTATCTAATATAATTGTTAAGTGTTTAGGTAGAGTTTAATTGAACCTAAACTCGATATTGTTCTGACTAGGCCGTCGGGATGTCAGAGTTGTACCAAACTCGACTTACACTATAAAAGTTTGACTTGAGGTTAAGTCTTATGTGTGTTATAAACGGATAGGATTATGTGATAATGTGTTTAGGTTATTTTAAATATTATGATGATATTATTCTAACTTAGAAATAAATATTATTAATCATAGGTTTTCAGACAAAACTTATTAAATTGCATAGCGATAATTAGCGGTTCAGGCAAGTTTTCCTTAAATCGACCTCGAGTTGTTTATTCAAATATACTAGTGGTTAATCATTGTTGATTGCCATGTCTAAAGAATTATTAAATCGCACTCTGTGCATACTGCATGTATTCATCAGGTATTAAAGGCTGATCACCTGAATTACCATTCGGTCCAGATATGTATATGTTCATGTTCCATGTTCATTCAGCTATAAAAATTTGTTTATGCTAGTTCACAATTATATTGTAAAACTTTAGCCAGCTTTTGTTCAATTCTTTCAATCATGATATATCATTAATTTATTGAACTTAAACTTGATGGGAAAACTTATTGCTCACCCTTGCTATATCATGATAAACATTGAAGATTAAGACACATACGTCGGATACAATAAAGGTTAAAGCCAAGTTCAGCTTGGGATAATATGTGCAGCTAAAAATGTAATAGTATTGTATGATAATAATCTTACATGTTAGATAGTCTATGAATTGTGTATAAGTTAAGGTTACTTGACCTTGGGAAAAAGTGTGTAAAGTTTAGTGTATAAATAATTTATGTTTATATCTTTCGTAATAGTTGTAGAATGATTGTACCGGATCCATGGTGATTTGGGACCCGAATTTGGGGGTCTCACACTGTCCCGATTCACTCGGTAACTTCACCTCTAACTCCATCCTAGCCACCTTTGTTATTAACTCCGTTTGAGCCGTTAACATAGACAACTTTTCCCAACCCTTCATATTTAAGGCATCGACCATTACATTAGCTTTTCCTTGGTGATACTGGATTTCACAGTCATAATCCTTTATTAACTCCAGCCATCTCCTTTGTCTCATATTCAACTCCTTCTATGTGAAGATATATTTTAGACTATTATGGTCCGTGTATATCTCACATTTCTCCCCATATAAGTAATGCCTCTATATCTTCAAGGCAAACACTACCGCGACCAGTTCCAGATCATGAGTAGGACAAACTTTCTCATAATTTTTCAACTACCATGATGCATACGCAATGACATTGTCATGCTGCATAAGCACGCAACCAAGTCCTCTATGCAAAGCATCGCTATAAACTACAAACTTGTATCGTCGGGTAAAGACAATACAGGTGCTTCATTCAATCTCTTCTTCAGTTCTTGGAAACTGTCTTCACATTTCTCCGTCCACACATACTTCATTTTCTTTCTTTTCAAGTTAGTCAATGTTGTAAGACCCCAAATTATTAATAAATGAAATTTAATTTCCTCTATTTATCATTTTGAAATAGTAAGGGTTGATTTGATTAATGTGGTTAGTTATGGGTAAAATGTGCAAATATTTCAAATAAGAAAGTGGTTATAAAATACTCATTGTTGTCGGAGAATATTAGTTTTGTCGTGGAATATTCTTGATGTCGGGGAATATTCGTACAACGGCGCAACCCTGTGTGGGCCCCATAACGAAAAGCAATTGGATGAAGAAAACACCAAGTATAAGTTGTTTATAAATAACGACGCAGATTATTCACAATTATCTTGTTGGAATACAAATTGGTGGTTAAAACACGATGTCTGGCGTTGTTGAGCAAGTAGCATTTTGCGGTATTGCACCAATTATTGATTCTTACGTAAGAAGGCACTACTCAATAATTGTTACAGTAATTACTGTTCAGTATTTTATTTTATTGATTCAATAATTGCTGCGTTGATTTTTTTATATTACTGTTATTTCAATAATTGTCACTACACAGTATTTTTCATTATCGGAGCAATAATTCATATTATCTGAATAATATTATTAGATAACATTATTGGCAATGTCTAGAAAGTTCTGTCTAAGGAGAGGTTTGGTCACCTAATTGCGCGCCAGTAAGGAGAAATCTTTATTGGAAAGCCCCTCTTTCACGGAAGCGGCACAGTTTGCCGATCTTGTGATTCTGTAATATTATTTGTGAATAATTAATTATTGATTTATATGATGAGGAAAATATTGATTTTATGTGGATATAGATGGAGAAAATTTTTAAAGTGACAATTGTTAAAAATTGATATTTTATCTTTTCTGATAAAATAATATTTTATTATATTATTATAATATAATAATGGGGATATTTTACAATGAATGTGGATATATATGAGTATATGAGGATGAGGAGTATTTTTGTTACAAAAGTTGTTTAAAACATGTTAAACATGTCCAGTGGGTACATTTCTTGGACCGAAATTTGATTATAAACTGTAAAATCGCTGTTTATGGATTTTTGGTCATTTACATTTGGAATTTGGAAAACCTTTCTTCTACAAAGTTGTAGAGAATTGAATTTCCTATAAAAATATTCATGAGATTCGAATTTTATGATAAAAGGGCTATTTATTATGAATTATTGAAGTTCCGAGGTTCCAAAATAATTGATTTTTGGAAGTTTAAAATATTTATAGTTAGAAAAACATTTTTATTGTTTTGGTTGGCCCCCCATGTGTTGCAAATTGCTGAAATCAGATTTTCAAAGTAGGCGTAGGAATTTTTTTTTAAATATTTATATTATATTAAATTTTCTGCTTTGGTGTTCTAAGCATTTTCCTATAAATAGGGTACTTAGGTTAGAATTGAAAATCACACCAGAAACTAAAGATTTCTCTCTCTTTCTCTCTCTATAATATCGAGCGTATTTGTGAGTATTTTAGTACTTTGAGTATTGCTATACGGTGCAAGTTCTTTCAGCACTATATCCAGTATTCCAATCAGAAGTACTATTCTTTCTAAGGTAAGGGATGTTATTTTATTCGAAAATGATATTATTTCTTCAATATCATTATGCCGAAATATTTGTTGAAAATTTTTATCAAATTTGGAACTTTTTCATGTCAGGGTTACTATTCATGAGTTACTATTCACGAGTTACTATTCACGAGTACTATTCACAAAGCGTGATGATGTTTTTTTTGTAAAATTTCTATCTTTTGAGGTTGGAGTTACTATTCATGTATACGACACTATTCACGTATACGACACTATTCACGAATACGACACTATTCACAGAAAAATTAAATTTTCTTTTCTATGTCCAAGATTGTCTGTTATGATTCATATCTTTGATTAGATCTATGTTTTGATCTTCATTCTTGAATTTTACTCCAATCTATTTATTTATGAAGTATTTTTGAACTTGGATTATTTAAAGTACGAATCCTTAATACTTGTTCTTTTGTTTCACTGGATTCGTTTTCTTTAAAATATTTTTCATCATCCTCAGTCCTAAATGATGATATAACTGAATATCTTTGGCCCGTAGTGCAAAGATGAACAGGTGTTGAGATGAACATGATCGACTGATTAATATCTTTGGCCCATAGTGCAAAGATGAACAGGTATTTAGATGAACATGACCAACTGATGAATATCATTGGCCTGTAGTGCAAAGAAGAATATTTGATTCCAGATATATATTGATTGATGTTACAGGGATAAAATATCGACGATGAACTTTTAAATTCATATATAGAAGATAGTAGTTTGCATTCTCTACTTAACATTTCTAATGAATTATTATTTTCCTTTGCGAAGATTGATTTAAAAGCGGTTGTCTATTGTGATTCTATTAGATTTTTTCCCTGTTGAGGACTAACGATAATTTGTTTTATATTATCTTAGTCATAATGTTCTTTATTGGGCTAGTTGAGCTCACCCTTTTCCTTGTTGTTCCATTTTTCTTCTCAGGAGGCGAGAATGTAGCGAGTACTAGTCGGGGTGTGGAATGATGGTTCTAGAAGTTGTTCTAGTACTCCTCACTATTCTGTAAAATAGTGTATTAATAATTGTAATGAAGACTTATTTGAGTGTGGATATTGTCTAGATGACAATATTTGTATTTAAACTCACAGTTTTTATGTTGTATTAATAAAGTTGTAGTTGTTTCTGTACCATGTATTTGGCGACTCAGAATGGGTGTTGTATACCTATTTTGGGAGCGTCACAAATGGAGTAGCTATCTTCGAAAAATCTTGGATAAATCTTCGATACTATCCCGCAAACCCTAGCAAACTCTGTGATAACCCAAAAATTCATAAAATCTAGAATGATTAGGATAAAGGTTAAAGAATAAAACCTAGATGAGAATTTGAGGATTTATTTAAAATTTTTCAAGTAAAACCTATATGGTTTGCTATTCGAATGAGAATAGAGAAAATATGGGTTACAAAATTCTAAAACCCTAGAAATGAATTAATACTCACTTGATGGAATATCAAGAATAAGGTATTATAATACCTGTAAATTCGATGTGAACTTAATAGTCTAAGAAAGGTTATATTAGTACATATGGAAATTTTATTAAGGAGATAAGATTTCATATGAAGAGATGCTATGAGGTTAAACGAAGATGAGTATGTGTATAGAAATACATATATTTAGTAAAGTGCTATATATATTTTAGCAAGAGGAATGATGAATTAAGTTAATGATATAAGGATCAAGATAAAACTATGTTAGTAATTAACATAGCTTGAGCGTTGGCCTTGACTGGCAAATAAGAATTTGAATAAGTATAAAGTCGTTAGTTAATATGATTAGCAATAAGAAAGAAGTAATTTAAAACTCAAAATTTGAGTTAGAGATAGAATTTTGAAGCATGGACTGCTCGGTTACGTCCGGAATGTCAAGTTTAGTTAGAATGGATATTAACACAAAATGTGTAAATGTTGACTTTTGGTCAAAGTCAATAGTTGACTTTTTTGGAGAAAAGTCAAAATTAGTGTGAGAAGTGAAATATGTTATGATTATGTGAATTATGTATATGATTAAAGAAATATACATTATATAATGTGAATACATTTATTTTGTATATAAAAGTGAATTAAGAATTAAGTTATACAACCTAATATATATATTAGGTGTGATAATTAAATAACCTAAGAGACTATAATATGGGAGAATATTAGTATATAAATATATATACTAATATTAAGAGATTTATTTTATATATCTCAAATAATTAATGTTATAACCAAAGTTTAATTGGGTTATGGAATTAAAAGATATATGAGTAAGGAATTTATTTACAAAGGTGTAATGAAAACCCTAATTAAATAATTAGGGTAGGATAAAATAAAAAGTGTTGGACTATGTTAATTAAATGGCCCAAATAATTTTTTAGGAAGTCTAAATATTTTTATTTGAAAGCCCAAAATACTTATGGATTAAGCTCAAGTGGAGGCCCAATCAATAATTTTAAAAAGCCCAAAACTTGATCCAAGTATGCAGGGACTTTTTGGTCATTTGTTAAGTAAAATAAAAGCAATTATATTAAACCAAAATGAGTTGAATAGATGGCCACATGGCCGGATTGTAGAGAGGGAGGAAAGGAGAGGAAATGGTGGTTGCACATCATCAATTCAAGCACCAAACATTTGGAAAAGATATTTTTAATTAGCTAGGTGTCATCGCTTTTGAGGAACCATCTTGCATACTAATCTCCCACATATATCAATATGGTGATTAAGTGAGAGAGAGAGAAAGAAAGAGAGAATTTGGGGAGTAAATATAGATATACAAAATATATCTATACATTAATCTCCAACAAACAAATATCTAATTATTTTTTTCATCTCTTATTTTTTTTCTAACCAAAAAGTAAACCAAGAGAGAGAGAGGGGAGCAATTCGGCAGCTATGGTGAGAGAAAAGGAAGAGGGGAGGCAGCCATAAGAGGTAGAGAGGAGAGAGAAGGGTCATCCATTGAATAAAAAGAAGGAGAGCATGACAATCAAAGGTATAAATACCTTTTGTTATGTATTTTTGATTATTCTTAATCAAATCTTGAATCTATATTTCTAAACTCAAAAACCATGTATATACATGTTAATGAGTGTTTCAAGTTTAGATATACCCATATTGGTTGTTGTTTTGTTTTGGAAATCAAAAATAAAGAAAATTGATTTTTCTAGTTTATAAGTCATAAAATTTGTATGTACTTTGGATATCCACTATTTTAAATCTATAACTCTTTTTTGCGATCCGTAAAAGAGGAGTAACAGACAGTTATGGAAAGTCAAGGGTAGGGGCAGTTTTATAATTATTATGATATTCAAAAATTCTGGAAAACTTTGATAGGATAATTTGATAAGTTTTCTAACATCTCCAAGTGAAATCACCGGAAAAGGAGTTGTAGATTTCCGTATGGACTATTTTTAATAAATAACGAAAAAGTGAAAAAGGAGAAAAACCCACTGCCTAGAACTTTGTAAGTGCTATTTCGGCCACTTAATTAATGTAATAAATTCAGGCCTTTTGGGACATGAAAATATATGGCATTAAGTACCTCATGTCCAAAAATGAGCTCATTCCGACTTAAAATGAACAAGTTATTGTCATTTCAATTTTTGTGATTTTTTGACAAAAACGGTTTTAACCGGAGTTCTATAACTCCGATGGCCACGAAATTTAAACTGGAGGTTCATGTTAACACGTATAAGATTGTGTCAAGAGATTGGAATTTCTGGAGTTGAGCATGATAGGGCTAATTTCTTAAGCTACACACTAAAAATTATTTTTGAAAAATACTAAAGGAAGTTGGAAAATTATGGAAAAATACTTTTTATGTATGAAATATATGTATATATGTTTGGAAAAAGGATAGAAAAATAATAAGTTGATTAGGTATTTTCGTGAAAATGATGTGGAATCCAGCTTGCTGGATTGAATAATTTATGAATCTAGTTTGCTGGATTGAAAAATCTGATGAATTCAGCTTGCTGGATTGAAAAGAAGTTTACTGAATTGAAAATATGTTGAAACCAGCTTGCTGGATTGCAATATAGATGTTGGATTTGGAATCCAGGTTGCTTGATTTGGAATCTAGTTTGTTGGTTTGGTATTTGACTTATTAAAGTTTAAAGAAGAACTTATAATATATAAAATTAGAGTGTTCAATCATAATGTATATGATATAGTGATTCAAGAATTATCAAAGGATGATAATAATACTGATGTGTTAAGCCGTTATCTAATATTAATTTTTTTTATTAAGTGTTATATAATTTATAGATAAAGAAATAGTATTATGAGCTAACAGGTATGTTATGCTAACTGAAAGATCAATCCTATACTGATAGGTCTTTCCTGTGAGATTAAATTAGATTGATTTGCGATAATCAGCAGTGCAAACAAGTTTCCTAACTCAAACTTGAGTTGTATGTTTAAAGCATGTTAGTGAATAATTATTGTTGATTATTCACATCTATATTGATTATTGATTCGCACTTAGTACATGTTGCATATGTTCATCAAGTATGAAAGGTTGATCAGCTTCATTACAATCTAGTTCAGTTAAATTATTCATATTCATTACTGACAATAATTCTTGTCGTCCTGATTGTTCAGTTATGAAATTTGATTCCTACTAGTTCTCAATTAGTATATTGTTGAACGTAGCCAGCTTTTTGTTCAATTCTTTAAATTATGATATATCCTCAATTAAATTTAAACTTGTTGGGCAAATTTGTTGCTCACCCTTGCTATATCATGATAAAAAATTTCAGATTAAGATGAAAGCTCGAGTAAAGACAGAAGCAAAGACAAAGTGCAAGATTAAGTTAGGGTGCAGTTAGATCTATTAAATTTTCTGACGAAAATAGTATTGTAAACCTTTTTAGATATTGAAGCTATGTATTTAGTTAAGGTTGTAGACCTTGGGAATGATGTGTAAAAGTTTAATGTATAAATAATTTATGTTTATATCTTCCGTAATTGTGATAGAAATGTTATACCAGATTTGAGGTAAAAAGTACCCGGATTTGGGGTTTTTACAATTGGTTTCAAAGTCGTAGGTTAAAAACCTTAGGTAGGGGTACCTTAGGCTATAACCGTAGAGATGATGATAAGGAATAAACTCAGATCGAGTTTAAGGGATAAGAGATGAATTTAAGAAATTCATCATTAAAGTAAAGAGAAAGATAAATAAGATTCAAAGAATAATCTTGAAGAGCTATAAAGATAAGAATCTGGAGTTACCTGACTCTAGTAATAAAAATGAAAAGTGATAATAAATAGACGATATATATGATTAAATAAATATACATTATATAATGTGAATAAATTTATTTTGTATATATAAAAGTGAATTAAGAATTAAGTTATGTAACCTAATATATATATTAGGTGTGATAATTAAATAACATAAGAGGTTATAATATGGGAGAATATTAGTATATAAATATATATACTAACATTAAGAGATTTATTTTATATATCTCAAATAATTAATATTATAACGAAAGTTTAATTGGGTTATGGAATTAAAAGATATATGAGTAAGGAATTTATTTACAATGGTGTAATGAAAACCCTAATTAAATAATTAGGGTAGGATAAAATAAAAAGTGTAGGACTATGTTAATTTACATGGCCCAAATAATTATTTAGGAAGTCCAAATATTTTTATTTGAAAGCCTAAAAGACTTAAGGGTTAAGCCCAAGTAGAGGACTAATCAATAATTTTAAAAAGCCCAAAACTTGATCCAAGTATGGAGGAACTTTTTGGTCATTTGTTAAGTAAAATAAAAGCAATTATATTAAACCAAAATGAGGTGAATAGATGGCCACAAGGCCAGATGGTTGAGAGGGAGAAAAGGAGAGGAAATGGTGGTTGCACATCATCAATTCAAGCACCACACATTTCGAAAAGATATTTTAAATTAGCTAGGTGTCATCTCTTTTGAGGAACCACCTTGCATACTAATCTCCCATATATATCAATATGGTGATTACGTGAGAAAGAGAAAGCAAGAGAGAATGTGGGGAATAAATATAGATATACAAAATATATCTATACATTAATCTCCAACAAATAAATATCTAATTATTTCTTTCACCTCTTTTTTTTTCTAACCAAAAAGAAAACCAAGAGAGGAGCAATTCGGCAGCTATGGTGAGAGAAAAGGAAGAGGGGAGGCAGCCATGCGAGGTAGAGAGGAGAGAGAAGGGTCATCCATGGAATATAAAGAAGGAGAGCATGAAAATCAAAGGTATAAATACCTTTTTTTATGTATTTTTGATTATTCCTAATCAAATCTTGAATCTATATTTCTAAACTCAAAAACCATGTATATACATGTTAATAAGTGTTTCATGTTTAGATATACCCATATTGGGTGTTGTTTTGTTTTGAAATCGAAAATAAAGAAAAATGATTTTTCTAGTTTATAAGCCATAAAATTTTTATGTACTTTGGATATCCACTGTTTTAAATCTATAACTCTTTTTTGCGATCCATAAAAGAGGAGTGCTAGATATGTAAGTACACAGTCCATAGTGACTGATTTAGCAAAAATAGTTTTATTTCTTTTAAGGAAAAATAAATTGTAATGGACAGTCAAGCGTAGGGGCAGTTTCGTCATTTTTCTAATATTCAAAAATTTTAAAAAACTTTGGGAGGATAATTTGATAATTTTCTAACATCTCCAAGTGGAATCACCGAAAAATGAGTTGTAGATTTTTGTATGGACTATTTTTAACAAAGAATGAAAAAGTGAAAAGGAGAAAAAGCTACTGCCCATAACTTTGTAAGGGCTTTTTCGGCCACTTAATTAATGTAATAAATTCCTGCCTTTTGGGACATGAAAATATATGGTATTAAGTACCTCCTGTCCAAAAATGAGCTCAGTCCAACTTAAAATGACCAAGTTATGGTTATTTTAATTTTTGTGATTTTTTGATGAAAACGACTATAATCGGAGTTCTATAACTCCGATGGCCACGAAATTTAAAATGGGGGCTCACGTTAACATGTATAAGATTGTGTCTAGAGATGTGAATTTCTAGAGTTGAGCATGATAGGGCTAATTTCTTAAGCTACACACTAAAAATAATTTTTGAAAAATACTAAAGGAAGTTGAAAAATTATGGAAAAATACTTTTTGTGTATGAAATATATGTATATATGTTTGGACAAAGGATAGAAAAATAATCAGCTGATTTTGTGTTTTCGTGAAAAGGATATGGAATCAAGCTTGCTGGATTGAATAATTTATGAATCCAGTTTGCTGGATTAAAAAATCTGATGAATCCAGCTTGCTGGAATGAAAAGAAGTTTACTGAATTGAAAATATGTTGAAACCAGCTTGCTAAATTGCAATCTATATGTTGGATTTGGAATCTAGGTTGTTGGTTTGGTATTTGACTTATTAGAGTTTAAAGAAGAACTTATAATATATAAGATTAGAGTGTTAAAATCATAATGTATATGATATAGTGATTCAAGAATTATCCAATGATGATAATACTGCTGATGTGTTAAGCTGTTATCTAATATTTGATTTTTGTGATTAAGTGTTAGATAATTTATAGATAAAGAAATAGTATTATGAGCTAACAAGTATGTTATGCTAACTAAAAGATCAATCTTATACTGATAAGTTTTTCATGAGAGATTAAATTAGATTGCTTAGCGGTAATCAGCAGTACAATCAAGTTTCCTAACCCAAACTTGAGTTGTATGTTCAAAGCATTTTAGTGAATAATTATTGTTTATTATTCAGATCTATACTGATTATTGATTCTCACTTAGTGCATGTTGCATATGTTCATCAGGTATGAAAGGCTGATCGTCTTCATTACCATCTGGTCCAGTTGAATTATTTATATTCATTATTGACAATAATTCTTTTCGTCCTGATCGTTCAGTTATGAAATTTGATTCCTGTTAGTTCTCAATTAGTATATTGTTGAACGTAGCAAGCTTTTTGTTCAATTCTTTCAATCATGATATATCCTCAATTAAATTTAAACTTGTTGGGAAAATTTGTTGCTCACCCTTGCTATAGCATGTTAAAAAAATTCAGATTAAGATGAAAGCTCGAGTAAAGACAGAAGCAAAGACAAAGTGCAAGATTAAATTATGGTGCAGTTAGATCTATTAAATTTTCTGACGGAAATAGTATTGTAAACCTTTTTAGATATTGAAGGTATGTATTTAGTTAAGGTTGTAAACCTTGGGAATGATGTGTACAAGTTTAATGTATAAACAATTTATGTTTATATCTTCTGCAATTGTGATAGAAATGTTATACCAGATCTGAGGTAAAAAGTACCCGGATTTGGGGATTTTACAAACTCCGCACCTCAACCGGTTTTTTCGGCTGTTCCCAACTCATCACTGCTTCCACCTTCACTGGATCTACTGAAATCCACTCACGATCAATACCATTACCCAAAAACTGTACCATTTCTAGGAAAAATTCACACTTCGTGAATTTTACATCTAACTTCTCCTTCCTTAGTGTCTCCAACACTAACCTGAGGTGTTCAGCATCATCGATCCTGAGCAATGGGTATTTATTCTTTATCGTTAACTTGTTCAACTCTCGGTAGTCGATACAAAGTCTTAACAATCTGTCCTTCTTTTTCACAAACAGTACATGTGACGCCCCCAAATCCTGGTATCTTCCATCCCGACAAATGGTGCTACACGGTACTCATAACTATACATTCATTCTATTAAAATGACATCAAAATGAGTGTTTTAACGACTTTCTTATTGCATTACATTATTTGTTCATCATAATATAATACATACACTTACTAGTCTATTACAAGATAAACTAATCATTCATCTGTGCCTTGCCTTTATCTCTACTGAAACCCTCTGTTCGCTCGACCTTAGCTGCAATCATATGATTCAAGCAAGAAGTGAGCATAACTAGCTCAGCAAGTCTAACAATATATTATATAGATACCACTTCGTGAATCATATGATTATTCTTCAATAAATGAACAATAGTTATGAAGTACTATGAAAAATTGAATAGCACTTCTCATCTCGTAAAACAATTCTTAAGTACATATAGTAGTTTTGGAAATTCTGAGTAGGTCCATAGACCATGAACATTCTCTTTAGCTTTTATTCATGAAAAGGACAACCCGACACTAAGTTCGTAAGTTCAGAATATCTTACGAGCACTTCTAGGTGATCAGCCTATAGTACTCTATGTTGATCAACACTCATCCGTTAAACCGTTAAACGTATGTATGTTTAAGTTTTGGCAACCTCACCTGCCCATCGAATAATCGATGTAAAATACATTTGTTTATTCATACTCGGGCTTACCTTGAATCTGTACCAAACAATTAGCGTAGGATAGCGTTTATCAATTCTATATTGAAAGACTTGTAAAGAAATCAATCAATCTTTCAAGAATAGTCTAGCCGAGTTAAAACTGGCATCGACCCTTTCTTTAAAACCATTCATGTATCTCATAACATGAATTACTGAAAACCTGGCTAACACGAAGGTTAGACAAGCGATAAGAAAACTTGCCTTCAGCGCCCGCTACAGTAAAATTACTTTTCCTTTGAGTTGTTATAGTCTCTACAACACATAACCACATAACATACCACATTAGGTCATGAATGAACATACATGGTTCCTAATGAATCTTGCCCTTCTTCTCAATCTAATCATGTATTAGATTTGTTATTATTGGTTCCGGCTTGCCATTTTCATCGTTCTTACCAACTTCTTTCTCTTATATGTCTTAAGTTGGTTTACTTCATTAATACTACTCGTTTCGAGTTAATCATCCTTCCTCATGGCTTACTAACATTCTTATGTTATTAATCGAAATTCGATCATCATTGGTTAAATACACTTATTGCATACTGTCCACGTTCACATTCAATTAACTTTCCTCCAACCTTTAGTACAATACTGAAGGTCTATAACATCCTTAATGATGTTACATTAAGTTAATTAAGGATTTAATTTACTCTTCATTCACATCTCTTTTACTTTATATTCAAAAACATTCCTCTCTATGCTTCAATTAGCGATGGCGCTACGACGCCAACGTTTCTTCATGGACTCGCGCTGCGGCGCGGGTATGCTGTGGCACCACTCTTTCTTCACTGTGTCGCGCTGCGACGCCAACTAACAGTGTACGATGGTTTGGCCTTGCATCGCGGCACTGACCTTTCTTCTTTGAGTCGCGCTGCGGCGCAGACTCTGTGCCTCATAAAAATTTGACAGATAACTTTTTATGTTAGATTCTCGGGCTCATAACTTCTTCGTTATAAGTCCGAATTGGCTCGTTCAAAAGTCGTTAGTTTACAAATCACATACTCTACGTGTTTATGCAAGAATTTTACAATTTCGAATCCATTAACTCAAAATTCACCTTTTAAAAAAGATTATACTTTGTTTTCTCTTCATCATGCATCCTCTTCTTCATTCACTTGCATTCCTCGTTACCTAGTTGTACTTACTTAACTCGTTCCATTTTCGTGGATTGAATCTATGTTGTGAATAACATTTCTATCTCTTCATTCCGTAAATTAACTTCTAAATTCGTTCTCGCCATCTCCGTTATTAACCCATTCTGAGTCGTTAACATCGATAGCTTTTCCCTACCCTTCCTACTTAACGCGTCGGCTTCTAAGTTTACCTTCCCTGTATGATATAAGATATCACTGTCATGATCCTTTATCACTTCTAATCACCTTCTCTACCTCATATTCAACTCCTTCTGTGTGAAGATATATTTCAAACTCTTATAGTCCTTGTATATCTCACACTCCTCCCCGTATAAATATTATCTCCATATTTTTAATTCAAAAACTATAGCTGCCAATTTTAGATCATAAGTAGGATAAACCTTCTCAATAATCCCTTAACTGGTGTGATGCATACACAATGATCATGCCATGCTACATGAGCACGCAACCTCATCCTTTATGTGAAGCATCGCTATAAATTACAAAATTCCTCGTATCATCTGGTAAAGATAATACAGGTGCCTCAATTAATATTCCTTTTAGTTCCTAAAAACTATTTTCTCCTTTCTCATTCCCAACACACTCATCATTTAACAAATCTGTATATCTTTTAAGCTAAAATTCACACTTAGTGAATTCTATATCCAACTTCTCCCTCCGTAGTGTTTCATACACTATCTTCAAATGTTCACATGATCTTCTGACGTCTTAAAATAGACTCGAATATCACCAATGATTATTACGACATATTTGTCCAAATATTATTTGAACAATCTGTGACGCTAATGGTACCTATGAGTACCTATGAGCTTACTACCGACTTGCTCGGCACCCTTTACAGAAAGTCTAGCTTCATTACATTTGTCAACCCAAATGACATAACCAGGAACTCGTAATAACTATAACGAGTTCTAAACGTCATCTTAGGTACATCCTCCTTCTTCCTTACTTTCAACCGATGATACCCCGTACACAAATCTATCTTAGAAAAATTCTTTGCCCATTTAAACTGATCAAATAGATCATCGATCCTGGGCAATGGGTATTTATTCTTAACCACTAACTTACTCCTCTTACAATAGTCGATACTCAAACGTAACGACTCATCCTCTTCCTTAACATCCCCCTAACTTGCGTCATGGTTAGACAACAAGATTGTTCCGGTGATCTATTACCGTAAAATACTACCTTAGGTTTTCTTAGAAAACCGAAGATTCATACTTTTATTCTAACAATTTATTAAAGTTCTATGGTTAATTAACTCATTCATACCGAGAATTTCTTCAAATTCTCTCAACTTTATTGGTACTTATCTACCGATACCTGCTTACCTTTATTATCCATGAAATAATTTCCACGAATATAAATAACAAAAGTTATTTCCTCATTCTTTACCTTAACACGTAAAGGTATCTATAATCCTTTTCGAGAATGAACTTAATCACTTAACAAATTCTCATGCTAAAAAGAAAAGTAGTACTCAAATCAAACAACACATAAACATTCATTGTATTGACTGGAATGATACTTGTTACTAAACCCGCTGATGCAACCACATCTTGGACCGTCATATTAAAAGTACGGGCCATAGGTCTACCCGACGATGGTGGTCCAGGAATGGATAACTTACCACTACTAACACCTTTACTTTCCTCCGACCCCTTCTTTCTGAAATTTCTTGCCATGTGGTCCAACGACCCACATACAAAACATCCATGGTTTTTCTTAGGATTAGGATAATTGGGTGATATATGACCCTCCTGTCCACAGTTATAACAAACCAATTTCCCTTTCAGACAGACTCCTAGATGAGTCTTTCCACATGTCTTACACGCTTTGTTCCTACACTTAGGATCCCCTTGTCCCACTCCAGTATTCCCGGAGTTAAAATTCTTTCTTTTTGGCATATTACCACTACCACTGGAACTCTCTGCCTTGGTTCCTCCCTCTCCCTTGCTGTTATTTTTTCTCTCTTTGTGGTATTGGGTTAACGCCTCACTACCACCTTCTGCTATAATCGCTTTCTCTAGAATGGTCCCATAGGAAGCACTCTGGAACACATAAATCCTACTATAGAGCCAGGGTTTCAGGCCCTACTAAAACCTACAAGCCTTCCTCTCCTCAATGTTCACTTGGTGTGGAGCAAACCTTGCTAATTCATTGAATTTGGTCGCGTACTGGGGAACCGTCATGTCCTTTTGCTTAAGTTCAAAGAACATAATCTTCATCCTCCGTTGCTTGCTTGAAGGGAAATAATTCTCAAAGAAAACCTTCTTGAATTGTTCCCATGTTACCGCATACATTCCAGCCCCACCCTGGTGAGCCTCCCACCAAAAGTTGCCTTCCCCTTTCATTATGTAAGTTGCAAAAGAAGTCTTTTACGCCTCACCTATGTTTGTAATAACAAACGCCTTCTCTATTTCTTTCACCCATGTCTGGGCCTCTATTCGATCCGTCGTTCCTTTGAACTCCGGCGGACCTACGCTTTTAAGCTCTTTACAGGTAGTCGTTCTGGCTACCCTAGGTCCCACGGGTACTCTACCCCCGATTTGGTTAAATGCAGCCGTTAATAAATTAACGAACTCTTGCATAGGGTTGTTTTGACCCCCTTTATTATCATTATGTGATTCCGCTTCCTGATTACGTTGTCTCCTCCATGGCGGCATTTTATGATTAAATAAATAAAATTTCATTATTATCTATTTACTTACTTAGTTATTATTCACCACATAACAACTCATACCATAACAAAGCATATTAATTGAAAACTTCATTATATTCATATGCTTCTTCATAGTTTGAAACTATTTATAATTTACTTTCATAGCCAAAAGCTATTACATTTCTATCCCGCTATTGAATTTCACAAAAGTTGGGATTTACAAAAAGACTACCCTTTTATACAAAAGAGGGTTTTACATCACTACACACATATTTATTTACTCTGGACTTCTAATAATGCATAACTGCGTCCTCGTGTTTCTCATTCGCAATTATTGCTACAGTGTCCCGACTAATAATATGTCGAGTTTGTCCCGACTCAATGGAATAACAAGCAACTTTCAGCTTGAAATCCTTATGAGCATTCTCATGGATGTATACCATCCGTGCTATCTTCTAGTCTTTCTCAACCAGTTTCTTACGAAGCTCATCGGCCACTTCCTTATAGTCCCTAGCCTTCTTTATCATAAGCACCTTTTTATTATGCTCTGACTCAAAATCTACTTCTGCAGACATCTTTGCTTCATGGAGATAATTAATCTCTTCACTCTGATTATGCACAACTGTACTCAGTTGCACATTCCTGTTAAGCACTGCCAGATACAATGCTTTCATTGCATCTGGAGGTGATGATTCTTGTGTAGGTACAACCATATTAACCAATGTTACCTCCGTTTATTCCTCCACATCGATCATCATATTAAGATATGATGATATATCCATATCTCCTTCGGAGTAGCTCTCCTTAGAAAAGTATTCCACTGTCTCCGACTCCTCTAGAATCACTAATGGTACCTCCGCCACGGGCATGGGTACATGCTCTACTATGTTCACAGTTTCTTTGCTCGCCGTGTGTGTATCTCTATACATCAAGCTATCGATCGACATCTACAATAACACATAACATGTTGATTAGTACATAATACACAATAGTATAAGCACAAATACATTTAATATATTGAGGATTAATTTCCATCTTTTAAATCTTTTGGTACTGAGTTTCCTCAATACCTTATTAACTCATTCAAATTAAGTAAAGCTCGCATGATAACTGCTGTTATACACAAACTTTACTAACGGTAGATGATCATCCCAACTACCCTTGAAATCCCTGACACAAGATCTCAACATATCTTCTATCGTCTGAATTGTTCTCTCGCTCTGCCCATCAGTTTGTGGATGATAAGCCGTACTCAACTTCAGCTGCGTTCCCATCTGTTCTTGCTGACTCCTCCAAAAGTTCGATGTGAATCGTGGATCACGATCTGACACTATCAAAACTGGTACACCATGTCTGGAAATAACTTCCTTAACATAAAGTTTAGTTAACTGGTCTAAGTTATACTTAACCCTTATTAGTAAAAAGTGAGCTGACTTCGTCAATCGGTCCACTATCACCCAAATCGCATCATACCTCTTCTTAGTAATTGGAAGTCCCACCATAAAGTCCATCATGATATGCTCCCACTTCCACTCCAGAATTTCCAAGGACTGCAACAAGCCACTTGGTCTTTGATGTTCAGCCTTAACTTTTTGACAAGTCAAGCACCTACTCATGTATTCAGCTATCTCCCTCTTCATGTTCGGCCACCAAAAACTTTGTCGAAGGTCTTGATACATCTTGGTACTACCAGGATGAATCGAGTACCTCGAACTATGAGCCTCTGGTAACACTTGCTCCTTTAATTCTGTCTCATTTGGAACCCAAATTCTTCCTTCAAATCTTAATAATCCCTCATTATCAAGACTATACTTTAATTCTTTTTCATCGGTTAGCCGCTTCTTTATCTGGTCACACTCATCACTCCTGAGTAGTACTTCCTTGACTCTCTACGATGGTAGATCTAATCTCCATTGTAAATAGTCTCTGTCCCAATTCACTCGGTAACTTCACCTCTAACTCCATCCTAGCCACCTCTGTTATTAACTCAGTTTGAGCCATTAACATAGACAACTTTTCCCGACCCTTCCTACTTAAGGCATCAGCCACTACATTAGCTTTTCCTGGGAAATACAGAATTACACAGTCGTAATCCTTTATCAACTCCAGCAATCTCCTTTGTCTCATATTCAACTCCTTCTGTGTGAAGATATATTTTAGACTCTTATGGTCCGTGTATATTATCGACGTCGGGATTTTTATTTATCTCTTTCTATTCTTGTTCCTTGGTGTTCTCATGTTAGGTGAGATTTGTTTGAAAAAACAAGCTGTGAAAAGGTCCGACATTTATATATACGATTGGACTGTAAGAGTCGGCCGTTGGTTTTTTATAACCGAGAAAAGGTTTGTACATTGACCCAGTGACGCGACACTGCTAAACAGGTTTGTGAAACCGAGATTCATTAGGGTCAGGGGGCTTGATTATGCGAAAGGAAGGTGTTAGGCACCCCCCCTACATCCGTGTTACCACGGTGACTGTGACGCCCCCAAAATAGGTATACATCACCCGTCTTGAGTCGCCAAATACATGGTACAAAATTCAAATACAACTTAATAATACAACTATCGTGTAAAATACAACAAAGCATAAACTGAGAGTTTTAATACGAATATTGTCTTCTAGACAGTATTCAAACTCAAATGGAGTTCTCAATACATTTATTACCACACTATTTCATAGAATAGTGAGGACTACTAATGCAAACATCTGGGCCGTCACTCCGTTCCCCGACTAGTCTCGGCTATATTCTTATTTCCTGAAGAGAACAATAAAAGCAAAGGGTGAGCTCAACTAGCCCAGTAAGAAATATTATGACTAAGATAATGTAGAATAAATTATTGTTAGCCTTCAACAGTGTTAAACTAATAAAATAGAATAGACATCAAGTTTAACTGCAGCAGAACAAGCAATCCATTAGAAGAGTCAAGTAGAGCATGATATCTACAATCTTCTATGATTTAAAAGAATTTATCATCAATTTTATCGCTGAGACTTAGCTTAATAAATAATCCACATCATCGAATCATCCCTACACTACGGCTAAGGATATTCATTAGTATCACGACCACAAATTATACATGCATTACGGGCCAAGGATATTCGTGTTTTCATCAATGGTCATGATTATGCCAACAACTGTTCATCAATGCACTACAGGCCAATGAGGACTTTTACCATATCATTTGTAACATTACGGTCTTGATTATACCGAATAATCCTTGGTCATAATCATACCAAGTCCATCTATGTACCACGGGCCACGTATGACTTTCATAATAATATAAGCATGAGGATGATGATAATGATATGAGAATTCAATTAAATGAAAACAAATGATACATTTTAAAGATTTATAATTTAATTTATCCAGAATTCAATAATGTCCAAATTGTCAACATGATACTGCTTTGTGGAGTAAAATTCAAGAATAATATTGTATCAAAAATGATTTGGACCGAAAAGGAATCAATTTTTGTCATGAATAATACCCCAGGTGAATAGTAACCGAGTGAATATTACCCCGTGAATATTAACTTCAGGAATAGTAACCCCGTGAATAATACTCCGGCATGAAATGATAAAACTTATCAAGAATGCTCAGAATAATATTTCTATAAAAAGATACTGGATGAAGCGCAAATATCAGTGATATTCTACTAATTTCATGGAGTATAGAAACAAAAACTTAACAAAATGAGTATAGAATTCGAAATCTGAAACGAAATAATATTACTTAAATACTATAGAGTATGGAAGAAAATATTATTTTATACGAATAATGAACAAAAATAATATCCATTACCTTGAAAAGAAGAGTATTCCAACTGGTATTGCGGGGATATTCTTGAAGAAAACTTTCACTATTTTCTACGCTCAAAGCTTTCTAAAACTCGAAAGAAATACGCTAAATATTATAAAAGAAAAATTTTCTGATTCTGGTGTGATTTTCATTTCTAACTTAGCATCCAATTTATAGGAGAAAGGAAAGGATACTATTTAGGAAAAATCACGGACGCACAGTATAAAAATTCGGACGAAATCAAATTTCAAGGGCAGGTAATGAAAAATCACATGATTTCTACTATGGTGCACTATGCAGGCACTATATAAACACTATGCATAATAAAATATAATATATTCTATTTTTCATAAAAAAACAAAACTAATATATAATAATAATAATAATAATACTTCTTCCTGACCACGTTACTCCCCCCCCCCCCCCAATTTAATTTCTTCACCTGGCATATATATATATATATATATATATATACATTTCACGCCTTATACGACAATCCAACTCCCCCCGGTGACATCCTCCCATTTCTTCCACACGCGGGCCCCACATGTGGCCTCCACTTTTATTATATTAAATAATTTTCTACCGATTATTTTGAAAAATGGGTAAATAGGGGTCCATAAAATAAACAAAATTTACATCAAATACTTCATAAAAAAACCCCCTCAATTTTTTTAACAACATTTATTCATCATTATTATAACTCACAATATTAACAACTAGATCATTCCCAAGAAAGAGGGGGCTTTCCAATAAGGATTTCTCCCTATTGGCACGTAATTAGTGACCAAACCTCTCCTTGACAGAACTTCTAGACATCGTCAATATTACAAATAATAATATTAATAACTTTTTCGTTTCAATTATTGATTTAATAATATATAAAATATTGACAATAATTGAATCAAATAACGTGAGATACTATGCAACAATTAATGTAGCAATAATTAAACAAAACTGAGTGACTTCTCACGTAAGCATCAATAATCAATACCGTGTGCTCTTATGCAACCACGCGTATTACTGTATTTTTACTACCGGGTATTCCAACAGTTAACGGTAAAACTTTCGCCGTTACTTTCATAAAAAGATATTTCTGTCGTTTTGTCACTTCAATAGTAATTCCGCTGTGGGGTCCACCAATGATTGTGCCGTAGTACGAATATTCCCTGTTAAAACGAATATTCTCCGACCAATCGAATATTATATAACAACATACTTACTTTGTAAAATTTATAAATATTACCCACAACTATAACATTATCTCAAATCCACACCATAATATTCAAAATAATATTTCGAGAAATTTACGTACGTACCTAGTATGCCGAACAGATGAGGATACCTTGTGACGCCTCCAAAATAGGTATACATCACCCATTCTGAGTCGCTAAATACATGGTACAGAAATAAATACAACCTCAGTAATACAATTGTCGTGCAAAATACGACAACACATATACTGTGAGTTTGAATACAAATATTGTCTAATAAACAGTATACAAACTCAAAATGAGTCCTCATTACAATTATTGATACACTATTTTACAAAATAGTGAGGACTACTAAAACAACTATCCTAAACCATTACTCCATACCCCGGCTAGTTCCTGCTATGTTCTCACCTCCTAAGAAGAAAAATGGAACAAAAAGGAAAAGGGTGAGCTTAACTAGCCCAGTAAAGAATATTATGACTAAGATAATATACAACAAATTATCATTAGTCTTCAACATAGAAAAATATGATAGAATATAATAGACAACAAGTTTTAGATTAACAACTGCAGCGGAAACAGCAATCCATTAGAAGAGTCAAGTAGAGAATGATTTCTACTATCTTCTAAGATTTAAAAGTCAATCAACAATATTTTATCCCTGTAACATCAATCAATATACATCTTGAATCAAATATTCATCTTTGCACTACAGTCCAAAGATATTCATTTGTATCACCAGTTGGTCATGTTCATCTCAACACCTGTTCATCTTTGCACTAAGGGCCAAAGATATTCATTAGGTAATCATTCATCTTTGCACTACAGGCCAAAGATATTAAGTAATATCATCATTTAGGACTGAGGATGATGAAAAATATCTTAAAGAAAACGAATCCAATTGAGACAAAAGGACAAATATTAGGAATTCAGACACGGTTTATCCAAGTTCAATAATACTCCATAATAACCAATTGTGAAGCAGAATTCAAAAATAAAGATCAAAACATGGATACACTCAAAGATAGTAACCATAATAGACATCTTGGACAAAAAAGAGAAAATTTCATTTTTCGGTGAATAGTGTCGTATTCATGAATAATGCAATATACGTGAATAGTAATCCCGACACAAAAAGGTAGAAATTCCATAATAAAATCTATACCAATATTTCGGTATAATGATATTGAAAGAATAACATCATTAGGAAGAAAATAGCATCCCTTACCTCAAAATAACAAAGATTTAATCGGAATATCCAGATATAAAAGGTCAAGGAAACTTTCACTGAATAGCAACTCACAAAGTATCTAAATACTCACAAAATACGCTTGATAATATAGAGAGAGAAAAAGAGAAAACTTATTTCTGGTGTGATTTTCAATTCTAACTAAGCACCCTATTTATAGGAACATACTTAGAAAGCCATAGCAGACTAACCTGCTACATGTTGGCTTTACCTGCTACTATTCACCCCACCACTTTTGAAAATAAATTCCAGCACATTTTATTTCTCACCAACCAAAAGTGGGGCCCACCATATTTTTAATAAAAACATTTATTTTCAAAAATTCAATAATTCATAATAAATAGCTTTTATATCAGAAAAATTCGAATCTCATGTCTATCCCATAGGAAATTAAATTCTCTACAACTTTGTAAGTTTATGTTTTTCCAAATTCCAAACGATAAATGACCGAAATCCACATACAGACGATTTTTAACACCTCTATTCCGACAAAATACCACAATAAATATATCCATAATTTATATCCACATAAAATAAATATTTCCTTATCATATAAATTAATAATTAATTATTCACAAATAATATTATGTAATCACAATTATGACAACGTGTCGTTCACAGAAAGAGGGGCTTTTCGATAAGTTTTTCTCCGTATTGGGCGCCTTTAATTAGGTGACCAAACCCCTTTCGTAGACAGAACTTCATTAGACATTGTCAATAATGCTTTCTAATAATATTATTCAAATAATATGAATTATTGATCTTATAATGGGAAATACTGTGCAGTGGCAATTATTGAAACAACAATAATATAACATATCAACGTAGCAATTATTGAATCAATAAAGTAAAATATTGAATAAGAATTATCGTAACAATTATTGAGTAGTCTTCTTCACGTAAGAATCAATAATTTAAAAATATTGTGCAATCTGGTGTGCTCTTTGTGCAACCACGCCAGACATCGTATTTTAACCACCGGTATTCCAATAGTGTTAATTGGTGAACCATTACGTCGTTATTTATAAAAACTCAAACTTGTGTTTTTCTTCATCCGACGGTTATCCATTATGGGGCCCACAAATGGTCGCTATGTCGCACAAATATTCACGACGACAATAAGAATATTCCACGCACCAAACGAATATTCCCCGAAAAAATAAATATTTTATAACCACTTGCTTGTTTTGCAAAATTTGCACATTTCACCCATAACCAAAGTATTATATCAAATTAACATTTTATTATTCAAAATAATAAATAGAGGAAATTTGATTTTATTTATAAAAAGTTGGGGTCTTAAATACCTTGTTTAGATTCTAATTCTTGAGGTATAACCTTTGAGCATAGAATATGTTTCTTCTTATCCAAGATTTTAACAGGTATCTCTTCATACGTTAAATCTTCCGCTATTTCGTCCGGTTCTAATTCAATAATGTGGTTCGGGTCGTCCACATATTTACGTAATATCGATACGTGAAAAAATGTTATGAACACGCGACAAACTTGGAGGTAAGGGGAGTCTATAGGCCACAGTTCCTACTCGATTGATGATTTCAAATAGACCAATAAAGTCGACGGTTTAGATTCCTCTCTATGTCGATTCTTGCTTCTAGAATAACGCCCTCTTAAACCTTCTTCTTCACATTCATCAGCTCTGAGTCTGTAGGTTAAGCGGCTTTAACTTTATCGATTAAATTCGCTTCAAATCGTATATTCGCTATCTTCGCGTAGGTTCTTGGAGTCTTTAACTCTATCTCCATCTTTTGTAAGTCGTACGAAATGGGTTTTTGTGTTAACAACATCGTACTCATATACGATCTTCTACTCAACGCGTCAGCTACGGCGTTCGCTTTTCTTAGATGGTATTGAATGGTATTGTCGTAATCTTTCAACAGCTCGAGCCAATGACTTTGGCACATGTTACGTTCGTTTTGGGTGAAAAATATTTGAGGGTTTTTGTATCGGGTTCAAGGTCGATATAAAATTCAATTTCACGCTCTAGGGGTAGGCCAGGAAGTTCTTCAGGGAATACGTCAGGAAATTTATTAATAATAGAAATATCATTCAAAATTGACGTATTTTTTTTTAAATCTGTGACATAAGCTAAGAAAGCTTGACATCCGTTTTTCAATAAACGAATAGCTTTATGGCTTGAGATGACAGTGATTGATTTTAATGGTTTGGTTGCTTGAATTCGCATAATAGGTTGGTTAGGAATATGAAAGCTAACAACCTTACGAAAATAATCAATTTTTGCATGATGAGTAATTAACCAATCAATCCCTAGAATTACGTCAAATGCAAGTATTTTCAATGAAATAAGATTGATAGGTAATGTGAGGGTACCGATTTGAACCGAACAAGACTTATAAACAGTGGATGTAATGAAGGTTTCTCCCAACAGAGTTTCAACAGATAAGTCAAAGTATAATTTCTCTGGAGTCAAATTTAAACGTTGAGCGCGAGTAGGAGAAATAAAAGAACGGGTAGAACCGGTATCAAATAAGGTATAAACTTCGCTAGAGTTTATGATTAGCTTACCCGTGATTGTGACGCCCCCAAATCCAGGTCCCTTCGAACCACGAATTTGGTCCGTCACGATACTACTATCGTCAAACTATTTATATTTTTCATTCATAACTTAATGAATAAACTTTACTTATTACAATTTAGAATATAAATTCTTTCTATTACCAAGATCTACACAATGACCCCAAACTTTTATAAGTTTCTAATCTTGGTCATTTACTATTCATGCATTACATCACATTCGATGTTATATAAATATGCGGAATAATTTAAACTTTTTCAATCTTCTTTGAAATAAATATTTTATTAATGTCTTAACTTGAATCAATTACAAATCCCTGAATCAAATTATTTTATGATTCATTCTATTCGAATTAATGTATAAATCTTTACATCCTGATTCGAATTCCTCTATGTATCACATAATATAACTTAACATGTATTACTCATCGTAAACTACTAACATGTACATCTCCTAGAACCTAAACGTGATTCAAGAACATATATTTAAATAAATCAATTAATCTCCTTCGATGCTATTGAACTTTATCAATCAAGTAGCACGTAATCTTTACCATGAGTCCTTAACCTGCAAAAGTGGTTATTTGCAAGGGTGAGCTCGACAGCCCAATAATTCTAATAAATTTCATGCAACACATAGCATATAATAACGTATTCAGTTCACGCCTTCATAATTAATTAGCATTTACTACACATGTTACTTCTCACATAACATGCATATAAGTTTATTTCATAAGCATATCATCAAAGATCAACTTTCACATTTCATACATATCTCATATGCATTTCATATATACCAATATTTGCATACTATAATATAGCTCAACTAATAGTTTATCGAATTCATATAACAAATAGGAACTGAAAGACTTGTTTGAATCGTAGTTTATCAACTACGACTTAACTGCTTAAAGCTTATCTGCACTGCGTGTGTTCCTACACAGTTATATAATCATGGATGCATACCCATCAGTCATACATTCATTTATTCTCAATGAAATAATAAATTTTTACATCATTCTAGTTTACTTCTTCGGTATACTTTTAGGATAGCTTTGTTGCTAATCAATTTTACTCTCATACTTATTCTTTCGAAACAATCCTATTTCGTCTATTATGGTCTTTAAGTATATATATAGGCATATTCTAAATTCTAGACAGTTAACAAACTGTTCTTGACTACTCAAAGAACACGGCACATGGCCACATGAGTAAGTAAGTCTGCCAACAAGATTTTACTCCCTGCCAGAACAAGAACTAAAATTTTCAAAAGTCTAGTTCTCTTATTAGCACCTTAACATCTTTGAACAATATAAACACATAAAGACAAGGTTTAGGACACATTGGGTCTCCCAAACTTGTTAACGTTGAGGCTAACTTCTAAAACTTTTAGTTTTCTTTTGAACTCATTTGTTCAACTAGGATTTACATGTTATGTTAGTTCCTAGAGGCACAATAGTTATCTCGAATGGGGGGTTGAATAGATATTTTAAAATTCATTTTGTTTTACTTTGTTAGTTTGATAATCATTAAAACACGGCGGAATTATGGTTTGTTTAATCTCCCTTTTAGATATGGTGAGTTGGTGTTAGTGAGGCAATAATAGCAGTTATAGCAGTTATGGTAAGAATGTAAGAGACACAACAGTTTTAAGTGGTTCAGAGCACTTAAAGCTCCTAGTCCACTCTTCTACTCCTCGAGTAGGAAATCCACTAAGTATATCTTTTACACTTTCTGAATCTCACCGATTCCTTCTAGACCAGTAGTCTAGGAACTTCTTAGTTCACTCTTGAATTCTTCAAGTCCAGCAGACTTGGTTCTTAACAGTTCTCTTAGAACTCTTTAATTCTTTTTGACTTGGAACTCTTACTTCAGTTGATTGGTAGTTGTTGAGTTCTTGGTTGGTTCTACTTAGTTGCCGTTAAGCACTTATTCGAAAGAACTGGGTAGCTGAGCAAGCTTTCTCTTTTACTCAGATCGTAGAGTTGAGCATTGAGTGTTCTTGTACATTTTGTTCAATGCTTGCTCTTTTTGTTTCATCTGCATATGTTTTGAATATATGTGATCCTTGAAATCTATCCATTGAAGCCATTCGTTACAGCATTAAATGCATTTGACATTTCTGAACTTTGATGGAGACTTTTCTGCACACCTTCTGAAATGCATTCTGGCCCACTAACAGAGCAGACTGCTTTCTCACCTAACACCTGAAAATGTGTTTTCCTCTGTCCTATGGTCCTTTCCTTAGCTTCTTGAATACGTTTCGTTTGTTGTATACTAAAGATATCTTTTATGTCGTTGGGACTGGTGAGGACTTCAACGTTTAAAACCCATTCCACATTTGTTGGAATTTGTCTCCAAACAAAAGGTAGGGCTCGATGCTTCTGACATAAGGCAGATGATACTCTACGATCTAGATCATGGTGTCTTGTCACCTTGGTGATTGGTCTAATGAGAACACTATGATTTCTCTCAAGGACTTGCACACTACGATCTTCACTTTCTTGTCTTGCAGACTCTACATTTTTAGAGCACACTACGATCTCTGAGTTAGCTTCAGCAAACGTCTGGACCACTCTACGATTCCTGGAGAGGTTCTTCAAGGCAGATACACTACGATCTTCGAAGCTCTATGATCCTGCCTTGGCTTCTGCAAGCTCTTGATCATCTCGATAGACTGCGATTCTTGTTGAAGTCTATATATTCATTTCAAGACATAGATCAACCTAACATCTTTGATCTCTTTCTCTATACATTTGTTTATAGAATGATAAACATTAAAAGCTTCGATCAACCTAACAAATTTGATCTATCACTAAGTCCTTGTATATATATTCCTTGAAGGACTTTACATATAATTATGAGCATTTACTTTAAACATCAAATGAAAATATGCACTCTCTCAACAATCTCCCCCTATTTTATGTTGACATAACCAATGAGATTTGTTGTCATGAATATTAGTTTCTAGATGCATTTACAGGAAAGTAAATATGACTCAATATTTCAGTGAGCAGCTGAAATTTCTAGAGAATAAGCATGAATTTATTGATGTTTTAATAATAGATATTACAGTTAAGCTTTACATCAATAAGAATTTAAGTTTCAACTTATCTCTATTTCTTTGATCTTTTGCATGGAGGATCGACATACTCCTCAGCTCTTCTTTTCCTGCTTACGTATTCTCTCCTGGCTAGATCTTCCAGCTCACTTGGGCTTACCCTAGGATTGTGATCATGCCTATTCATGAATGCAGTATCTCCAATTTGCATTCTTAGGCCTGTGATGGTCACATTTTGTGAGCTGGTAGTTGGGCCTAGACTCCTTATTGGTTGAGCCATTATAACTTCCTGCTGATCAGATCGTTGAGTCTGATGGCCGGATCATGGAGTCTGTTGGTGAGACTGCCTTGAAGGAGGACTCCTTGAAGATTGAGTTTGGAATTATCTTATGCCTATACCCTTGCCTTGATCTCCTTTCCCTTTATTCTCCCCCTTTATGTCAGCATCAAGGGTTCGAATGTATTCGGATAGGCGAGTCACTCCTTGGACGAGCTCATTGAGTTGGCTTTGGGTTTGAGCAATGTCCTCCCGATTCTCTTTGATCAGAGCATCAAATTGAGCTTCCCTGTGTTTGAGGACAGTTAGAACATTGTCAGTCTGCTTCCCTTAGTTTACGTAAATTTTTTGGAATTCTTTTATGGAAGTTTGCAGAGTGATGATGCTTTCTATCATAAGCTTGTTCTGAGTCTCTTGAGTTTTCTGTAAGATGAGAGCAACATCCCGATGTCTTTTAGCTACTTGAAAGTGTATATAATCCCGGTCATTGATGCTCTTCACCATTTCTTTTATGATCTCCCTAAGCTTCTTTGTGAGTTCAAAGCTTAGGGTGCTGGGGAGAGCATTGGCAGCCGTGATCATTTTAGTCAGTCTTAGTTGAATGAGTTATGTGTGAGCTTCAAGACTGTCATCTATATCCTTAATCACTTTCTTTGACACTTCAGATAACTCAGATTTGGTGGGCAGATCTGAGAGGAGTTCACTGAGTTGTGGAATGTGTGGTGGAGGGGATGTACTCTTGTATTGATCTTGTAAGGAATAGAGGGCAAGATCAAGGTTGAAGTATTCATTGGTGGACGAAGAAGGAATATCTGATGGAGGGGCCTATTTTTGGGTGTCTGGAGTGGGTGGCTCTACGATTTGAGCTTGGGACTCTATGATGGGGAGAGTCAGCAATCGTAGAGATGATGGGAGTTGGGATCAATATGAAGTTCAGCACATTTGGTTCATCAGTTACAGAATTTTGGGATTCTGTAACTGGGAATTAACTTGGTGGATTTAGGATAACTTCCAACCAGCTTGGAAATTCATAAAATTGATGGAAGATTTATAGTGGATAGTGATTAACTCTAAACAAGATTGGGATAGATAATACCTCATACACCATTCTTGAAGAGGGACCATTTATGATGAGCTGTTTGGCAAAGTTGAAGTTACCTAGGAATCAATGAGCTAGCACAGAGATGGCTGGATATTCTTTGAAGCTCTAAAACATGTGATTCCAGGAGTTTAGAATTTGAGCGTGATGAAAAGGCATTATGGGTATATAGGAGCATAGCTTCTCGTAGTTAGCTTTTCTATGCCCATTACAGCCCACATCTATGATCTCCACCTCATCATCTTCGTCCTCTTCTCTGTCTTCGTTCAAGGATTCCATTATATCAATGACTTCATTTTGTTCTTGCTCTGGTTCTCTCTCATTTTCTGCAGGAGCAACTTCTTCTGTCATGGGGATATAATGAGGCTCCTCCTCAACATGATCATCCATCTACAGGACTAGTAGCTCCCCCTCAGCTGGAGCATTTTCTAGGGTGAGAACTTCAGGTATTTCCCCCTCAGCTTGAGCTATGTCCTTTTCGCTTTCTTTGGATAGTTCCTTTTCAGCAACCATCTTTTTGTCTTCCTCTTTGAGTACTCCTTCATTGACAAGGATGTACTTTGTAACCAATTTTTGTCTTGGTTTTCTAGGCTGAACCATAGCCTAAAGACTTCCTTGAGCTTTAGCTCTGTCCTATTGACCAGCCAGAACATCTGGTGCATCAACTTCCTTGCTCAAGGTGTTTAGTATGGTCTCTACGATTGGTAGAGACTCTCCGATCGAAGAGACAGATAGCCTCTTGGACTTGTGACTGATTTTGTTCTTCTTCAGCAGCTGTGATATGGTAGCTCTGTCTTCATCTGCCTCAGCCTGCTGTTCTTTTCTTCCTAGGATCCTCAGAGTCTCAATGTCAGGGGACTCTAAAGGTATATCAGTGGTAGATCCTTGAGGTTCCTCTGTCATTCGAGCCTTTAGCTTCCTCTTGCCCTTGCTTTTTTCTACCAGGGCAGAGGGTTCTTCCTTGTTGATCTTTTCATCATCTTCTTTAGTCTCTTTGATGACTGACATGTTTCCTGGAATCCCTGATTCCTTTATATCACCTGTTCTTCCACTGGACTCTGACATCATGCATACATTCTCTACTGGATTCCTTTTCTAGTTCTCAAACAATTGTTGGGTCATTCGTCTGTTCGTATTGATGGACTCTCCTTCATTGTCTGCAATTTTATCACCCAGAGCAGACTGTAGGATGATGCTTATAAATCGCCCCGTAAAGCATCTTTTGAGAGCTCTTTATCTTCTTCGAGCTGGTGATCCATTTCCCAATCCATTCAAGTAGTAGAGCTCCATAGTTAAGTTGTATTCCACAACTTATGGCAATCATGAGCTTGAGTTGCACCTCTTTTACCGAATCGTGGCCAGACCTCTTGCAACATATACACTTCCCAATAATATTGGCCAGAAATTCGTACCTATGAGGAAACTCCTTTTTCTTATATCCTTTCACAGTGGGGAATTTCTTGTGATGCATCCTCTTTAGGCCTTCATGGAAGGCAATGCCATCTATGAGCGAGAACCCTCTAGATTTGAAGCCTAGGGATAGGTTGATATCCTCAGTTCTGAGTTTGATTTCCACATCCTTGACCCTCGTGGTGATGACGTTATTTTCGAATGCCCCATTCCTGTAAAACTCCTTTATCAGCTTTGGGTAGATCCAGGTGCTTGTACCCATGGCTTCTTCGAGACCAACCTTCTTTATCAATGACAGAGTTTTGTGAAATTTGGGTTCAGCTGTTTTGAACTCATCGAAACATAGTCTGTAGCCATAGATGACGTTGGAGGCTGCCATTGATTTCTTTGCAAGGAGTATGGTTGTCTGAACTTTCTTAAGAGTTAGGGTTTCTGCTTGTAGAGAGAAAGGGAAAGATAAGCTTTTTGAACTTCTGATTTCAAAAAGGCATTTTTAAATTGTACTTATAACTTCGCTCTCTCCATTTTTCTTAGTGGGGCAGGTGTCGAATTCTGCTTGGCTCTACAAATCCTACTGAGGAGGATTATACTGATTTGCCCTTAGCTTCTTCTGAGATAATGTGTCCTTAGGAAGGACTACGATCGTTGAGGTAGCCTTTGTGATTGTTGAGTCTGCTCTATATTCGTCGAGTCTGCTTTGCATTCGTCATGTCTGAACTGCAATTGTCAAGTCTACTCAGCAATCGTCGTGTCTGAACTGCATTTGTCGAGTCTGCTAAGCAATCATCGTGTCTAAACTACAATCGTCGAGTCTGCTCTGCGATCGTCGTGTCTGAAATGCAATCGTTGAGTCTGCTCTGCGATCGTCGTGTCTGTCCCGGTCCTTGTGACAAACTTTTGACTCAGCATTCTTCTCAGTTTAAGGTAACTCGGAAAGGGCCAACCTCATAGAGTGAATCAAGGGTTAGGTTTGTTCCTAAGGCGCTTATCAGAGAGATTGCTTTGTTTTGAACTTTATCATCACGGGATGCTCCTTTGTTTTGTTGATGGGGCTCTGCCATCGTTGAGTCTGCATTGCGATCGTTGAGTCTACATTGCGATCGTTGTCTTTCATGTCACTTCAGCTCTACGATCGTGGACTTCCTTTGATCATGTCTATGATTTCGAACATAGCCTTTATATCTGTATGGTTAGCACAAACTAGAGCATATTTTTCATGGTTGTAAATTAAGCATGCCTAGCTCATTTATTAACTTGTTAAATGTGGATTCATCTAGAGGCTTTGTAAAGACATCAGCAAGTTGATTTTCAATAGGGATATATTGTAAAGATATGGTTCCATTTTGCACATGATCCTTAATGAAATGATACCCTATTTCTATATGCTTAGTCCTAGAATGCATGACTGGATTATGAGTTATTGCTATTGCACTTGTGTTATCACAGTGAATAGGTATTGATTTGAATTCAAACCCATAATCTGTTAGCTAATTTTTCATCCATAGGATTTGAGCACAGCAGCTGCCAGTAGTAATGTATTCCGCCTCTGCAGTTGAAGTAGATACTGAGTTTTGCTTCTTGCTAAACCAGGACACAAGTTTGTTTCCTAGCAATTGACAGGTGGCACTGGTACTCTTTCTATCTATTTTACAGCCTGCGAAATAAGCATCTGTGTATCATGTTAGTTCAAATGAGGACTCCTTGGGATACGAAAGCTACAAGTGAGGTGTACCTTTGAGATACCTGAAAATCCTCTTTACAATAGTTAAATGTGATTCTTTATGATTATCCTAAAATCTAGCACAAATGCATGTTGCAAACATTATATCTGGTCTACTGGCAATTAGATATAGAAGAGAGCCTATCATACCAATGTATTGAGTTATATCAATACTTTTACCTTTTTCATCTTTGTCAAGCTTGGTTGCATGAGCAATTGAGGCTTTCATGGGAGAGGCTGATTCCATGTGATACTTCTTAAGTAAATCTGTAATGTACTTGGTTTGGTTTATGAAGATTCCTTCATCAGTCTGCTTCACTTGCAGTCCAAGGAAGAAATTCAGCTCACCCATCATGCTCATTTCAAACTTGCTCTGCATAAGCTTGGAGAATCTCTTACATAACTTTTCATCAGTAGAACCAAAAATAATATCATCAACATATATTTGAACCAATAGGACTTTGTCTTTATGCTTTTTAAGAAATAATGTGGTATCTACCCTACTTCTAGTGAACCCATTTTTAATAAGAAAGTTAGTTAGTGTTTCATACCATGCTCTAGGTGCTTGTTTAAGACCATATAAGGCTTTGTCTAATCTATAAACATAATTGGAAAGAGATGGATTGATGAAACCTGGAGGTTGCTCTATATAGACTTCTATTTGAAGTTCTCCATTCAGGAATGCACTTTTGACATCCATCTGGAAGACCTTGAATTTTATGTGAGCAACAAAGGCAATGAATATTTTGATGGCTTCTAGTCTGGTAACAGGTGCAAATGTCTCATCATAGTCAATGCCTTCTTCCTGAGAGTAACCCTTGGCCACTAGTCTTGTCTTGTTCCTGGTTATTACTCCATCTTCATCCCTCTTATTTCTGAAGACCCACTTGGTTCCAATGAAAGGATGACTTTTTGGTCTTGGAACCAATCTCCATACTTTGATTCTTTCAAACTAATTAAGTTCTTCCTGCATGGCTTCTATAGCATCCTTTATCTTCTTAGGTTCCATTTGTGACAGGAAGCTTAGATAGAAACATTAATTTTGGGTGGCAGCTCTTATTTTAACTCTTGCATTCGGATCTCCAATGATTAAATCTTGAGTGTGGTCTCTTGTCCATCTATTTCTTGTTGGGACATCTGTTCTGATGCCTTCTTGTCTTAGGTCTTCAAGATCTATTTCTTCTTCTTGATGTGGAGGTTTGTTGTCTTGCATAGGCCTCTCTATGATCTCATTTCTTTGCTCAATGATTTCACTATCTGGCACTACGATCGTAGTGTTGAGCTCGACGACCTCGTTCGTAGTGTCTGAACTATCGGTCGTAGTGTCTTGAAGCACTATTTTGTCCAAGTCTGTCTCATCAAAGATGATGTGAATCGAGACTTCAACACTCAGTGTCTTCTTGTTGAACACTCTGTAGGCCTTACTGTATGTGGCATATCCAAGAAAGATTCCTTCGTTTGACTTGGGTTGAAACTTTGTCAAGTACTGCTTTCCATTGTTGAGAATGTAGCATGCACAGCTGAATACATGAAAGTAGCTGACACTTGGCTTTCTTCCTTTCCACAGTTCATAGGGAGTCTTCTTAATTGTAGAGTGTATGAGTGATCTGTTCTGAGTGTAGCATGCAGTGTTGATAGCTTTTGCCCAGAAGTATTCAGGCAGATGGGCTGCTGCTAGTAGAGTTCTTTCAGCCTCTATCAATGTCCTGTTCTTTCTCTCAGCTACTCTATTTTGTTGAGGAGTTCATGGAGCTGAGAAGTTGTGACTGATGCCATTGTTTGTGCAGAATTGGTCCATTTCTGAGAAGTCGAATTCTCTGCCATGATCACTCCTTATAGCCTTGATTTTCTCTCCTTTCTCGTTCATCACTAGCCTGAACATCTTGATCAGTTGGGAGCTTGTTTAATCATTTGAGGTTAGAAAGAAAACCCATATGAATCTGGTGTAGTCGTCGACTATGACCAGTGAATATCTCTTCGCTCTGAGGCTCGTCGTTGGAATTGGCCCAAAAAGATCCACGTAGAGCTACTGCAGGGGCTTGTCAATTGAGTTGGCAGTTTTGCTCTTGAATGAGCTTCTAGTCTGCTTTCCAAGCTTGCATGCATTGCATGGCTTTTCTATAACGAAGTTGAACTTAGGTACGCCTTCAACTAGTTCTTTTGGGGAAAGTTTGGACATGCTCTTGAAATTGAGATGAGACAGTCTTCGATGCCATAACCAGCTTATTTCTTTAGATTCTTTAGCCAAAAAGCATAATGTATCTTCTGAGCTTAGTTGTCCAAGATTTACTATGTAGACATTTCCTTCTCTTGTTCTGGTTAATTTTACAGCAGATGACTTCAGGTCTCTGACTTGACATTGATTGTTGAGGAATGTTACTTGATGACCCTTGTTGCAGAGTTGGCAAATGCTTAGAAGATTGTGTTGTAGGCCTTCCAAATAGGACACTTTACTGAAGGACACTGCACCATTTCTAGCTGAGCCATATCCTCTTGTCTTGCCAGAGCCGTTGTCTCCAAAGATGACTGAGGGCCCTTACTTCTCTATGTAGTTAGACAAAAGGGCTTTGTTCCCAATCACTTTCCTTGAGCATCCACTATCCACATACTAGGTTGTGATCGTGGAGATCTTTTCCTGTGGTAACATTAAACCTTCATTTTGGTACCCATACTTGCATGGGTCCTACTTTGTTAGTACCCTTGGGGACCCAAAGTACTTAGAAGGGTTGTTTCCAGTTCTTCTTGAACTTTCTCTTTCTCTTTTTGAAGAAGTGAATAGTCCTTAGACAGAACTCTAAACCATTTCATGTATTGATGCAGATCATATGTTATGCCATGCAGTGCAGTTCTTGAATCATCAATGTCTACATCAGGAGAGTTGAATCTATACTTACTTCATCCATGTTAGAGTTCTGTTTGTCCTTTGCATTCTTGGCCATTAGACAAAGATTTGCCATTTGAGGATCTTCATCATCTCCAGATTCAGGAGTTGAATCATTGTCTAAGTCACCCCATGATCTTCCAACTACAAGGCCTTTGTCTCTCTTCTGAGTCCTTTTGTTGCCTTTGTATTCTTTCTTTTGATGTGATTTCTTCTTTAGTTCTTCTCTAAGAGGTTTGTTGAAGTTGGCAATGAAATGGCCAGGCTTCTTGCATTCTTGCAATTGTAGCATAGATCATTCATTTTCTCCTGCCAACTTTAGTTGCTGACTTTCTTTGGCTTACGGGTTTTTCCTTACCGTATGAACCTTCTGAGTCTTTTTACCAGCATTGCAAAGTCCTCATCATCATCTTCATCATAGTCAGAGTCAATTTCAGTGTTGACCTTTGAGGTAATTTCAGTTGCTTTGAGAGCAACACCCATATCCTTCTTTCTTCCTTCTAATATAGTTTCTGCTCGTTGAGTCAGCTCCAGTTCGTATGTAAGAAGGTTGTCATATAACTATTTAACAGTCATCTCATGGAGATTCTTTGACTCTCTAATAGCTGTGGTTTTGGGATCCTACCTGATTGGTAAGGCTCTCATGAACTTTATGATTAGATCTTTGTTTGGATAGATCTTTCCATAGGCTCGTATAGAGTTGAGCAGAACGTTGAATCTCTCGTAGGTGGCAGTGACGTTTTCTCCTTGAATATGTGCAACATTTCATATTGTTGTGTCAGGAGAGATTGTTTGTTTTCTCTAACTTCTTCCGTTCCATCATGCATGATGAGCAGTTCTTCCCAAACCTCCTTTGTTGTTTTGCTGTTGACCACATTTTCGAACAGATCGTCTTCTAAGGATTAAAACAAGATGTTCTTGGCCTTTTTGTCGAGTTGAACAGCTCTCTTCTCGTTGTCAGTCCATTCTCTTTTGACATTGATCTGTATTCTATTTGGATCGTTTGTAGTTGGTGTAAGCTTTGTAGGAACGTAGGGCCCATTCTGAACAGTTTCAAATAGATCTTCATCTATTGAGCCCATGTATGCTTGCATCTGAACTTTCCATTTGGCGAATTTATCTTTGTTGCACATAGGTGGCTTGCTGCCTCCTCTAGTCCTTGACTCACTTGGTAAGTGTGCCATTGGATCTATTTAAGCTTTGTAGGCTATATAATAGAACCTACTTTGATACCAATTGTTAGTTCCCCGAGGCACAATAGTTATATAGAAGGTGGGGGGGTTGAATAGATATTTGAAAATTCTTTTCGTTTTACTTTGTTAGTTTCATAATGATTAAAACACAACAGAATTATGGTTTGTTTAATCTCCCATTTAGATATGGTGAGTTGGTGTGAGTGAGGCAATAATAGCAGTTATAACAGTTATGGCAAGAATGTTAGAGACACAACATTTTTAAGTGGTTCAGAGCACTTAAAGCTCCTAGTCCACTCTTCACTCCTCGAGTAGGAAATCCACTAAGGATATCTTTTACACTTTCTGAATCATAGATTCCTTCTAGACCAGCAGTCTAGGAACTTCTTAGTTCACTCTTGAACTCTTCAAGTCTAGCAGACTTGGTTCTTTATAGTTCACTTAGAACTATTCAAGTCCTTCTGACTTGGAACTCTTACTTCAGTTGATTAGTAGTTGTTGAGTTCTTGGTTGGTGCTACTCAATTTTCGTTAAGCACTTATTCAAAAGAACTGAGTAGCTGAGCAAGCTTTCTCTTTTTCTTATATCGTAGAGTTGAGCGTTGAGTGTTCTTGTGCATTTTGTTCAATGCTTGCTCTTTTTGTTTTATATGCATATGTTTTACATATATGTGAGCCTTGAAATCTATCCGTTGAAGCCATTCGTTGAAGCATTAAATGTGTTTGACATTTCTGAAGTTTGATGGAGACTTTTCTGTACACCTTCTGAAATGCATTCTGGCCCACTGACACATCCTACTGCTTTCTCACCTAACACCTGAAAAGGTGTTTTCCTCTGTCCTATGGTCCTTTCCTTAGCTTCTTGAGGACTTGCACACTACGATCTTCACTTGCTTGTCTTGCAGACTCTACGTTTCCCAGAGTGCACTACGATCTCTGAGTTAGCTTTGGCAAACGTCTGGACCACTCTACGATTCCTAGAGAGGCCCTTCAAGGCAGATACACTACGATCTTCGAAGCTCTACGATCCTGCCTTGGCTTCTGCAAGCTCTTGATCAGCTCGATATACTGCAATTCTTGTTGAAGCCTATCTATTCATTTGAAGACATAGATCAACCTAACATCTTTGATCTCTTTATCTATACATTCGTTTATAGAATGTTAAACATTAAAGGTTTAGATCAATCTAACAAATTTGATCTATCACTAAGTCCTTGTACATATATTCCTTGAAGGACTTTACATATAATCATGAGCATTTACTTTAAACATCAAATCAAAATATGCACTGTCCCAACAAGTTCAATAGCCTATTGACCAAGTTGCACACCTCCTCATGTATCTAAAATAGACTTTTGAGATAAAACTCAAATCAAGCATACAACTTCCTTTTTCAAAACTCTTTAATCGAGACTAAAAAGGTTTATTCAACAAGGGACTCGCTATGTTAACCATTAAATCACATAACGACACTAAACCACCTTTATTACGCATGCTTATGTGTATTTATATGACTAGCATGGTTTATCACTTGAAAACTTACTTTAAGACATGCATACTTCATATTACGTCTATCTAGTTGTGTGCACGTATCATTCATATTCAAAGGCATGAACGTCCTATCATGTTTGCACGTATAGGCAATGTTTAAAGACCCAAAAATTATAGTATGTCATCCTACAAGTGTAGACAACACAATGCTCATGAATAATGTTTTCAAAACATCTATGTTTCTTTCCTTCAAATCCATGTCACGACAACCTAATCATGCAAGGCAACTTCGAATCATATGTCATATTTGTACATGTTTCTCTCTATGTCAAAATATAACCACCTCATGCTTTAATACTTAGTTTACAAAAGATAATGGAGTTTGCCTTTGGAATCGTTTTATCATGAATGATGTAGAATAGCACATATAAGACAACTTTTAAAACTCTTATCATAAGTAACTAAGTCATGTTAACATCTTCTCAAGTTCAGAACCTACCTCATGTAGCATTCATGCACCTTAGTTCTAATATATCAAGTTTTTCTTGAAAAATTCTCTAATACAAGGTCTAACAATTTTTATCATAAACAAGGACACTATAAACATCATATCATGCTCATTTATAATTGAACTCAAAAATGTATATAAACCACTAAGTTCTGAACTTGTAGATCAGAAGTTTCCACAAGGTTTATTTTCAAAATCTTTAAGTCTCTTTTCAAAACACATATTAAGTCATACTAATGCTTTCTATTATGAACAAGAAAATCTTATATGCCATGTCTATTATCATGCATTTTCATGTTATATCACTTAGAATAACTTATTCCATCGTCGGGAGCACTATACTTGCGTATGTGATCGTTCGACGCCCTCTGATCGCCTCCAAATACGTAACAGTCACAACAATGACTATTTTGACCCTTCCTAACGATCTCAAATTGAAAATTGTGAAGAACAAAAGTTGTAAGTCTATTCGTCCTCGTTCCGGATCATCTTGAATCGCCTCAATCAGAGTTCGTATGAAAACGTTATGACTATTTTACCAAACCAGGTCACAGTCAGCACACATGGGGCACGGGCGCGCCCCTTTTCCTCACCATTACAAGGCGCCTGCATTGCCAAAGCTCCAAATATTGCGTGTTCGCATCACAAGACGAATAATGCGCCCATGTGGTAAGCCGCACAAATAATGCTTTTAGACATAACTTTCTCATTTTAAGTCTGAATTAGTTGGTTTTCGATTTATTGGACTCGTTAAAATCTTAGATACCCATCTACAGAGTAATTATAACACTTCAAAATCATTAACTAACCCAAAGATTAATCCAAAACTCATATTCATACTAAATTTTCATGTTTTTGAAAAGTTTAGCGAATTCATTCACCACGAATTCGTTTCTCAACCAAATTGGTTCGTTAAACTTTCGTTGTTTTCGTATTGAACTATATTAACAACATCTAACAACAATTCATAAAATACATAAACACTTAGCCATCAAATTTATGACTTAAAAGTGACTTTTTCTTGTCATTACTAAGAATTTACAAATCTTAAAACTCAAGAGCATTAAGGTTAGAATCATTACCTTTTGGTTGCTCCAATTTGCTATCTATAGCTCTCCAAACCTCTGATTGCTCTCAATTTTATCAACCTCTCATAGTCAATTTTTGTCAGATAATTTATCAAACGAGAAAAATATGAAGGAGACTCTATTTATATAGGAAGTGTTGTCCATACAATGGTTGTGTCCAACAATTGAAACCAAGAGGAAGAAGAAGAGTCCAATGGATGTTGAAGAGTTGGTGACCAACTCCATCTTCTTCCATCCATCTAGCCATCATCAACTCTAACTAGCCATTTTATTTCTCAGCAATGGTAGAGTTAGGCCATTGGCCTATACACGGCGTGTTAAATGAAGTGAGACAATAAATTTGGGACAAGCAGTTGATTTTGGTTTACAGTAGCAAAATAGTTGTTACAACACTTAGGTTTATTTCCTTTTTTACTTACAAAATGTGACATTAAGGTGTTATTATTATTACCTTGTGATAAGTTGGGGATACATATATGTTAGTTACCAGTAAGCACAATAGATCTAAAAGGGGGAGGTTGAATAGATCATTTTTGTTTTGAATACTTTTCTCTTTTATTTTGTATTGATATTAAATTAGCATATGACAAACCTAAGAATCTTTTCAAGCACAGCGGAATAAGTAAAAGATCCCCTTCATTGATATATTCATAATCATACATACATTGTTCGTAGAGTTATTTCAGTTGTAAGCTGTTAAAACATACATAGTAGTTATAGCAGTTAATAAACATAATGTAAAAGACATAAGGGGTTTTAAGTGGTTCAGAGACTCAAGCTCCTAATCCACTCTTCTGCTTTCAACTAGCAGAATTTCCACTAAGGAAGGGCAACACCCTGAATTACTAATATTCCTTCAAGGCCAATAGCCTTGGGACTCCAGTTCACTAAGAACTCTTCAAGGTCAGCAGCCTTGGGACGTCTCTAGTTCCCTTGGAACTCTTCAAGCCCAGCTCTCAGGCCCTGGCTTCTTGTTGTTGTTGGTGCTGAGCTGCTAAGATGTCTTTAATCTTGACCATCTTTTGTACTTAGCAGCTTGGTGTGGTCCTCTTTGCATTCGTCTTTGAGACTAGACCACATCATCTTTGGTGCAGCTGATCTTCTTCCGTTCTGCTCGTCTTTGTATATTGTCAGCTGTACACCATCACTATTTCTTAAACCCTTCTCAACATGTTGGCAGACATGGTTCTGTACCTGTTCTGCTTCAGCTTTGGGTTCATAGTGAATCGTAGAGTGGCTCTTAGGATCTGCCTTATGCTTTGCCACTCTTCTGAATGTTATTTTCTTATCCTTCTCGGTTTTTAACTTAGATGTTACTTCAATGAGTGTTCTTATCTTTGTTGAGTGAAGATTTGATCTGTTCAAGTCCATCTTCAAAGTTGTTTCACTTCCACCTTCGTAGTCTCACTGTCACTGAGACTTGTTCTATTTGAGCTCAGGTGGAACTCGAAGAGTGAACGTTAGCATTTTAACCAACTCAATAATTCTGTAACATTGCAATCATAAGTAACTCTTGATCGTTGAAGCTTTGGCTTATTTATACTCATTCCCAATCTTCCCATTGAGAAGTAGCCGTTAGAAGCTCTTTGAAATACTTTGCAGATCTCGAGTTATTTGGTGTAGACTACAGATGTGACATGTCTTACTTTTCTGACACTACTGTCTACTGTTTCACCTACCTCGTCAGAGATGTCACTTTAATGTCTTGGGCAGGTCGAAGACTTTATTTCCTTCTTTTGATTTCTCGATTAGAGGTTGTCCTTTTTCATCGATGTTCTCAATAAGCTTTTGTACAAATATCAACCTTCAGATTGAACCGTTGTCAATGCTTCAATCTTCAGCTATTCATACTCTACGATTCTGATGCATGTCTTCGTGGACCTAATCATAGTGTCTTGTTGACTGGTAGAGACAACACTACGATCTTGAAGAGTGTTGATTGGATCTTCAATGTAGAACACCTCTTCCTTCTTTTGTATAGTGCTTCAACACTTCTATTTGCCTTAATAGCTCTTAGAGACTGATGACTTGACTTCTTTGTACTGACCCCTTCTGAATAGCAAGACACATCATATTTGTGGCGTGTCCAGCTCGCTTTCTCCTTGTGATCTCCCGTTCATTTATCATCAATTGACTGACCCAATGCTTAATCACTTTAGCCTTGTTCTTCAGAAGCTTTCCCGTGTCTTTGTATGCTTTTCATCAGTTCTTTCTTTGTTTGGCAAACACTACGATCCTGGTTGCTTCCAAGATCGTCGTCTTCTGTCTATTTGACAACTACTGCATTTGCTGACTTTCCTTAGTCAGTTACTGAAGTCTTCTTCTGATCTCCTTGTGGAAGACTTCATCCTAAATGGCTTCACAACTCAATCTGGATACTGATTGGGTTGGTGCTTAGATCTTTTGTTAGCTTGCATGCCATTCGTTGAGTGCTCTCTAGTTTCCTTTATGTTGGGATGTATCTTTACAGTACCAGCTAGAGGCTTCAATCCTTTGGATATTCTGGGAGTGCTCATTTGTTGAGAATCATATTTGCTCTAGGATTCTGCCTTAGCATTATGAGCACAATGGTTGAGGTCTTAGTTCTGCACTATACGATTCAGCTTTGGCTGTGCAGACACTACGACTCCGAGATCAGATCTTGAGACTCTACGATTTCTACCTTGTGCTTGTTGTCTTCATCTGATCTTGCTCGACTACGATCTCTGCATGTAATCAATAGACTCTACGACTCAGAGTGTAGTCTACGATCCTTGACTTGGCTTCGGCATCAGTAGACTCTACGACTCCGAGTGTAGTCTGCGTTTCTGACTTGGTTTCGGCAGATGTTCGGTCGGCTCGTAGACACACTATCTCTACGATTCTAAACATGACTTTTTTAGCAAACTTCGGCTACGAGGAAGTTCTACTTGACACACTACGATCCTTCCTCGTCTCTCCTGACAGTCTACGAACTCCAAGATCTACAATCTTGCAGACTACGACTCTGCCTCGACAGCTCTCGAGTTCTCCTTAACTCTCCTGGCAGACTACAATTTTTGGTGCAGTTCTCGATGATCAGACATGCCTATCTATTACATCATAAGATCAACCTAACATGCTTGATCTTTCTATAATTATAGTCCTTGTACATCATTTCTTTTTAAGGACTTTACAAAGCTGTTTTGCTTATGTAGGATTAACCTAACATACTTGATCAATTCATTCTAAGTCCTTGTACACATATTTCTATTATCTATCAAGGGACCTTACAACTTTTCTTAATGCAAGCATACTTGCATATTCATTCATATATATATCATAATCAAATCATATGTAAATAGGAATACCATTGATATGCTTATTCCTGACAATCTCCCCCTATTTGATTATGACAAAAACAATAAGTGCATATGCATGTTATGAATGAATCTTATATACAGTGAGTAGCTGTATTTCTAAAACAGATAATCATGAATTTTATTTATAATGATGTGGAACTTAATATCCTGACATTTTACATCCTAGATCCAGAACATACCTAAAAAGTTAGAGATGTAACTCGTTTGGCTCCATATATGTTTCCAGGATTCTGTTGATCTGCTAATCATCTAATTGGCCTTCCCCTTGAGATGTTGACTCTTCTTTGCTTTGCTCCCCCTTAGATGTATGCTTCTTTTTTCTTTCCGGCTCGTGCGTCTCAGCTTAGCTGGCGGCAGACATAGGTTCATCATTCTTTGGCCCCCCCTCGATGATGACTCTTGCCTCTTCTTCAGCTTTTCGCCGCTTTTGACGCTTCTCTTGTTTGATCTTCTTACTCTTCCTTGAATGCCTTTTTCTCTGCCTCTTTTTCTCCCCCTTTTTGTCATTAATCATTTGGGAGAGCTATTCCATGTTAGACATAAGCTGCTCCATCAGGTAGGAGGAATTGGCAACTTCAAACTTGAGTTCCTGTTGGCCTAGCTCAAGTTGCATTGAGAAAGACTGGTTCATATTGTCAATCTTGTCAGCGAGGGCTTGGATCTGCTCTTCACTGGCCTTCTTCGCTTGTAGTGCATCTGCCTTCTGATCACTCATGACCTTTAGATAAATGTTATCTCTCTCTTTGAGTTTGAGAGATACATCAGCTATAGTAGCTTGAAGTCTATTTTGGAATGGATTATCTCCTGCTGCTATCAGCTTCTGTGACTCTTCCGTGAATAGAGATATTTTCTCAATCAGTTCATAAGAATTTTTCATCAGCTCCTTTTCCACAGATACTTGATCATCTTGTTGAGCAGTCTCCTGTCAAGCATTAGATTGAACTCTACGATCTGCATCCTTGGACAAATTTTCAAAGGTATTGAGAATTTGAAGAATGGTTGAGTTCCAATCGCTGGTTGAGGATGAAGGAATGTCTGTCAGTAGTGCTTGAGAAAATGGAGGCTTCTAGTATTGAACTTGAACACCATCAGTAGTAGAGTGAACAAACTCTACGATCCTCTCCTTGGTCATAATCCTTTTCCCTTGAGAGTCCACTCTACGATCGTGGGGAATGTACTGATTTCCTGCATGGCGATAGACTTTGAAGTGGGGCTTGTTTGTGATCATCTTTGTAGCAAAACTCTTTACCCTTGGAAAGTTCTGAGCCACCAGCTCCATGCTTGGAAAATGAGAGTAGGACCAGCTGAAGTAGCTTCCATCTCTTTCAGTATTGGCCTTTAGCCATGGCATCCATTGGAAGAACCATCTCATTAGTAGGTCATCGGGATTGTAGAGAATGGTCGTGCTGTCTAGTTCCATGTTGTTTCAGTATTTTACTATATCAAATGTAGTCATTCTTACTAATTTGAGTTATTCATCTCCATAGTTCACCCATCTTTCTGGTGGTGTTTCTGGTGGTTCATTAGAGACTTCAACCACTATTCTCCTGGTGATTTTTGTTGGAGAGAGGACAAGATAGAGTTCTGGTTCCTCTCATTCCTGATTTTCAGAATTAGAATCATTCTCCATTTCTTCTCTTTCGGAGCCTGAACCATCTTTATCATTTCCAACAGTGAATCCTTCTTGTTGCATTTCATTTTTAGAACCTTCTTTAGCAAGATCTTCCTCTAATTCATCTTCTTCACCGCTGGTTCCATCTTCAACACTTTCATCCTTTGATACAAACTCGTCATCACTTAGTTCAATGATAGCATTGGAGTGATCGCTTCTCCTTTTAGAGGCAAATTTGTCTTGCAGTCTGTAGCTCTTCCTTATTATTGGAAGTTCAGCTATAGGGGTTTCAGACTCTTCTTCCTCTTCAGACTCTGAAGCCTCTGGATCATCAGACAAACTTTCTTGAGGTTCATTACAGATATGGGAAGTCCCTTCTTCTGTGAACTCATCACCCTTTGAGCCGTCATGGGGGCTTTCAGGATTGGCGTGGGCACATTCTTCCTTTTTAGAAATAGCATCATTTGACCCATCATCTGGGCTTGTTGGGGCAGTTGCATTTGGGGATGGAGTTGGGTCATCTTGAATCTCCTCTTCATCATCAGAGTGAATACTCTGAGGATTAGCAACAGGGCTTGAGCATTCTTCTTCATCAGCAGATGCTGCGTTTTCATTCATTAATCCAGCTTCTCCTACATTGCTGGATTTGGTCAGTGAGGACTCAGCCTTGAGATTATCAGTTGACTTTTCTTCTTCTGATTCTACATCCTCCTCATCAGATGTACTATCTTGGGAAACTGAGGCTGGTTTGATTATCACCTTAGTTTTCGTATTTGATGGTCGTTGAAGTAGTCTGTTGCTTCTTCTCTTTGTGGTTTCTTCAGTCAGAACCTTTTCTTCTTTATCTTTGTCTTTGATGGAGAGACTTTTTGATGAAGTCTGAGCTTTCTTCACACCTCTGGATTTCCTTTTGGCTGGTGTGGTTGCTGCTGGTACAGAGTCATCAGACTCAGAGCTTTCTACTTCTTTTGCCTTCCTCTTCTTTGTAGAGGCCATGCTACTGCTCCCAGTTGTCAGCCTTCTGTTCTCTTTGGGGTTTTTCTTCCAATTCACAAATAGTTGTGGAGACATCACTTTGTGAACGTTCAGAGGCTTTCCTTCATCATCCTTGATCTTGCCTCCCAACTTCTTTTTCATTACAATGCTTAGCAGTCTTCCATGAAACACCTTTGTCAGAGGTTTTTCTGTAGACTTCTTTAGCTCAGCCTTTTCTACCCATTTGGAGATTTGATAGATCAAGATAGCTCCAAAGTTGACTCACTTCTTTTGAATTATTGCATACATGATCTTTAACTGCTGATCAAGTACAGTATCATGTGCAGTATCCTTGCACAATATACATTTGCCCATTATCTCTGCAAGGAACTCAAACTCCTATGGAAACTCCTTCTTCTTCATGTCCTTCAGACTAGGGTTCCTTTGGTACCCCATGATCTCATTTGCTTGTTTTGTATCGATATCGTCAAGGCTCTTCAGTCCTTGGTCAGGAAAACCTAAGCATTGATTGAGGTCAAAAGATTTCAGCTTTAGAGACTGACCTTTAACCTTGGTAGAAAGGGTTCCGGAGTTTATGGAAGCATTTGAGTAGAACTCTTTAACCAGGTCAACATATACTCGAGTGCTTGCCTCAAGACATTCTGAGAATCTAGTTTTCTTTACAAGTTCGAGAATATCTCTGAACTTCTTTTCAGATTTCTCAAACGACTTGGTTCCGAGTTGAATGTCAGTGATAACTCGCCAATCTTCCATTTGAATAGTTCGAGGAATATGGGTATATGATTCAGAGGATTCTATGAGGGCTGGCTGATTGTGATTTGGACAAGGCTCTAGAGGATTAATAGATTTTGGCTTCAATGAGGATTCTAGGGTTTGAAAAAGGGAGGGAGAAAGGTTCGATGGTTTCTGATAATTGTTTGTAGATTTTGAATTTGTCTTAATGACATTTCATTCTAACTCTACATAATAAATGATGTGTCAACAAACCATTGGTTGTACGATGTCCAGTAATGAGCTGTAACTCCCTATAACTTTTCAGTTAGATATTTTCTTAGGAGAGTAGATGTTTAATTGACGTGGATTGACCGTTGACCTTTTAGGTTCGTATAATAGCATGGTAGAGCAGCTATGGACTCTATATTTTCCTTTGTTGACTCAACGATCAACTTTTGAGAGATGCTGCAGTGGATGTTTTTGACATTGATCCTCATCTTGATGCAGCATAGCTTGATCACTGATATATTCAAATTTATCTCCTCATAATCTGAATGGTTGAGCAATTGTCCCATTTCTTAAGCTCCTCGTGAACTGTAGTATACTCTAGTAGGGTTGTGATCGTCGGGTCTGCTTCTACGATCATTGAGGTTACACTATGATAGTTGAAGTTACATTACGATCGTTGAGTTCTCTCAAACTCTACTTTGCGGTCATTTATTGTCTTAGTCCTTGAGATGATTTTGATCAAGCAATTCTTCTGGGTTAAGGTAGCTCAGGAAGGGCCAACCTCTTAGAGTGAGCTAAGGGTCAGGTTTGTCCCCGAGGCGCTTTCAGATGAAATACTTTAGGAGTTATTTTTAATCGACATCTCTTTTGACCTTTTTTCATTGGGAGGTCCTCTACCAACTTTGGACAATTACATTTCTTTGTAATCGTGGTGTCCTCCCCGCTTCTACACTACGATCGGATGTTTGATCGTGAGCACTCCACGATTTTGAGTTGGGTGGCTGATAGGTTATCAGTAGTATGTTTTGAGACGTTCCTACTGACTATGGATCTTTATTTGGTTCATCAGCCACAAATTTTTGAGACTCTGTAGCTGGTACATTGCTTCATGGTATGTCTCAATGTTATGGTTTCTCAACAGATCACTGCTCCCCATGGTTGATGCTGTCTTCCTAGATAGATGTGATTCCTTTTACTTTAGGTTCTTTTGAAGGCAGCCTCGCATATCTCCTTCTGACTGAAATCACAATTATCACTTAGATCTCCTTGTATCGTAGGCATGAATATTTTCAGGACTGATCACTCTATGATCTTTTGACAGCACTACGAACGTAGTATTCTTTGACAGTCTTGTGCGTGTGAAGTTCTGCTCTCGTAATGAGTTCTTCTTGTTTGATGTTCGATGATCCTCTGATGTGAGCTTCTTTGAGGATTCTTCAAATATAGCATTCTTTGCCAGATTTGAGCATATAAGACCATTTTCATCTTTGGTTGCATGGCCTGCTTCCATATACAGATTAGCAGCCATGCGAGCTTCATTCAGGTTAGCTCAGTGGGTCTTCGAGGATAGGCTTAGACATATAGGAATTTTATCAGAATCATCTCTGAACAGTCCTTAGCCTTCTGTTGGTTGAGTCTTCTTGTTTGAAGTCTTTTGCTTCAGCAATCCTTAGTGTTGTCAGACAGACCAAGTACCTGCAGGATAAAAACATTTCTATTTTTGGTACCCACAATTAAATGGATTCTGTTAGGTTAGTTTTCTAAACCCTTGTTCCTCATATTTGGATAATCATCACATTTATCACCAACAGTCATATTCATGCATGCAACTAGTTTTTGACAACACATTTTGAGATGCATGATGGCGAGTGTGTGTAAGTTTCGTCATTTTAAAAACACACTCTTTTTCTTTGATGGTTTCATCATTTGCAGGGTCATGTTCACAAGGTTTAAGTGTTCACAGAGTGAGAATCAACTCTACACTTTAGATGTATCTGGTTGATTCATGGAGGTGATCAGTTTCTATCAATCATCAAGATACTCTTGTAGAACTGATCATTCTCTGTGTGTTGTCAAACACTTAGAACATAGGTTTATACATACATACCAACCCACTAGCAAAGTTTACTTCACATAAAATTAATTTGTCCTGTGATGGTCTTATGACCCATTTCAATTTTCTTTCAAGATGTCATCTTCAGCTTAAAACTTGGATGTAGAGAAAGTTTATAGACAATTTAGTTTCCACTCTTAGGGTACTTTCTCTCTTCACCTTTTTTGGTAGATTATGACTCCTTGACAGAATATTGTTATAGTTCATTAGGAGGTGCATTCATGATGTGCACATTTATCATGGCGAGGAACCATACCTTTTACTGTCAGTTTCTTAACAGTCATTTATCTTTAATATATTGAGTTCAGGCATTGATGTGCATAGCTTCATATTTGCTCCAGACAGCTTGTTGTTCTTGTTAGCCTTTAATTAATCAGTCATAGTTTTGAAGATGCAGGCTAGGAGAATCTCAGCATCTTTAGTTCTTTGACATCCTTCGATTCACAAAGTTTGCACCCAACTACTGGTTGGCCATACACATGTTTGAGAAGATCTTCTTTCTTCTCTGGATAGGCATTACTTAGAATCTATGACCTTTTCATCTTTTCGGCTGGAGGATGCTTGAGTCTTTGTTGTTGATGTTTTTTGAGCTATCTCGTCTGGTCTTCAGACCACAAGATTGACTGCAGGCAAGGATTGGTCTTGTTGATATAATACTTGAGAGCATGGACTAATCTGAGCAGCTTCAGGTGTATATACACATTTACCTGTACATAATATTTCCAACGTATGAGCTCATCTGCATATAACAGGTGACTTACTACTAAACTAAGATTAGAAAAATGTTAGTGCCTGGGATCAGACTCAAAGCGATTAGCTTTAGAATATAGCATGAGAACCTGCTCTGATACCAATTGTTAGTTCCTAGTAGGCACAATAGATCTAGAAGGGGGTTTGAATAGATCCTTTTTGTTTTGAATACTTTTCTCTTTTATTTTGTATTGCTATTAAATTAGCATATGACAAACTTAAGAATCTTTTAAAGCACAGCGGAATAAGTAAAAGATCCCCTTCATTAATATATTCATAATCATACATACATTGTTCATAGAGTTAGTTCAGTTGTAAGCAGTTAAAACATTAATAGCAGTTAATAGACATAATGTAAATGACATAATGTAAAAGACACAAGGGGTTTTAAGTGGTTCAGAGACTCAAGCTCCTAATCCACTCTTTTGCTTTCAACTAGCAGGATTTCCACTAAGGAAGGGCAACACCCTGAATCACTAAGATTCTTTTAAGGCCAACAGCCTTGGGACTCCAGTTCACTAAGAACTCTTCAAGGCCAGCTGCCTTGGAACGTCTCTAGTTCCCTTGGAACTCTTCAAGCCCAGCAGGATTGGAACTTCATTTAGTCCCTTCGGACAAGGACCCCTCAGGCCCTGGCCTCTTGTTGTTGTTGGTGCTGAGCTGCTAAGATGTCTTTAAGCTGGACCATCTTTTGTACTTAGCAGCATAGTGTGGTCCTCTTTGCATTCTGCTTTGAGACTGGACCACATCATCTTTGGTGCAACCTTGATCTTCTTAGATTCAAGCTTTCATCTTTGTATATTGATCATTATGCACCATCACTATTTTCACGAACCCTTCTCAACATATTCAAGGCATATGGTTACGCACTTGCTCTGCTTCAGCTTTGGGGTCAAGGTGAATCGTAGAGTGGCTCTTAGGATCTGCCTTGTGCTTTGCCACTCTTCTGAATGCTATCTTCTTGTCCTTCTCGGTTTTCAACTTAGATGCTATTTCAATGAGCATTCTTATCTTTGTTGAGTGAAGATTTCATCTATTCAAGTCCATTTTCAAAGTTGCTTCACTTCCACCTTCGTAGTCTCACTGTCACTGAGACTTGTTCTATTTGAGCTCAGGTGGAACTCGAAGAGTCAACGTTAGCATTTTAACCAACTCAACGATTCTGCAACATCGTAATCATCAGCAACTCTTGATCGTTGAAGCTCTGGCTTATTTATACTCCTTCCCAATCTTCCCGTTGAGAAGTAGCCGTTAGAAGCTCTATGAAATACTTCGCAGATCTCGAGTTATTTGGTGTAGACTGCATATGTGACATGTCATACTTTTCTGACACTGTAGTCTACTATTTCACCTACCCCTTCAGAGATGTCACTTTAATGTCTGGGGTAGGTCGAAGACTTTATTTCCTCCTTTTGATTTCTCGATCAGAGGTTGTCCTTTTGCATCGATGTTCTCAATAAGCTTTTGTACAAATATCAACCTTCAGATTGAACTATTGTCAGTGCTTCAATCTTCAGCTATTCGTACTCTATGATTCTGATGCATGTCTTCATGGACCTGTTCGTAGTGTATTGTTAACTGGTAGAGACAACACTACGATCTCGAAGAGTGTTGATTGGATCTTCAATGTAGAACACCTCTTCCTTCTTTTGTACAGTGCTTCAACACTTCTGTTTTCCTTAACAGCTCTCAGAGACTGATGACTTGACTTCTTTGTTCTGGCCCCTTTTAAATAGCAAGACACTTCAGATTTGTGGCGTGTCTAGCTCGCTTTCTCCTTGTGATCTCCCGTTCACTTATCATCAATGGACTGACCCAATGCTTAATCACTTTAGCCTTGTTCTCCAAAAGATGTCCAGTGTATCTGTATGAACTTCATTAGTTCTTTCTTTGTTTGGCAAACACTACGATCCTGGTTGCTTCCAAGATCGTCGCCTTCTGTCTATTTGACAGCTACTGCATTTGCTGACTTTCCTTAGTCAGTTACTGAAGTCTTCTTTTGATCTCCTTGTGGAAGACTTCATCCTGAATGGCTTCACAACTCAATCTGGATGCTGATTGGGTTGGTGCTTAGATCTTTTGTTAGCTTGCATGCCATTCGTTGAGTGCTCTCTGGTTTCCTTTATAATGGGATGTATCTTTGTAGTGCCAACCAGAGGCTTCAATCCTTTGGATATTTTGGGATTGCTCATTTATTGAGAATCATATTTGCTCTACGATTTTGTCTTGGCATTGTGAGCACAACGGTTGAGGTCTTAGCTCTGCACTCTACGATTCAGCTTTAGCTGTGCAGACACTACGACTCCAAGATCAGATCTTGACACTCTACGATTTTTGCCTTGTGCTTGTTGTCTTCATTTGATCTTGCTCGACTATAATCTTTGCATTTAATCAATAGACTCTACGACTCAGAGTGTAGTCTACGATCCTTGACTTGGCTTCGGCATCAGTAGACTCTACGATTCTGAGTGTAGTCTACGTTTCTGACTTGGCTTCGGCAGATGTTCGGTCGGCTCATAGGCAGGCTGTCTCTATAATTCTGAACATGACTTCCTCAGCAGACTTCAGCTACAAGGAAGTTCTACTCGACACACTACGATCCTTCCTCGTCTCTCCTGGCACTCTACGAACTTCGAGATCTACTATCTTACAGTCAACGACTCTGCCTCGACAGCTCTCGAGTTCTCCTTAACTCTCTTGGCAGACTACGATTTTTTGTTCAATGCTTGACGATCAGACATGCCTATCTATTACATCATAAGATCAACCAAACATACTTGATCATTCTATAATTATAGTCCTTGTACATCATTTCTTTTTAAGGACTATACAAAGCCGTTTTTCTTATGTAGGATCAACCTAACATACTTGATCAATTCATTCTAAGTTCTTGTACACATATTTCTATTATCTATCAAGGGACTTTATAACTTTTCTTAATGCAAGCATACTTGCATATTCATTCATATATATATCATAATCAAATCATACGTAAATAGGAATACCATTCACATGTTTATTCCTGACAATATACACACACATATATATGTACCTACCCACATGTAGGAAGTATATTTATATACTCCAATATATAATCCTATATCACATGTACATTTGTGCTAGTCCAAATAATATTTTAATTGGGCTAATTATAATTCAGTTGGGTACTCTTAACCCATTATCTCCTATCACGCCTAAATACCAAAATGATCAATGTCAATCATTTATTCTCTTTTAATAATTTCAGCCAAACCTTTATTACATCATACCACTAACTAAAACTCATATTACATCATACCAGTTACTAGTATATATATACAAGTCTAAACCTAGAACACATCGAGTCTTTAATAGTATTCAATATAGTACACTGAGTGGTTTCCCACAAACAACCAACAAATTAGTTTCCGTCTCGTCTACACTGTTTTCACAGTGAATTAGATCGGTCAATAATTTGTATATACCTACGCTCTCTGAAGGAATCGTTTAGCCCAGCTCCTATACATCTACCATTAAAGGATACGGTTGCACTACCTTAGACTTGATACCTACTCGTACATATACTCAAGGAATTGGTGATTATCAAAGATATTTAATGTCACCAACTTATTACGATAAAATAATTTCGAATAAATTATTTAATATCAATAGGTAAATTTCTACCCATCTTCTTTACTAATTCATTTCTACAATTTATAACAAATATATAATAATGATATATATTTATTAAACACAACATCACTTATTACATAGCTCATATTACCCTATGTAACACAATACCACATACCTCATAACACACACACACACACACATATATATATATATATATATATATATATATTCTTGTTCGAACCCATCTCATGCTTTAAGAATTTTATCTACTAAATTCTTATTTTAATATTTTCTCCAAATTCGGGTTCTTATAATGATGACCTCGTTCGGGTTCCTTGCTTTCTGGGAGGTCACAACAAACGCTCTCCCTTGAACTACTGGTTTTGACTTGTCTGGGACGGCATTTGGTGTCACCATCCCAACTAGACTTGGCTTCCCTGTACGACAAAATCGAGCTAGGTGACCTTCTCTTCCATAATTGTAACATGTTTTGGACTGCTGCACATAGTTTGGACTGATGTGTCCCTCCCCTCCGCATTTGAAACATATGATAGGTGGTCATTCTCCTTCCTTAACAACGAGTGTTGGTGCTGATGTCTTTCCATTATTATTGAATCTCCTCTTCTTGAAATGTCCACTTTTATTGTTTTGGCCATGATTATCACCGAAGTGGTTACCATTTATGGCATGTTGATTCCCTCCACGTTTGTTGTCACCGCTACAATAATTGCTACCACTGGTATTATCATTTTGTCGGCTGCTTACTCTTGGTTAGGTTGACTCGTTATCGCGCTCCAATAACTGAGCCCTATTTACAACATCTAAATACAAACATAGTTTGTGAAAAATTAGACATTGAAGTATCTTAGGTTTCAAACCTCTTAGAAACATCCGCGTCATTTTCTCCTCATTATCATCCAAGTGGGATGCAAACCGGGACAACTCAACAAACTTAGCTTCGTACTGCGACACGGACATATTGTTATGCTCTAGCTTGATGAACTCTACCTCCTTCATGTGACGAATACTTTCGGGAAAGTACTTGTCGTTGAATAGTTCTTGGAACTTCTCCCAAGATATTTTGAGTGCGGCAGGCTGTGTGACGCCCCCAAAATAGGTATACATCACCCATCTTGAGTCGCCAAATACATGGTACAAAATTCAAATACAACTTAATTATATAACAGTCATGTAAAATACGACAAAACATAATCTAAGAGTTTTAATAAGAATATTGTCATCTAGACAATATCCACACTCAATGGAGTCCTCATTACATTTATTGTCACACTATTTAACAGAATAGTGAGGACTACTAATGCTATCATCTGGACCATCACTCCGTTCCCCGACTAGTCCCGGCTACGTTCTCATTTCCTAAAGAGAACAGTGAAAGAAAGGGTGAGCTCAACTAGCCCAGTAAGAAATTTATGACAAAGATAATGCAGAATAAATTATCATTAGCCTTCAACAGTATTAAACTGATAAAATATAATAAACATCAAGTTTAACTGCAGCGGAACAAGCAATCCATTAGAAGAGTTAAGTAGAGAATAAAATCTACTATCTTCTATGATTTAAAAGGTTTTTCATCACTTTATCGCTGAGACTCAGCTTAATAAATAAACCACATCATCCCTGCACTACGGCCAAGGATATTCATTAGTATCACGACCACAAATTATCCATGCACTACGGGCCAAGGATATTCGTGTATTCATCAATGGTCATGATCATGCCAACAACTGTCCATCAATGCACTACGGCCAATGAGGACTTTTACCACAACATTTGTAACATTACGGTCATGATTATACCGAATAATCCCTGGTCATAATCATACCAAGTCCATCCATGCACTACAGGCCACAGATGACTTTCAACATATTATAATCATGAGGATGATGACAATGATATAAGAATTCAATAAAACAAGTTCAAGGATAAATTTGTAAAGATTTATAATTTAATTTATCCAGAAATCAATAACGTCCAAATTGTCAACATGATACTGCTTTGTGGAGTAAAATTCAAGAGCGCTCAGAAGAATATTTCCATGAAAAGATACTGGATGAAGCGCAAATATCAAGGTTATTCCACTAATTTTATGGAGTATAAGAAGCCAAAACTTTAATCAACTGAGTATAATAGAATATATGAAACCGCAAATAGATTTTTGCCGCCATGCGGTAATCCACGTAGACAGATTATTCCAACAGAATAATAAAGAATGGAATAACAGAAGAATTCACCAGGCATGCGTAATCCGCACAGACAGATTTTTCCAACAGAATAATAAAGAATGGAACTAGGTCATGCGTAATCCGCACAAACAAGATGTTCCAACAGAATAATAAAGAATGGAACCAGGTCATGTGTAATCCGCACAGACAAGATGTTCCAATAGAATAATAAAGAATGGAACCAGGTCATGCGTAATCTGCACAGACAGGATGTTCCAACTGAATAATAAAGAATGAAATAACAACATACTTCACCAGGCATGCGATAGACCGCACAGACAGGTTATTCCTACATAATAATAAAGAATGGAATAACAGAAGAATTTCACCATGTATGTAATTAATTAGCATAAAAGTTATTCAATATAATAATAAAGAATGGAATAACAACCCTTACGAGTATTGAAAGAAAATAACTCTCTTCATGAATACGAAAGAAATAATACCCCTTACATTAGAAAAATTGGATACTGGAATAGTGAGGTTGCAGACTTCTCTTCTTCTTTCTCTCTATAATTTCTCTCTATAATAATTGCTCTAAAGCTTTTGTGAATTGGTGAGAAATGAAGGAAGAATGAGCTTTTATTTTTAGGAAAATATAGTTTCGATATTTGTACGTTTTGGGGCTCAAAATATTACAGTATAATACCTTCCTCTTTTTGTTCATTTTTAATTTAGTCCTGCAAGTATTATCAAACTTGCACCACCTCCCCTAATAGTAAATAATGTGAATTAATAGTTCATTCATGTGACTCAATAGTATAATCATGTGAAAAAACTAATTATAGTATAGTACCTTCAACTATACCTCCATTTTTAATTTAATCATGGAAGTATTATCAATCTTGTACCACCTCCCCTAATAGTACATGAATGTGAATCAATAGTACACACATGTGAACAAATAGTTATAATCATGTGAAATAATAGAAATTAATTGCTCATTTATCCGATTAATTACCCGATTGGTCAATATAACCTCCAGACATCAAAGAAAACTAAGTTATTTTAATAACTTGAGTTAGTATATTATCGCGAATGTTATAAAGAATATTTTGATATCTCCATTCATGAAATATTTATATATGTGAGCTTGTGAGGTATGCTTAGTGTGGCAAAGTGAAGGAATAAGAATTCATTAAATAATTTAATGAATGAATAATTGAAGGAATTAACTTGTATATGCAATGATTTTATATTATATAGTAGCTACATCTATATGATATGAATTATAGTATAAAGAATAGTATGTTAGCATTATGTACAAGTGAGATAATAGAGTGTAACATGGTGCAATGGACCACTTCCATGACTATGTTATAAGATGTAATATTGAGAATAATATTATTTTGTGAGATTATATTATTATAAGATTGTGGACTATTAATTACTAAGTTCACATAATTATGTCTTGTGTGGCATAACTAGTGAAGCTAAATCAAATGGGGATTTAATTGGAAAATAAATGGTGAGTCCATAAATAATTAATATTAATTATCATTATGGTAATTGGGTATATTTGAGATGATAAATTTTATGGAAAACAATATTGGTGCCCAACTAAGTTATATTATAGTCTAATGTAAATATTATTTGGAATAATCAAATGTACATGGACTATATAATTCTATGTGAGTGGGTGTATATGTATGCACATTTGGGGAAAAAAATATCAAATAAACCTATGTATGCTAATAATAATATTGAATGCTGAGTTATAGCTTTTGTCCCATTTTGTGAGTCTCATCTCACTATCACGTGAAATACAAAAGGGCTAGTAGCTAGCCTACCTCTTTAACTCTCAAACTCAGTGAAATGAAAAAGGCTACAAAGTTTACAATCATGGTGATGATGAAGGGAGTGATGGAGGAAGAGGAGGTTGGTGACCAACTCCTCTATACCCAATAGCTTCTTCTTTCTTTCTTTGGTTTGATTCATGGAGCAAAATCCAACACTGGTTCATAACTCTTCTATAAATAGAGACCCACTTCTTCATTCTTCCCATTTGAAATTTTGAGAATTCTAGTAAGTGAGTGGTATAGAAGTTGGGAGAAGTCGGAAGTTAAGATTCAAGGATTGTCCATTTAGCTTCAAGAGGTATAACTCTTAAACTATGTTCTTAAATTCAAGTTCTTTGCAAGTTCTTAGAAAAAGTAGCTTTTGAGTCACAAAATTGATGGCTAAGGATTGTTTTAATCCATGAATTGTTGTTAGATATTGTTAATATAATCAAATACGAAATCAACGGAAGTTAAACGAACCAATTTGGTTGAGAAACGAATTCTTAGTGAACGAATTCGCTAAATTATCCAAAACATGAATATTTGCATGCACATGAGTTATAGATTCATATTTGGGTTAGTTAATGTTTATGTTAGTTGATGGGTATTATAGTATGTTGTAGTTCTATGAATTACGAATCTATAGAATTGAAAACGGACTAATTTGGACATGTATAACTCGAATTATGAAGGTAGAAATGATTTTTGGCTTGTTAGTTTGTAGCAGAGCATGAATCCGTGAGTTAACACTAGCTATGCCCACCCCGACGGGCTATTTTTAAGGCAACACCCCAGCCCCGGCGGGCGGTGGTCTATTACAGATGATGAGAAAAATTTGATAGAAAATGTTTTGGTAAAACGCACATAACGTTTTCATACGAACTCCGATTGTAGAAATTCAAGATGATCCGGAACAAGAATGAATAGAACTACAACTTTTGTTCTTTAAGTGTTTCAATTTGAGGTTATTACGAAGGGTCAAAATAGTCATCTTTGTGACTATTGCATAATTGAAGGCCATCAGAGGGCGTCGAGCGAGCACATACGCAAGTATAGTGCTCTCAACGATGGAATATGTTATTCTAAGTAATGTAACATGAAAATGAATGATAATAGACATGAAATATAAGATTACCTTACTCATTATAGAATGCTTTAGCATGGCTTAGTATGTGTTTGAAAAGAAACTTAGATTTTTGAAAACAAACATTGACGAACCATGAGTCTTTGAAATTATGATATTTTAACACATACATCTTGTTAAGTTATGATTATACTTAAGAATGAGAAGTGATTTAAAGTTGCTTTACTTCTTATCAACTTACAATAGTTTAGTTGAAAATGATTTCTAAAGAAAACTTGAAACTTTAAGAACGAACTTAAAGTAACTAGTGGACTTAAAGTTCTAAATGTAATAACGTCCATACATGGATTACTTAGCTATGAAATGAGATTAATAGTTGCACCTAGTTTCTTTACCTTGGCCTAGAATAACTTTTTAAAGTGAACTGGAATGCCTTATGCCCCTAGACATGACGATTATGTTCATCTTTTTGCTAAAGCATGAATTGGACGTTTCAAGTGTGGTTTAAAATACGTTTTCAAATAATGAACTATGCTATGTCTATGTGAAGCATACTAGTAGAGGCTTATTAGTACAAATAAATGGTTTAAAAGCTTATATCATCGAATCTTGTTAAAGTAAGTTGTTAAGCTTTATTGATTGAAATAAATCATTATGAAACAAAGTAGTTTGAATATGAACGACGTAGGTCACGTATCTATAAACTTTAAATATGTGTCGAACATATAGCGAGTCAAGTGTGTGATAAATGTATGTGAAGTTGATGTCAAGTACGGATAGTTAAGGAATACCTATACATATATAGCAATTCTAAAAGTACGATGAGAAAGTGAAATGAAGGTTTTACGAACCTAGTTAGATAACAATGTAACATTGTTATTACATTGAGAATGTATGAAATATGTTACTGATGGATATGAATCCATGATTATATAACTGTGTAGGAATACACGAAGTGTAGTTAAGCGTTAAGCAGTAAGTCGTAGTTCATAAACTACGAATCAGGCAAGTCTTTCAGTTCCTATTTGTTATATGAATTTGATAACTATTAGTTGAGCTATATTATACGATGCAAATGTTGATGTATATATATGAAATGCATATGAGATATGTATGAAATGTGAAAGTTGATCTTTGATGATATGCTTGTGATATAAACCTCTATGCTTGTTATGTGAGAAGTAACATCTGTACTATACATTAATTGATTATGAATACATGAACTGAATATGCTATTATATGGTATGTGCTGCATGAAAACTGTTAGAATTGTTGGGTTGTTGAGCTCACCCTTGCAAATAACCACTTTTGCAGGTTAAGGACTCACAGTAAAGATTTCGTGCTTCTTGGTTGAAAAAGTAGATAGTTTCGCAATGAAGGATGCTATTTAGATTATTACTTGAACCATGTTTAGGTTCTAGGAGTGTACTTGATATATACTTACGATGTTTAATACTTGTTGTATTGTAAGGTTGTATTAGTTAATACATAGAGGATATCGAATCAAGATGTAAAATCTTATATAGTAATTCCAATAGACTGAACCATATTATATAGTTGATTCAAGAATTGTAATTGGTTCAAGGTTATGAAATCAATAAAAGATTTTATTCAAGAGATTGAAAAAGTTTAAATTATTTCGCATTTTTATAATATCGAATGTGATGTAATACAGGAATAGTAAATGACCAGGATTAGAAACTTATAAAAGTTTGGGGTCATTGTGCATATCCTTAAAATGGAATGAATTTATATTCTAAATTGTAATAAGTAAAGTTATATTCATTAAGTTATGAATAATATATATATATATAGATAGTTTGACGATAGTAGTATCGTGGCGGACCAGATCCGAGGTTTGAAGGGACCTGGTTTTGGGGGCGTCACAAGTTGGTATCAAAGCTGTAGGTTATAAACTTTGGTAAGTCTACCTTAGGATATAACCTGAGAGAGGGAAAGATAAAGATTAAAATATATATGTGAAGATTCAAAGAAGAATCTTGAAGTATCTAAGAGAATGATAATTCAGGAGTTTCCTAACTCCGATAATAAAAATGTTAAGATGTTATCTATAAGATGAAGATGTCAAAGATGATGAGAATGAACTCGAGTGGAGTTTTGTTGATAATAGGGGTAAATTGAGGATCACGACATGATCAGAATGAGCTATGAAGTGATAAATAGTCTGTAACGACTAAGTGTGTATAGCTTGATGCTATAAGAGAATGTACTGTGAAATGGTACGATGTGAACTCATGAGGAGTCAGATGTGATGAGATCTGAAGAATTTGTGACGAAAAGCAAAAGCAATTTAAGTGTAGGATAAAGTAAAGTGGGATTTCAGTTGAGGACTCATGTGAGAGCTGAGTTGTACAAACCTTTGTGTGGGCAAAGGCTTTGTGCTCATGCTCGGTTCCTCACAATGATAATCAATGGAATGACGGTGTCGCGCTATCGATATGCTTATGGTGAGAAGGTGATTCTTTTCTCATATCATATTTGATAGATAGAGACTATTAAGATTAAGATAGAAAATATTAAGATTAGGCGCGAGCTCTTAAAACTCATGCACATGGTACGTTCGTGACTCGTAATTATATGAAATATTTTTGAACCCCTCAGCGAATGGACGCCTATGGTCTGACTAGGATAATTTCTTAAACTCATATAATTGTGGCAAGTTCTTGAATTTCCAAAGTGTGGTAAGTTTGATGAACTGTATCGGGTATATATATGTTATGAAGTTAGAAATTTTAGTATGGTAAGCATTGATGATGTTAGAGATTGATAGAGTGAAGCAATGGAGTAAAGATTGAAGATGATGGAGAAACATGGATTTTCTAAATCTTCTAGCTCTGCTAGATTTTCAAAGTTTATTGACTTCATGTTGATGATTCGCACTTCTGTTTTCTTAAAAAACATTGGATCTTGTGATTGAACCAATGATGTTTAAAAACAATACCTTTATTCTTATGTTTATGCCAATCGTTTTGGCTAAGACAAAAATGATTTGAAAATTTTCAAAATGTATTTCTAACCATGCACATCATTGATATGGTGTATGGTAAACGATGGAGTAATCCATGCAGTTGAACCTAGTGTTGGTTGTGATCGAAATATCATCAGCCAATTTTGGTACGGTGTAGTATGACAATGTCACATAATGGCGGAATCCTCAACGTACTACTAATCTAGTACGGTATCATGATGTCATAAAAGAATTTTTGGTTTTCTTTTAAATTATGAAAAAGGTCAATTAAGTTAGCTAAATTATTTTGATTGAAGTCCTAGTTGTTGATAAAAGTCTAAGCTATTTGATTCGGCTAGACGGCTGTTGAAAAATATTTATGGAATTCAAGCGTTCTTGAGTAATTATGCCAAACCGCATTTCTCAAAGTGCGAATTGATTGTTGAAAAGTCGAGGTGAATAATCCTATAAGGGACATGTTTTGGGGACAATGGTTCAGAGCGTAATGCATATAGTCGTTATAAAACACTACGTTATACCAACGTAGTGGTACAATAGTCGCCACCCATCATGCGCGTGAGGGTGTTTTCAGTCTTTGTGATTGATAAACACTACTGTTTTAAATGTGAAGGATTTTGTTGAAGCATTTGTAAACCTAGAGAAGAGTTCACGGTCTTGTGACCCCTCAGCATAATTTTGAATCTGAGTTATTCATACTACTTCCCGATTATTGAAAAATTATGGAAGACCCTTATTCTTCTGTGTGATGAATGTAGTGAGTAGAATGTTCCTTAGAAAGGAGAATGTGGTAGAATGCAAGTGAGCAAGTTATACTAAAATTTTCGAAAAGAGAATGGATAAAATTATTCAAAAAAAATATGTAATACTCGCAATAGCACCGAGTAGAGGAGGTTTCGGTGATTCCGAGGACGGAATCCTTATAAGGGGCAGAGGATGTAAGAACCCAAATTTTAAGAAAATATTAAAATAAGAATTTAGTAAATAAAATTCTTAAGGCATGAGAAGGGTTCGATTAAGAATATATATATATGTGTTGTGAGGTATGTTGAATGGTGTTGCATAAAGTAATATAAACTATGCAATAAGTGATTTATGTGTTTAATAAATATATCATTATTATACATTTATTATGAATTGTAGAGATAAATTAGTAAGAAGATGGATAAAAATTATCTATTGATATTAAATAATTTATATGAAATTATTTTATAATAGTAAGTTGGTGACATTAAATATCTGTGATAATCACCAATTTCCTGAGTATTGGTACGAGTAAGTATTATGTCTAAGGCAATGCAACCTTACTCTTTAATGGTGGATGTATAGGAGCTGGGCTAAACGATTTCTTCAGAGAGCGGAGGTATATACGAATTAGTGACTGATCTAACTCACTGTGAAAACAGTGTAGACGAGACGAAAACTAATTTGTTGGTTATTTGTGGGAAACCACTCAGCGTACTATATTGAATACTATTAAAGACTCAGCGCGTGCTAGGTTTAGACTTGTATATATGTACGTTGTTGACGAGAGAAGAAAATAGATATACCTTTAAAGTGCTTAGAGAATTATTGAGTAATTTGATACACGACGAGAATGGAAGATTAAAGGAATGTATGTATATGTTATATATATACCTTGAATTATGTGATTTGTTGGAAGAGAAAAAATTATAGTATATTTCTACTAAAGGATATTAAAATAAATCCTAGCATTTGATTATTTTAATAAAAGGGAGAATATTATTTTGATATTACCTTATATAGCCTTGTACGAGGTAATGTGTATGATTATAATATAGTAAATATATTAAAATATATTTGCTATATAAGTTGATGGAAACAATTTATCATAATGGGAAATAAACTTATTTTTATATATATATATGCGACGTGTGTCGTAAATGTAAATATTCTAATAATACATAGATATTATATTAAGAGCAATATCTTGAGAAAATGTTATTATGATTAGTTCCTATATTTAGAGAAAATATGATAAAAATATCTTATGTTATGTTATGTAAATACATAATTTTGATTATAGTAATGTATTTCCAAGAGGGTTAAAGTTAAAAGAAAACTAAGTTATTTTAATAACTTGAGTTAGTATATTACCGTGAATGTTATAAAGAATATTTTGATATCTCCATTCATGATATATTTATATATGTGAGCTTGTGAGGTATGCTTAGTGTGGTAAAAAGCGAAGGAATAAGAATTCATTAAATAATTTAATGAATGAATAATTGAAGGAATTAACTTGTATATGCAATGATTTTATATTATATAGTAGTTACATCTATATGATATGAATTGAAGTGTGACACTTCATTAGTAACTATATAATATATGAAGTATTTGAATACATATGTATAAAGAATAATATGTTACCATTATGTATACAAGTGAGATAATAGAGTGTAACATGGCGAATGGACCACTTCCATGACCATGTTATAAGATGTAATATTGAGAAGAATATTATTATTTTGTGAGATTATATTATTATAAGCTTGTGGACTATTAATTACTAAGTTCACATAATTATGTCTTGTGTGGCATAACTAGTGAAGCTAAATCAATTGGGGATTTAATTGGAAAATAAATGGTGAGTCCATAAATAATTAATATTAATTATCATTATGATAATTGGGTATATTTGAGATGATAAATTTTATGGAAAACAATATTGGTGCCCAACTAAGTTATATTATAGTCTAATGTAAATATTATTTGGAATAATCAAATGTACATGGATTGTATAATTCTATGTGAGTGGGTGTATATGTATGCACATTTGGGGGAAAAACATCAAATAAACCTATGTATGCTAATAATAATATGAAATGTTGAGTTATAGCCTTTGTCCCATTTTGTGAGTCTCATCTCATTATCACGTGAAATACAAAAGAGCTAGTAGCTAGCCTACCTCTTCAACTCTCAAACTCAGTGAAATGAAAAAGTCTACAAAGTTTGCAATCATGATGATGATGAAGGGAGTGATGGAGGAAGAGGAGGTTGGTGACCAACTCCTCTATACCCAATAGCTTCTTCTTTCTTTCTTTGGTTTGATTCATGGAGCAAAATCCAACATTGGTCCATGACTCTTCTATAAATAGAGACCCCCTTCTTCATTCTTCCCATTTGAAATTTTGAGAATTCTAGTAAGTGAGTGGTAGAGAAGTTGGGAGAAGTCAGAAGTTAAGATTCAAGGATTGTCCATTTAGCTTCAAGAGGTATAACTCTTAAACTATGTTCTTAAATTCAAGTTCTTTGTAAGTTCTTAGAAAAAGTAGTTTTTAAGTCCCAAAATTGATGGCTAAGGATTGTTTTAATCCATGAATTATTGTTAGATATTGTTAATATATTCAAATATGAAATCAACGGAAGTTAAACGAACCAATTTGGTTGAGAAACGAATTCGTAGTGAACGAATTCGCTAAATTATCCAAAACATGAATATTTACATGAACATGAGTTATAGATTCGTATTTGGGTTAGTTAATGTTTATTTTAGTTGATGGGTATTATAGTATGTTGTAGTTCTATGAATTATGAATCCATAGAATCGAAAACGGACTAATTTGGACATGTATAACTCAAATTATGAAGGTAGAAATGATTTTTGGCTTATTATTTGGTAGCAGAGCATGAATCCATGAGTTAACAGTAGCTATGCCCGCCTTGGCAGGCTATTTTTAAGGCAAGACCCCTGCCCCAGCGAGGCTATTACAGATGATGAGAAAAATCTAACAGAACATGTTTTGGTAAAACGCCCATAACGTTTTCATATGAACTCCAATTGTGGAAATTCAAGATGATCTGGAACAAGAACGAATAGACCTACAACTTTTGTTCTTTAAGTGTTTCAATTTGAGGTCATTAGGAAGGGTCAAAATAGTCTTCTTTGTGACTGTTACATAATCGAAGGCCATCGGAGGGCATCGAGCGAGCATATGCGCAAGTATAGTGCTCCCGACGATGGAATATGTTATTCTAAGTAATGTAACATGAAAATGCATGATAATAGACATGACATATAAGATTACCTTACTCAGTATAGAAGCTTTAGCATGGCTTAGTATGTGTTTGAAAAGAAACTTAGATTTTTGAAAACAAACATTGACGAACCTTGAGTCTTTGAAATTATGATATTTTAACACATACATCTTGTTGAGTTATGATTATACTTAAGAATGAGAAGTGATTTAAAGTTTCTTTACTTATTATTAACTTACAATAGCTTAGTTGAAAATGATTTCTAAAGAAAACTTGACACTTTAAGAACGAACTTAAAGTAACTTGTGGACTTAAAGTTCTAAATGTAATAACATACATACATGGATTACTTAGCTATGAAATGAGATTAATAGTCGCACCTAGTTTCTTTACCTTGGCCTAGAATAAATTTGTAAAGTGAACTTGAATGCCTTATGCCTCTAGACATGACGATTATGTTCATCTTTTTGCTAAAGCATGAATTGAACGTTTCAAGTGTGGTTTAAAATACGTTTTCAAATAACGAACTATGCTATGTCTATGTGAAGCATACTAGTAGAGGCTTATTAGTACCAATATATGGTTTAAAAGCTTATATCATCAAATCTTGTTAAAGTAAGTTGTTAAGCTTTATTGATTGAAATAAATCATTATGAAACAAAGTAGTTTGAATATGAACGACGTAGATCACGTATCTATAAACTTTAAATATGTGTCGAACACATAGCGAGTCAAGTGTGTGATAAATGTATGTGAAGTTGATGTTAAGTACGGATGGTTAAGGAATACCTATACATATATAGCAATTCTAAAAGTACGATGAGAAAGTGAAATGAAGTTTTACGAACCTAGTTAGAAAACAATGTAAATTTGCTATTACATTGAGAATGCATGAAATATGTTACTGATGGATATGAATCCATGATTATATAACTATGTAGGAAGACACGAAGTGCAGTTAACCGTTAAGCCGTAAGTCGTAGTTCATAAATTACGAATAAGACAAGTCTTTCAGTTCCTATTTCTTATATGAATTTGATAACTATTAGTTGAGCTATATTATGCGATGCAAATGTTGATGTATATATATGAAATACATATGAGATATGTATGAAATGTGAAAGTTGATCTTTGATGATATGCTTGTGATATAAACCTCTATGCTTGTTATGTGAGAAGTAACATGCGTAGTATATATTAATTGAGTATGAATACATGAACTTAATATGCTATTATATGGTATGTGCTGCATGAAAACTGTTAGAATTATTGGGCTGTCGAGCTCACCCTTGCAAATAACCACTTTTGCATGTTAAGGACTCACAGTAAAGATTTCGTGCTTCTTGGTTGACAAAGTAGATAGTTTCGCAATGAAGGATACTATTTAGATTATTACTTGAACCATGTTTAGGTTCTAGGAGTGTACTTGATATATACTTACGATGTTTAATACTTGTTGTATTGTAAGGTTGTATTAGTTAATACATAGAGGTTATCGAATCAAGATGTAAAATCTTATACAGTAATTCCAATAGACTGAACCATATTATATAGTTGATTCAAGAATTATAATTGGTTCAAGTTTATGAAATCAATAAAAGATTTTATTCAAGAGATTGAAAAAGTTTAAATTATTCCGCGTTTTTATAATATCGAATGTGATTTAATACAGGAATTATAAATGACCAGCATTAGAAACTTATAAAAGTTTGGGGTCATTGTGCATATCCTGGAAATGGAATGAATTTATATTCTAAATTGTAATAAGTAAAGTTATATTCATTAAGTTATGAATAATATATGTAAATAGTTTGACGATAGTAGTATCGTGGCGGACCAGATCTGTGGTTTGAAGGAACCTGGATTTGGGGGCGTCATAAAACCCTTCTACGAATCTCCGATAATAACCAGCTAAGCCGAGAAAGCTACGTACTTCGGTCACTGATTTAGGTTGCTCCCATCTTTGAATTGCTTCAATCTTTGTCGGGTCAACTGATATCCCATGATTTGATATCACGTGCCCAAGGAATGCAACTTCCTCAAGCTAGAACTCGCATTTCTTCAACTTGGCATATAGCTTGTTTTCACGAAGATTTTGGAGTATCAGCCTCAAGTGTTGCTCATGGTCTTCACGGGTTTTGGAGTATATGAGGATGTCAGCAATAAAGACGACCACAAAGTGATCCAAATATTCCTTGAATAATTGGTTCATCATATCCATGAAGGCAGCGAAAGCATTAGTCAACCCAAAAGACATGACTAAGAATTCATAATGCCCGTACCGAGTTCTTAAAGCAGTCTTTGGAATGTCATCAGTTTTAATCTTCAACTAATGATATCCGGAATGAAGATCAATCTTTGAAAAGAATTTGGCGCCTTGCAACTGGTCAAACAGGTCATCAATGCGAGGCAACGGGTACCTATTTTTGATGGTGACATGATTCAACACCCGATAATCAATACAAAGTCGCATACTTCTATCTTTCTTCTTCAAGAATAGAACAGGAGCACCCCAAGGAGACGTACTAAGATGAATGAAACCGATGTCTAACAAATCCTGCAATTGGGTCTTGAACTCCTGAAGTTCAATAAGCGCCATTCAATATGGGGCTTTGGAAATGGGTTTTGTACTAGGTTCAAGGTCGATAAAAAATTCAATTTCGCGCTCTGGGGTAGGCCGGGAATTTCTTCAGGGAATACGTCAGGAAATTTATTAACAATAGAAATATCATTCAAATCTGACGTATTTTTGTTTAAATCTGTGACATGAGCTAAGAAAGCTTGACATCCGTTTTTCAATAAACGAATAGCTTTATGATTTGAGATGACCGTGATTGATTTTAATGGTTTGGTCGCCTGAATTCACATAATAGGTTGATTAGGAATATGAAATCTAACAACCTTACAAAAACAATCAATTTTAGCATGATGAGTAGTTAACCAATCAATCCCTAGAATCACGTCAAATGCAAGTATTTTTAAAGAAATAAGATCGACAGGTAATGTGCGGTTATCGATTTGAATCAAACAAGACTTATAAACAGTGGATGTAATAAAGGTTTCTCCCAACGGAGTTTCAACCGATAAGTCAAAGTCTAATTTCTCTGGAGTCAAATTTAAACATTGTGCACAAATAGGAGAAATAAAAGAATGGGTAGAACTGGTATCAAATAAGGTATAGACTTCGCTAGAGTTTATTATAAGCTTACCTGTGATGACCTCGTTCGGGTTCCTTGCTTTTTGGGAGGTTACGACAAACGCTCTCCCTTGAACTACCGGCTTTGACTTTTCTGGGATGGCCTTTGGTGCCTCCATCCCAGCTGGACTTGTCTTTAGTGCATGACAAAATCAGGCTAGGTGACCTTCTCTTCCACAATTATAACACGCTTTGGACTGCATCACGTAGTTTGGACTGATATGTCCCTCCCAACCGCATTTGAAGCATATGATAGGTGGTCGTTCTCCTTCTTTAACAACGGGTGCTAGTACTGACGTCTTTCCATCATTGTTGAATCTCCTTTTCTTGAAATGTCCATTTTTATTGTCTTGGCCATGATTACCACCGAAGTGGTTACCATTTCTGGCATGTTGATTCCCTCCACGTTTGTTGTCACCGCTTCGATGACTACTACCACTTGTATTATCATTTTATCGGCTGCATTCTCTTAGTTGAGTTGACTCATTATTACGCTCCACTAACTGAGCCCTATTAATAACATCTGAATACAAACACAGTTTGTGAGAAATTAAGTATTGACGTATCTTGGGTTTTAAACCTCTTAGAAACCTCTGCGTCATTCTCTCCTCATTATCAACCAAGTGAGAGGCAACCGGGACAACTCGGCAAACTTAGCTTCGTACTATAACACAGTCATATTGTTCTACTCCAACTTGATGAACTCTACCTTTTTCATGTGATGAATACTTTCGGGAAAGTACTAGTCGTTGAATAGTTCTTGGAACTTCTCCCAAGACATCTTCAGTGCGGCAGGTAGAGTACGCTTTACCGATTCCCACCAGTAATCTGCCTCTCCTCGCAACATAAAGGTGGCAAATAGAACCTTTTGCTCCTCGGAGCATCCCAAAACATCAAATATCTTAGTGATCTGCTTTATCCACGCTTTCGCCTTAAGTGGTTTTGGTTCTCCAATAAACTCCGGTGGTCCCAGCTCCTTGAACTATTTAGCGATGACCGTCCGAGAGTTTCCAGTGTTTCCACCAACATTTTGGACAGGAGCCGCTCCTGCCTGATGTTGCATGAATTGCATAAAGCCTCTGAACATTCCATCGTTCATCATTTGGCCAGTGTTGTTGTTTGCATGAGTATTGTCGCCTTTCTGATGCACATTATCCTGATTATTGATTTGTGGAGACTCAACGGTCTCCTGTGCTCCAATTCTATTCTCAACATTCTCGGATGTCATTTTCAAATACTGCCACAAAACAAGGGTTAATTGACATGTCACATATTATCCCTATACTCTGACCGACCAAATAAATACCAAATAAACTTAGGTAGGTCATACTAGCTAAGGAATTCCCCGTCTCTCCCCTCCTAGTTCTTGTCTCACATCTCAGCCAGGGATCATAACCCTAAGCTTAGATATCAACTGTGACGCCCCCAAAATAGGTATACATCACCCATCTTGAGTCGCCAAATACATGGTACAAAATTTAAATACAACTTAATTATACAACAGTCGTGTAAAATACAACAAAACACAATCTAAGAGTTTTAATAAGAATATTGTCATCTAGACAATATCCACACTCAATGGAGTCCTCATTACATTTATTGTCACACTATTTAACAGAATAGTGAGGACCACTAATGCTATCATCTTGACCATCACTCCGTTCCCCGACTAGTCCCGGCTACGTTCTCATTTTCCTGAAGAAAATAGTGAAAGAAAGGGTGAGCTCAACTAGCCCAGTAAGAAATATTATGACTAAGATAATGCAGAATGAATTATCATTAGCCTTCAACAATGTTAAACTGATAAAATATAATAAACATCAAGTTTAACTGCAGCGGAATAAGCAATCCATTAGAAGAGTGAAGTAGAGAATAAAACTACTATCTTCTATTATTTAAAAGGTTTTTCATCACTTTTATCTCTGAGACTTAGCTTAATAAATAAACCACATCATCCCTGCACTACAGCCAAAGATATTCATTAGTATCACGACCACAAATTATCCATGCACTACGGGCCAAGGATATTCGTGTATTCATCAATGGTCATGATCATGCCAACAACTGTCCATCAATGCACTATGGCCAATGAGGACTTTTACCACATCATTTATAACATTACGGTCATGATTATACCGTATAATCCCCGGTCATAATCATACCAAGTCCATCCATGCACTATAGGCCACATATGACTTTCAACATATTATAAACATGAGGATGATGACAATGATATAAGAATTCAATAAAACAAGTTCAAGGATAAATTTGTAAAGATTTATAATTTAATTTATCCAGAAATCAATAACGTCCAAATTGTCAACATGATACTGCTTTGTGGAGTAAAATCAAGAATGCTCGGAAGAATATTTCCATGAAAAGATACTGGATGAAGCGCAAATATCAAGGATATTCCACTAATTTCATGGAGTATAGAAGCCAAAACTTTAATCAATTAAGTATAATAGAATATATGAAACCGCAAATAGATTTTTGCCGCCATGCGGTAATCCACATAGACAGATTATTCCAACAGAATAATAAGAAATGGAATAATAGAAGAATTCACCAGGCATGCGTAATCCGCACAGACAGGTTATTCCAACAAAATAATAAAGAATGGAACCAGGTCATGCGTAATCCGCACAGACATGATGTTCCAACTGAATAATAAAGAATGTAACCAGGTCATGCGTAATCCGCACAGACAGGATGTTCCAATAGAATAATAAAGAATTGAACTAGGTCGTATATAATGTCTGATGTAGGCGAGATATTCCAATGAATAATAAAGAATGGAATAACAATGAATTCACAGCATGCGATAGACCGTTCAAACAGGTTATTCCAACAGAATAATAAAGAATGGAATAACAGAAGAATTTCACTATGTATGCGGTACTTCACATAGATAGGTTATTCCAACATGATAATTAAGAATGGAATAACAAACCTTACGAGTATTGAAAGAAAATAACTCTCTTCATGAATACGAAAGAAATAATACCCCTTACCTTAGAAAAACTGGATACTAGAATAGTGAGGTAGCAGACTTCTCTTCTTCTTTCTCTCTATAATTTCTCTTTATAATAATTTCTGTAATGCCCCGAAATTCGGTCTATCTTCACAACCAAATTCCGTACGTCGCGAGTACATCCTTCATCCAACATACATCATTATATACCAAAATATAACAACATACACTCTCAAATCCCAGGTTCTGGAAACCTTATAACCTTTTTCATTGTAAATATTAATAAATACATTATTCATTTCATCTTACAAGAGTGACTTTTATCCACCACCAAGGATACATAATAGTTCATTAGACTAGTCATATGCTCAATTTTATCTTTTTACATTACAAGTCTTCACTTGATCTTCTCGCTTGTTCACCTTCTGAATGGTACTTCATCTGGATACCGTCAGCTTGATCTTTATGGGAACTTTAAGTTCTTCTAACCTTGTTCGCTGAAAATTGTTTTTCATTTAAATCAAGTGTGAGCATTCAATTGCCCAGCAAGTCATAACATTTGAACAAACAACTTCAGAATTAAAATATTTCTTTAGAACTTCTATAACCGAACAAAGGTTATGAAGTAGCTTGAATAATAAGAATAGTCTCGATTCCTATCATCTTAAAACATCAGTCATTTTCACTTTGAAATACTTTCATTCTTCTACCTTTTTCATACACATCCTATCTGGCTAGAATCATTAGCACAGACTTAACAATAATGGTTCATGTATACACAGAACATACTTATATTGAACATCTCAATCACAGAATAATGCATATCATAGAAACACTGAAGTGTTCAAATTATGGCTCAAGGCCTCATGCGTTCTACTACATTGTACAAATATCGCACATTCGCACATAGACAGAACTTCTCAAGTATAACATCTGAGAAATTAAAGAAACTAGAATTCATGTAATATGAATGAAGTTAGGAAA